>VZSV01000199.1:87065-101328 GCA_013398735.1 Nothocercus julius | reverse complement strand
AAGAAAGAAAGAAAGAAAGAAAGAAAGAAAGAAAGAAAGAAAGAAAGAAAGAAAGAAAGAAAGAAAGAAAGAAAGAAAGAAAGAAAGAAAGAAAGCATAGATACACAAATCTGCTTCCTCACCCACAAGTCTGAACTGAAGCAGTGGAAATACTATTTCCTTTGTATCTTCTTAAAAAAGACATTGTGCTCTTAATGACTTGATTGATGAGGAAAATGAATGCTGTGGTTGCGTATAAACCAAAAAATTCAACTTATTTGTATTTCATTTTTACAGAAATATTCTTACATTGATAAATGCATTTGATTTGCCTGAAGGTAATGTAACCCAAGAGAACTTTGAACAAATGCAAAAGCTGTACAACATGACTGATCCGGCGACTTTTGCAAAGCTAAAGTTTGAAACCTGCAATCTCAAAAGTTTCTTGAATGATGTAAGTTTAACACATATCCATACAATTATTATGGAGGGAACCCATACCAATATTTACATTTGAAGTTTCTTAATGTTCTTTCCTAAGATGGGCTTTTGTGATATTTCCATTAATTTTTTGCTGTTTGCTTGGAACGTCTGGAATAAAGGATTACTTTTGTTTATTCCCTGGGAAACAATTTAGCTTTTGAATACATAAACAGTTAAATTTCTCTGAAAAGCATTGACAACATGTCAGAGCATTATCTAAGCACTCGTGTTCTAGGCTGGTCTCATGCAGCTGAAAAAACAGCAGTAGGTTTTCCTCTAGAAAGAGCTCGTTGCAGCTATAGCGGGAGAGAGAGAAAGATACAACCCCTTTCCCACTCAGTATCTCGGTGTTACCAAAAGAAAGAATCTTGACAAGGAAGAATTTGTGATAAAAGCCTGTAACATATATATGTATATGTATATGTATATGTATATGTATATGTATATGTATATGTATATGTATATGTATATGTATAATTTTTGTTGCTGTTAAAAAAATTTGGAAATTATGTATGAAAAGATATGCTTATAAAATATAGCGAATGTGCAACCTTAGCCCGAGCAATGTAGATAGATGCACAGGGACAAAGTAACTGTGTAACTGCACAAGATGTTTTACACACAACTGCTATTTTTAGTGCATCTGTTGGCAGAACATATACCCAAACTGAAAGACTTACCATTATGTTGGCATTCACTAAGCAGAAATCTTGTAACTTTGATTTTACATGCTATGTAGCATTTTGATATCATTTTTCTAAATTACAATGTTCATGTATATGCAACTGCTTTACTGAAATCATAAATTTTTTTTTTTTAATGTGAGATGATTAAGTCCTCCCCCAGCAGCAAAGTAAGACCTTTTTTGGGTTTAATTCTTCTCTTGCAAACAACTTATCATTAGGACCATTTTGCACCACAGTCTTACTTAGTTTATGAGTGGAAGAACTGTAACACTAGGATAAAAAGGCAGGCAAGTATAAAATGGTTCCAAACTGCTTTTTTTTTTTTTTCTGTTCCATTAGGTTGAATTTATGTTATATTTACATTGAATATGTTGCTTTAGTAGGAGGTCTTTGTAAATACAAAATGCATAGTTACTGTTGCATACCGTAATGATAACACATATATGCATAAATTTCTGTGCTGTTCATGATCCTGATCTTTGGAATTTCTTAAATCTTCCATAGGGAGTTGAAGGAACTGGCTTAGCCTTTATTGTCTTCACTGAAGCTATCACCAAAATGCCTGTCTCACCTTTGTGGTCCATCCTCTTCTTCATCATGCTCTTCTGCTTGGGTTTGTCGTCTATGTTTGGAAATATGGAAGGTGTGCTTGTACCTTTACAAGATCTTAATGTCATACCCCCAAAATGGCCCAAGGAACTTGTTACAGGTAGGTGCTATATTGGAAACAAGTGATTCTCCCCACCAAGAAATAGCCTATATGCTAAAAATGCACTATAAATCACATAGAAATATGACTGAATTTGTCTTAAATTTAATGAATACTGAACAAAAGATACTGAAAAGATTAATTGAGAGAAACTTTCTTACTGGTTTTCTGCTTTATATGCCTGTAATGACATATCTTTGCTGTGCATTGGTTACTTTTTTTTTTGTCTTTTTTACAGGTCTGATTTGTTTGGGATCTTACTTGATAGCTTTTATTTTTGTGCTGAACTCTGGTAACTATTGGCTGGCTCTATTTGATAGTTTTGCTGGCTCTATTCCCTTGCTGATAATTGCATTTTGTGAGATGTTTTCAGTTGTCTACATTTATGGAATAGACAGGTATGAAATACAAATTAAGCATCACTAGAAACTAATGTGTAAATGGATAAGTCCTATAGATTTAGCATTTTTTACATGATTTAGACTTCTAAAATGGTTCTTAACAAAAAGAAAAGATGGTTTGTTAAGAGTTTGGTGGGGGGTTATTTTGTACATGAAAGCTGTCCAGCTCTCTACTAATGCAATATAACACATACTCTATAACAATGAGGTCTATAACAATCAGCTAAAATAAACACAACCCCAAGGGACTCCGAGAGAACATTAAACATTATCAAGTGCCCTAGAGTAGAATAATATGAATGTAAATATTTTATTTGTAAAGTATGTATCAGAACATGCGTATTTCAATAGTCAGATAAATACCACTGTCACTTATTTGCATTTTAAACATGGTGGAATTTACAATTCCAGAATAGTTGCGTAAAGTGTTTAATTAGCAGAAACAAAGTACAAGCACATTGGCACTGAGCTGAAAATTTAAAACAAAAAACTCAGGCATATTCCACAAATATTTTTAAAAAGTGCCAAGTGATATTGTCCAAAGCAAGAAACAGACCCATGCACATTGCAGACATTGTTTTAGAGCAGGATGCAAATCCAAGGCTACTGAGATATGTTCTGCCTTACTTGACAGATTCAAGACTGTATCAGTTCTAGCAGTGAAGTGTTATACTACTAACTTCCTAGACACATGTAATAAATCCTCTTTTTGTTCATAATTAATCTTTAAGAAATATGAGGAAACTCTGGGAATTTTAATCATGCTTAAGTTTTTCATGATTCTGTATTAGCTCTCCAGCTGCGTCCCCTGGCACTAGGTAGGTTCCACCACCACGTCCTCATCACTCGCCTTGACTGCTGGGCAGCTTTTAGGTGGGGATGCAAAGCCTAAAGCCATCTTAGAGCATGATTCTGGCTGTCAGTTTAGAAAGATCCAACCTAAAACATCTAATTCTGCATGGCTAATAAGATTCAAATTGAAGTTGATTTAGTTAGTTAGCGAGGTTGATGTGTTTTTGTGAATGCCCATAGGAAAATGTAGGGAACTGTATTTTAAAAAGGGAGAGAGCCACATCTATAGATAAAGCAGGCAAGGACTTTGAGATGTTTAGCTTTGGATTTATACTGATCTTCTCAAATTCCATCTTTATGCCTCCAAGTCAATTTTAGTTTCAGTCTGGGATGGCCGCAGTTTTGCTGCTCAAAAATTTGGAACCTCAACTGCAACACATTTGGATAGATTTTCAGGAAAAAAAAAATCAAAACACCTTCAGCTTCTACTGAACATGAATTCAGAACGCTAAAACTCAGGCCATAGTTAGTTCTAACTGACTCCAGCATTTTATGTGTATGTGTTTTGTTTTAATATTCAGGGCGGCTTATGCACTGGCTCCTTATGCATTGACTGCTTCTTGTCAAAATTATTTTCTGTATGCTTTAGTAACAGAAAGTGCATTTCTAAAAGCTTTATTTGACATTCCATTAGGAACCATGAATTGTAAATGGATAAGATAGGTATAATGATGTCTGCTTTAACTCGAAGTAATTAGGTCTAACTCATGATGTTGTTATCTATCCTCAGCTCACAATGACGTTAATAAAGTTATGGAAAGTATGGTTAGGTTTAGTTTGGACTTTCCTACTTAAAATGGATGGTCTTTGATTCTGTCCATCTTTTATTGTCCTGAACTTCCTGCTTTTATTTCTAGGTTTAACAAAGACATTAAGTTCATGATTGGACACAGGCCCAATATTTTCTGGCAGATTACCTGGAGAGTTGTTAGTCCTGTCATCATGCTAGTTATCTTTATTTTTTATTTTGTGGTGAAAGTCAATCAAGAACTGCTCTACAGCGTTTGGGACCCTAATTATGTAAGTATATAAGTATATATACTTATGTAAGTATATATATTTATTTAGACTTATTTTGTGCATTTTTTAATGCAATTGCCTAAATTACATTTATCTTCCCTCAGCAACAATTTTGGTGCAAACAATTATTACAATACCTAAAATTTTCATAAAAATTACCACATAGAAAAATAAGACCTAAATTCAGTGATAATGTCTAGAATTGAGAATTCTTTTTTTCTTTTTTTTTTTTCCCCAAAAAGGACAAAACTAAAACATCAGAATTATTCTAACTGTTGGAGAGGATTGAAAGAGAAACAGTTATACAAATGCCAGTCCATAGCAGCAATTACAGAATCTCTCAAAATATCACAACTTTTCTGTGATGGTAAAGGACCAAATGGGTCAAACCAATCTGATGTTGTATTTATTTATTTATTTATTTAGATTCACAGAACTGCAGCAGTGATGACTATACATCAGACTGACAAAGAAGTTAATATTACCTTATCCAGATTTCTTGCTTCCTCTAAGTTTTAATTCAAAAATAAGCTAACTACTTTTGCTTTCTCCCTGTCCAAAATAATAAGCCACATGCGATACATAGCAGAACACATTAGAAAACACGTAGGTCCCGTTATTTTCTTCATGATCCCACTTTTTCTCTGCCAATTTAGCTCTGCTTTTTTATCCTCTGGCCTGGTGATATCTTTGAAGCAAAAGGCAGTCATACTGCACACTGAATTGGTTAGCATTGTTTTTTATTTATTATTTATTTTTATTCATTTTTGCATCTTGCAGAGAATGAGATGCAAAGGAGAGAAGAGGGGCAAATGGGAACACTTTCTTTTCCTTTTTTCTTCCCTCAGCATTCTTGCCTTCTTCTTCCCGTTGATCCTAGGACCCTGTTTCAGCGTTCCCACACCTAGGTGTTTCCGCCCTCCCACCCAAGCACCACTCTGCTACCAAGCACCGATGCTCCGTGCCCTGTCCCTCCTATCCTCCTTGTGCCTGGGAAGTGCCCCGGGAACAGTCTCACCAGTCTCTAGTTCCCATTTCTATTTCCTTCACATCATATTTCCTCTCTCTGTTGCTTTTAAGAACAAATATATCCCAAAGAGCTGGGGCCGCACACCCTTGAGAAGCAATGACTTTAGCTAGAAGCTGTGGAGAATTGGCAGGTTACTGTGCAGTTGTGGCAAGGTGCTGCTATGGTCCTGCTTTTTATTCTGTAGAAGTACTGAACACGTGAATGTTCCCAAGTACGTGCTCACCATCTTCCTACAAATTGGTTGTTTTTTCTTGCAGGAAGACTTCCCCAAATCACAGAAGATTGGTTATCCCGGTTGGGTATATGTTATTATTGTAATCGTGGCTGGAGTGCCCAGTTTGGTCATCCCTGTTTTTGCCATTTACAAAGTCATCAGAAATTTCTGTCAGAAAAAAAGAGATCGTGTGAGCCTTGTGACCTCCATGTCAGAGACTTCTATAAATGGGAACTTAAAGAATTCAGCATAAAAACATTTTAAAAGTGTGGAAGAGCGCTTTGCTGGTGAGGAAAGGAAAAAGATTTTTTAATATAAAGAATCAAGGGTTAATTTTATTGTCATAAGAGGATAATGTTGTCTTGTTTCCAGGTAAACATTTGTGGAAAATGCATGTCTAACTAAAAATTGCTGCACTTTGAAGAGACAGTGGTTTGGATCCTGGAGGCAAAACAGCCACCTTTACAAGGGGATGGAGCTCTAGGCCGGATCATTTATCCTACTTCTGGTTTTGAAGCCAACCTCTGAAAAACTGGCTGAGTGTTCTCTATAGGGGATGAGCTGCTCTTGACATTCATAAGAGACTCTTCCATGTCCAATCATTCTGGTTGGGTGACAAATATGAAGGGTAGATTTATACTGCCTTCTCTTGCACGTTAAATTGTTTTTAACTCTGTGCCACTCTGTTGCACAAAGCCACAGATATTGTCTCATACAGAAGTTAAAAATATTTAATAAAAATATTTCTAAGCATGGAAATAACACTTTGATTCACTCATAATTCCGGATATTTGATTAATTGCATTTAACTTCCAAACTTGCAGCAGATAGCCCTGCTCAGTGATGGTGTGCAAGTGCTGTCAGCCACAAAGGTGTCACACATTTTGTGTGCCGGCCTGTGCGTGCCCACGGAGATACGGCGCCAGGAAGCCGAGTTGCATCTCGGACCTGTACGTTTGTAGAGCTCCAAGCAAATGAACTGTCCTTACTGGGAAGGTTTCTGTGGTCTAAATGTGAAGGTGACATCTAGCTGGGTGACCTGCAAGATGAGCATCTTTATTCGCTTAGCTGCGGCTCCTTTAACGAAGCGAGCAAGCTGACTGGATAGCTTATTTATAGGAGACTGAGATAGTTTGTATTGCAAAATATCCAAACACCGGTATAACTGAAAGACAACAAAAATCGGTTCTCACACACTTTCATTTGAAGGAAAGCACGCAGCTGTTACATTCCTCAGTAACTATTTAATGAGCAATAAAAATAGCCACTTGGGATTCATTGACAGGTGGGAATTGATTAACTTCTAACAGGAATGGTAAATGCAGACCAGATTCTAATGTCTGAATTCATATGGTTGTGACAAGATCAGAGTCTAAGTCTGGCGTCTGCTTGGCAACATGACTGGAATTAGTCTGAATTTTCATACTGAAAGCTAAAAGTTTTGATCTAGTTTCTAAGAAAAAAACTAGATAACTGAATAACTTATTTGATAGTTTGATAATTGACCAAACCAAAAATGCTCCCCCAGATTTATAGAAACGAAATACTGAAAAAGTAGTTCTCAAAATATCAAATGCTATATGAAAAAACCAATTCTCAAACTACCCTAACCAAAGTGTGCTGCACCTTTTAAATATTCTGAACTAGTCATACCTAAGGGTGTGAATTTTCAGATACGGAAAAGCTTGCTGACAGATAGCTCCTTTGTGTTCCGTGTGCTGCACATGCTCTGGACAGCTGGATGCAGGAAAAGCCGTGTGGTTGCTGAGGCTCAGGTCATCCGTGCCTTGGGTCCAAACGGCAGACCTCAGGACTGACAAATAGCAACTGCAAGTACATTTATAAAAATATACATTTATCAGGCTCTTACTGAGGCTTTAATATAACTAACGACCATTATGCAGCAATACAAGGCACAGAAAATGGTTTAATGCAGTAAGAGATACATCTGATTAATATTACGTGTTATTGTATTTTGTTACTTTATGAACGTACAGAAGATGTCTGCAATCATTTAACTCTGTTAACTAAGTAACAAAGGGAACAGGAACACTTCCTTTATTTAGAGATTATTCTTTAAAAAAATTACAATTTTAACAAGTCTGATTGACTACTGTAAGGGGTTTATTATTGTTGTTATTACCTACAGCGCACATCTTTGTAAGTATCTGAGGACATAAAGAAGACAAAATAAAATTCTGTTTGATCCTGAGTTACTGATTAACAACATATTCCCAAGTTCTGTAACTATAGAATGAACTGCAAATAGTCAAGAGTGGTAACTGCATAATAATAATTCCTCGTTTTGTCTTTAAACTGCAGCTTTTACAATGACACGTTCCTTTGCATAACATAAAAAGAAAGCTCCACCTCTTTTTTTTCCAGAATCCTTTAGTCACCTTGCATAAAACCTGTAGGAGCCACAGGTTGTGAATCGTACTTAGCTGCCTGCTTGCAAAAGAGAGGGGCTGGAGATTCAAGGCCATTTCACAAGCATGTCAAAAGATTTGTCAGCTGATGCGCCGCCTGAAAGCCTTAAAGAGGATGGCAGACCTAAGTGGGACAATAAGTTCCAGTACCTTTTAAGCTGTATCGGATTTGCCGTTGGTTTGGGGAACGTGTGGCGATTTCCATACTTGTGTCAGATACATGGAGGCGGTAAGACTGAAATGGGACTTTGTCAAAATATTAAACTACAATTCTAATAGAACTATGCTGATTTATGATGGGCATGGAAGTTGCACATTTAGATGACATTATTTTTTGACTTTTGAATTCTCATAAGTGTTTTGCAAAACGTTATTCACCAGCTAGGTGGATTAGCTTTTACTATATGAATCTATTTCACTTCAAAATGATATTTGTGCTGAGGAAATAAGACCAAATGGATGATAAGTTTCAGCAAGACCAGCATTAAAGTTCTTGCAGCACTATCGCGGTTCTGATGGGAAAAGGGAACTGAACTCACAGCTCCTTAGCTTAAGGAAAAGGAAGAAGCCCTGGCAAGGACTCAGCAAAGCAGTTCCCCAAGCGAAGGAAAGCTTTCCTTTTAGGAAAGTGGAAAGGTCATCTCCTTCCTTCCTTTGAGGCTTTGATACCCCACAGTCTAGAACTGCCACTGAACAAACCTAAACCGTACCTTGCTCTGACTGTGAAGATACTTTAAAAGCCTAGCAATATAATATAAAAAAAGAATATGTAAGGTAATTCTGACAACTGCTTAAACCGTTCACTCGGCACCATCAAACATTCTGGAAAAAAATATTAGAAGCAACTTAACAAATGTAAATGGATCAGAAAAGATTAATTTTAGGTCATCATTTACAATAGCTTTTGAGCTCTGCCATGTTAAACTATCTAATGCAAGATGATGCAGTAAACTGTTTCAGTCCAGTATGATTTATTATTTTTTGATTAACTGGAGAAGTGTAAAATTCAAATCCAGAGAAGCTTAGAAACAACAGGAAACTCGGTTAAATCCAAGATCGCTCCACCAAGCGATATCTGTATGCATTTCTGGGGAACGACACCAGGGAACCAGGAACAGATTCTGTCTTTAACAGGGAGTTTTAGAAACAGGCAGCCACGCAGGGAGCCTAGTGAGCGACTGACTGAATTAAATATACCAGGTTGTAGGATAAAAAGAATCTTGGCACATATAAGCAAAGGAATAGGAAACAGAGGGAGGCATTGCACCATTGGTAGGATCACTTCTGCCCCCCTTCTATGGCCACCTTTCAAAATCAAGTTGAAAGATGAGGGGGGGGGGAAGAAAAAAAGAGGACCAGAATTATTCAAGGTATGGAAAACTTATGATACAAGGAAAGACTTCATCTCCATTTTCTTGTTCATAAGCCATGATAAATGTATACTTTAGCTTTCAGTTTCCTGAGCTAAATGGATTGAATTCTAAAATCTTTCAGAATTTTGGTTGTAAGTAACAGTAAACATATAACAGCTGGAAGCTACAAGTAGACAAATTCAAATAAGAAAGGAGAAGAAATAACAGAAGCAGCAGCTCCCAGAAGACTTCATGTTTTATACCTTTTATTTGCAGCCAGATGTGAAACCCCATGAAACTCTCTCAGATGAGTGCCATAACCAGGGAGTTAGAAACTCATAGTTGCATTCACTCTTTTTCTCTGCATTTGTCTATTGGAATGGCTGGGAAAAGAAAAAGCCTTTCACTTTATTTAATGATATCTGTATCCATGAGATAGGATAAATGTCTTTAGAGAGACATTCCCACAGCACAAACAGCATGAGGCCTTCAAGAAAAGTGTTCTTCTGGAGCAGGAACTGAAGGTTAGACAAATACCCTAGAGCATCTCAAATGCCCTTCAGCGCCCAAATTTAGGCAAAGGAATGAAGCCCAACACGGTCAGAGGAGCAACCTTGGATTCCTGGAGAAATTCAACATCAAAGCCAAAGCCATAAACCCGAGGACCACTTAGAAACAGCCTGTACTTACACAGAGTTTTCAGAACTCCACTTTTGGAGAACTAAATTGCAGTTTTATTCCACTTTAGGTGCCTAAGTGCTTTTTGATCCTTCTCTGTAGACAATTACTGAGAGTAAAACAAAGTACAATCCTGTTGCTCACTCAGCTCTAGGAAATGAAGACTAATGAAACCACCTGTGCTGAATACAAGCAAAAAGAAAGCTGCATGATGCCATACTAAATCCTGTGCTAGCCTATTTTGGAGTGATCTGAAGGGAGCAAAGCAACAGGGAGTGATACAAAAGGGAACACAGAAGGGTCTGTAAGCGTGGTGGCACTTGAGGAGCAAGCTTACTCTTCATCAGCTCCTGATTTTCCTAATTCCAGCCAGTCCATATTTGCACACTTCACCAGTCTATATGCATTCATAGGATGTTCCATCAATCCATCTGGGTCAGGGGTTGAGTTTCTAGTCAGCACACCCACTCCTTCAGCCCAGCCTTTGATCTACATGCTCTTGGGTTCTTCCGCTTGGATATATTCCCTTTAGGGTTGTACTAGCTGCAGCTGCAGGCTCATCTTCCACATGGCTCTCACCTGGGGAGTCATTTCCCAGGTGCTCAGCATCCAAAGGTGCCTGGGTTGCCCGCTCAGACTTAATGTTACCAGTCTTGCTGGGCCTGCTACAGCTACATATAAGTACCTTCTCAGGGAACATACCCAGTTCAGTAAATGGACAGTACAATTATGGGTGTATGGTTCCATTAGATCAGGCAAACCTATTATACTGGAGACAAAAACATGTATCCTACACTTTCTAGGCATCTATCTTAACTATATCAAGCCAGGAAAGAAATCTTGGCAGCTCTACAGAAAATTCAAAACTTAAACTGATGCATAGGATGGTAAGGACTAGGGAAAATACTATAACACCACCACCGCATGCAGTGGCGTGCTGTGCTGTGGTCAAACCTCACAAACAGCTACTGTCAGCCTGAGGGGAGTCACAGATTTCTCTTTGTGTTTGATTTCAGACACTCAGCCAAGCTGAAATGATCACAGCTTTTCTACTCAACCTGTTCCTGTGATCTGACATTTTCTACTTGTCCAAACCAAGGTCTATCCAGTCTGGCATGTTCATATGTTTCCCATCAAATATTTAGGGACACACAGAAATTCATAAGGAAAGAGAATGAAATGAATAAGAAGGATAAGATGGGGCACAGAGGTTATGAAAAAAAAAAGAATTAAAAAGAATCTTCTTCCCATCTTGGAGCATTCAGTATAATTAATAAAGAGCACAATGTAATTAACACAATGTAACATAATTAATAACTAACACGGGTCCTTTGCAAGGAGATTCTCTGTGAATCTCATTGCACAGAGGTGCTTCTGGAGCCACAAATTATGGCAGATTCCCAGAACGTTGTGCTTTGGGGGTTGCATAAATCTCAATTAAGGATTAAGATGAAACATTGGTCTGTAGCCTGTCAAAAAGTTCTTACACCTTCCCAGTGAACCCCATGGGTCACTTAGCAGTGCTGGAAGCAATGGACTACCAAGCCAGCTGTTTTCCAGCCTTTTCAGATCTCATCTTCACCTAAGAGCACAGCAATATTCTCCTGCTGCTGGGGTTTGATCTGTCCCCTCTGTTCCCTCCTTTCTGGGGCATCCAACAAACTCACATCCCAGCAAAAGTGTGACTGAGTGCCAAGCGACCCGAGCCAATCTTCCTTATGGGCAGCACAGCACTCAGAGAGTCTGTTTGCTTGCATGACGTGCACGATGTTCACAGCGGGCCAGCCGGGTTTGTCTTGTCTCGGCAGGTGGGAATCTTCTGCCTACATGGACTATGCTGATCCAGCCTGGAGCTTCTGAGGCCCCGTTACATCCCACAGCAACGACTAGGGACAGCCTTTAAGAAAGGCTTCAGAGAATGCAACAGCATAATAGACTATACATAGTCTAGAGATAGACTATATGACAAAATTCTTGGGTTTTGTGAATATTTTTACTGGAAAGCAGACGTTAGAAGAATTCAAGTGAGTCATGCTACCAAAAAGATGAAGATGTTTGTTTTACCCAAGCATATAATGTGGCTGTGTTTTAACTCTGCTGATTTTAGACAGTGATATGATTTGGGGTTGCAGTTCTGAAACCAACCACCTCAGATGCAGAAATCCCAAGAGAGGAGCAGGGGTACTGGAGCATGGATCCTGCCTGAATGCGCCAAAGGACATGCACAGGGAACACACAGCAGGCGTTATGGTTAACCAGGAGCGCTGGGAAGTGATGTGGCTCAGTGTCTGAGCCGTAACCAGGAGTGCAACAAAACCTACTGTGAAAAGGGCACAGATGCACTCTGAGCCTGAATGGCTTCTGAAATGTGGACCAACATTTTACAGTGGTTTCAGACTTAGGCAATGTATTTTTCCTCATTTCTAAATCTTTTAAACAAGAGATAAAACTAAGTGTTTGTGCATTGGTTTCATGTCAGCAGCTTCTCATCAGACCTCTGAACCTTATTCATCGCACATTAGCGTTACTCAGTAACTTGGGTCTAATATAATATCAGTTTTGCTGACATTTATCGCCTGCTGTTGTTACTGATTATTTGGATTTATTGCCTGAGTTAAGTTAGTTATTTACTTTGCATGACTAATGGATATGAAGGTTGTTTGCCACAGTAAGTGGAGACAAACAGCAAGGTTCCCAGGCAACTGGATCTGTAAAAGAAGTTTCTAAAGGGCTTAGCATATATTTTGGTACTTAAAACTGAGATTCACATACATTATATACATATATACACATATCATCATCTGAGTACAAGTCAAAAAAAAATCAACCTTAAAATCTGGAACTTACTGCAATGTTATGCCTCTGATTATGGTTAGTATAGATATGCCTGCCTAACACATGGGTTATAAAAATTATGCATATAGCACCTTATCCTACAGGGTAAATACAATTTTCTAGTGAAAGTATTTTTTATTTACCCTGTAGGATAAGGTGCTATATGCAAATTTTCTAGTGAAAGTATTTTTTATTCTAGGAAAACAAAGACATATAAGCATTAATCCTGCTAAACAGTGAGAGTTCCTATTAAATCTCCAGGCAATGGTTTACAGATGTTTGTAATGTAGATATGCTAACCTCCCGTTAGTATTTGAACTACAACTTAGAGGTTGCCTAGGTAATTGTCTTCTCAGAAGGAAAATAAAATCCAAGAGAAATGACATGTTTATCTAGAAAATAATTGTAAAAAATAAATAGACTTGTTGGGAAGGACAGAACAGCTTGACAGAACAACAAATTATGTTATAAGGAAAATAGTGAAAGGATCAAAAACAAGCGCACTAGCTCTTCTGTAAGGTATTGACCAGGATGCAAACAAACAAACAAAGAAAAAGGGTTACTGGGTTCAGTAAATGGAATAAATCATTATTATAATGAAGAATTGTGAAATCACCAGAAGTTAAAGGGATCTCTTGGCCTGCATCTTTATTAGCAAGTAATCTGGGTTGTAGACCAGATCTGCAGAGTGAAATAGCCGGTGCTTGGGACCAGATACCCATGCTGTACACAGTCTAATATTAACTTTTTTTTTAATTTCAGACTAGCTCTAGTCTGGCCCCTGGCCTGACTGAAGGTCTGTCTGTGGCTGCAGTGCTTTACGGGCACTTTCAGTTTGGTGTCACCTGGAGGGAGTCTGGGGCTTGAGGATCCCTTGCTTGCCATGATGAGAACCAAAGTGCAGTAACTGGTGACAGCTGAGACCGGCCTCAGAAGGGCAGTCCTGATTTGAGCACGAACACTTATGTTAGACCCACTCTCACTTCTTACATTTCTAATATTCGTGTTGTCCTGTTTTTCTCCTCCCATGAGCAGCAAATGGAGCTCGTGCTTAATCGAGCAGCCTGCCAGGCTTTTCGACTGTCAGTGATGAGCAACCCTAGGCCAGGGGAAGTAATATTTGCTAGGGAGCCCAAGGGAGGGGTCCCTTGCAAACTTACACTTCCATTTCATCAGGCTTTGGGAGAAATGATTGGCTCTTATTTCTTCCACGAGTCTGTGCCTGGATCTTTTGAGACTCTTCTTGTCTGTAATTTCCCTATAGACTAAACATTTTCTTTTTTTTTGTCTCGAGAATGCAATTAAACTGTGCCTTGGTGATCCTTTTGATTTTAATGGGCATTTCTTTAGGCTTTTTAAAGCACTTAATGATCTTAGCTGAATTCTTAGCCAAATCTTCTGCCATCCTTTCAAATTTGTAGGTCACTTATTTTTCACGTCATTTGCATGAAAACAGGAGAACATAGTATATATTTTTTTCCAAATATGATATTATATGTTGTCGTGTTGCAAACATGACCTGGGATACATATAAACCAGCACAGAATAACAGGCTTTTATTGACGGCATATGCAAAGATGCTCCACTGTCAACAG
>VZSV01000199.1:61590-86985 GCA_013398735.1 Nothocercus julius | reverse complement strand
AGAGAGAGATAACAAGAAACCAGTTTGCAGTAAATACTGCAGTCATTTCCAGTTAGATAGCATGTTTTTCTGCCCATGGCAAACCAACTGGTCACCAGCCAATCTGGAAGATATTTATCAAACATTAAAGCCATAACTCAGTGCACATCCGTTATGGAAGGGTTTACATGGATTAATCCATTATACAGTCTGCAGTTAAACAGCTACCATGTCAAAGAGCTGGTCTGTGTCCAGGCAAGCAGAATAAGTTCACGTCTGACTGCAGGATACTGTATTACATTCCACACACTGGCGCTCCCCTCCATATGTACACCAGGCCTTTGGTACCTAGCTCCAGACTGGATTTTGTCAAGCGGTAAAATGCTTAAAGAATAATTGAGGTCCTTAATTCCCTCTGCAAATCTATTTCTTTAGGGATCTCTAGTAGCTGCCACTTAGGAACTTCCTCCAAGTAAGGGGACCCACCAAGCAGAGGGTCCAAGAATCAGAATTATGGCTTTAATAGATCAGAAATTAAGTGTTAGACTCCTTTTCCAAATCTGTTTCTTAGCGATTAAAAAGTCATTTGCAGAAATCATATCACAAGGAAAGACATTCATTTCAGTCTTTAGTAAATGAAGAACACAAGTCTTTCATTGAAAAAAAAGCCTCACTGTTGTGTTTGTACCCTATGTACTTTTTATAAAGGCCTAAACTATTAGAAAACAACCACACATGTGGTTTGGGTGTCCAGTATAATTCTCGCAATGTTTAGCAACAGATCAAAGTGATTCAGGTTACATGCCTAGCTTTAGAAGTCAGTGGTTGCAAAACACGTGAACAATTCCAGGAAAGGAGACTGGGACTGCTGGCTAATTCCTCCACTGCCTTCTCCAGGCTGAAGCATGACTGGAAAGCTGAACTGCTCTGTGCTTTCTCAGGAATAGGCTTGCTGGGATGCTGAAATTGCTCATCCTTGTAGCCTGGAGGGATGGCAGATGGGGAGAAAGTTTCCAGAGCTTGAAGAAGAGCAGAACTGGGCAGGGTCAGACATGAGACTAGGAAACAAAAGTGAAATGAGGTGCAAAATTAATTGGCTATGTATTTTTTGAATTAGAATAATTTACAAGGACTGTAACACCTTTTAAATTTGAGTTTCCAGGAAGGGAAAATGGAGTAAATTGTGGGGCTATTCCAATCTTTGGTGCTAATGAACAATGCTTAAGAAGATCAGAGTCCTTCCCCATGCATCTTTGCTAACAAAACTACCCGTACCTGATGGCATCAGAATAGCCCTGGGCCTCCCCCTCTCAAAACATCTTACAAGGACTTTGTTACAGTCATAATGCAGAGGAGGTAACAGTAATTTAAGCAAGATGTAGATAATCATGTGGCTCAATTGCACTTAATTATGTTTTCAGGGGCATTCCTGATCCCGTACTTCATTGCTCTTATCTTCGAAGGAATCCCACTGCTGCATCTCGAACTTGCTCTGGGCCAGCGCCTGCGGAAGGGCAGCATTGGTGCCTGGAGTGCCGTCTCGCCTTACCTGGGAGGAGTCGGTGGGTCTCCCAGGGCCCTGAGGGAAAGGAGGGCAGCTGAGCTCTCACCAGCGCTCACTTCCTTTAGAGTCCTGCCTACTAATTAGAATTGCTATTCCTGTAATGCGATAAAAACTCGCTAGATTGTTAAATGAATCAGCCAGGCAGGTGAATTAGGCAATGCCGAGGAGCTCACTGTGACCTGGTGGTGTCCGAAGAGGCAAGTTGGGCACTTGGGCTGCCCACGCGGTGGATCGGCATGGGCACGTAGGGCTGACCCACCGCAAGCTGGGCAGACCCCGCACTGCCCCATTCCTCCCATATCTTGGGGCTTGCACAGCATTTTCAGAGGCCATTCGGAGGCAGCCTTGTCTCTCCGGGAGCAGCTGGGACTAGAAGGGGGACAGAGTTAGGCAGTCAGAAGCAGGAGCCCAGCACTTGGGCCTCCTACAGCACCTGGGCAAACTCCTCTCCAGGAGTGAGGGGTTCACTGGGTTTAGTGAAGGCAAGAGGGCAGCCAGGAAAAAACACCAGGGCAGCAGGAAGGTGCCTCCAGCTAAAACCATTGCCTGGGATTAGATGTGTCCATTCTCCCTTTGCAGAAACACAAGCAGGCAGTCACTGGGTGCTGTTCTTCCTTCCTTATTCTAGGGGCAAAGCAGTTCTCAGTGCAGGGTACAGGTGCAAAACATGGGACAGAAGAGTGCATTAGGGCAGTGAGAGCATGCTGTAAAACCTCAGCCATTTCTGGTATTTGCTATCAAAATTATGCCATGTTGGAGAAAGCACTGGGTTATTTAATGCAGCAAAGTTTGCAACCCTAGCCTTCCACATAAACTGTCTATTTCTAGGTGTCCCTACTTGAACAGGGGGGTTGAACTAGATGATCTCTAGTAGTCCCATCCAACCTCAACCATTCTGTGATTCTATAATCCTGAGGCCTTCCTTGGGCCAAATAACACTCTAGGTATTTTGTAGGAACTGCAGCAACTTAAAAACACCTTTAGCAAGACAGATCCTTCCAAGAAGCGCTCCTTTCTTATTCAGCTTGCTTTTATGAGAGACATTCGCCGCCTTCTGTGATTAAGTCTCGTCTGTCTGCCCAGCTTCCTATGCTAGGCAACGGGCTCCTGGTAATCGGGTACCCTGCAACGCAATCCCCATCTTCCTTCAGCGACGCACAGCCTCCATTGGGAGGTTTTCAAACAAGACTGGATAAAGCCCTCAGTAATCTGGCTTGACCCTGCCACCTCCTGTTTGAGCAGGAGATCCCTTCCAACCTGAATTTTCCTGATTTCCTCAAACCGGAGCTGCCTTTACAAGCGGGCTGGCACCAGGGACTCAGGAGTGAGTTTTCCTCCCGGTTCTCTGCTCTGAGAGGACTCTATAGCCAGCCATATCCTCAACGTCTGATCCCAAATGGACAGTGCTTTTGAGCACTATGCCCTTCCATGTCCTCAAAACACTCAAAAAATTACAAAATGTGAGCCTCTCAGAACAAGTGCTCTCAATGACATTTTTTTTCAATGTTTTTCTTGTGCCTTCTGCAGGAGTTGGCTCATGGGTGGTGTCAGTTCTGGTGAGCTTGTACTACAACACTGTTTTGACCTGGGTGATGTGGTATTTCATAAACTCCTTCCAAGAGCCTCTTCCTTGGAGTGTTTGTCCTCTAAATGAGAACAGGACAGGTGGGTACCAACCATGTCAAATGTCTTTATTAGCAAAAGGTAGATCACAAATGTTACTGCTTTAGGCTTTGAGAGCTAGTGGTGGGAAAAGGAAGCTCTGTTCATTTTTTTATTCTTGCAGGATGGTACCAGTTCTGCAGTACTAGTTTGAAAGAACATCTTCAGCTTTCTCACTAGGATAAAAATAGTCCTTTATCAAGGCATATGAGGCTGTCATCACAAACTACATATTAAGACATGTGATTGTGTATATAAATTAAGAATCAAGGCTACGACTCTATTTTTCAGCAACTTCTTTAAAAAAGACTTTTGAGTTTCCATTAGGTGGTAACATGACTCACAAACAGCTCTTATAAAAACCTTTCAACATGTACTGAGAAAGATCAAGGAAGTTTTCACAGTAGGAAGCACAACAATATCGAAAAACTTTAGATTCTGCCTGTAGATTGCTTAAACATTGGACCTTTATTTTTGCATACCTTGCATATCAGCTTACTAGAGCAATGTACTCTGATGAACTAACGATCCCTTAAGAGGTGAACTGACGCTTGCTTTGGCACCGTGTTGTGCACAATGCTGGGTTCATTTATTTGTCAAAGAGCTGTGAGAGTGACCAGTGTCTAGCCAAATTTAGCACTATTGCAGGATCAACAAAAAAACAGAAAGTCCACTACATTTTTGCTTAATTTCAAAATGGGAAACACCAACCTTCATCTGCCTACAGAGCCCGAGACCATGCAGGAGAAGAGAAGGCTTAAGATACTGCAGCAGGAAGGAGGTCAGGCTGGGAACCTGAGAAAGAGCAAGGGCCTGGAGAAAGAAAAATCAAATTTAGAAAGGTGGGGAGGTTTTGGATGATAACATTGACAGTACCAGTACCAATCTTGTCTATACCAGAACATGATCTTGGGGTCCAAAGCTAGATATTGCAGAGAAGCCTGTGCCTTATGCTGGGTGCCAGGGGACAGCTCCGGCTGTCCCTGGCACCTGCTCTTCACCGTAGCTCCCTAGGGTGATGGGGGACCATACTTAATCCACCTGCATAACCAAGATCTTCTTTACATATGAATAACAATATTGCCATGTCTGTGGCCATGGCTTTTGCTCCTTTAAAAGTTCTACCCGTTCTCCTTAAACTGGCTGGTGGTGCCTGCTGGGCATCTCCAGGTGAGGTGGGCCTCTCCTTCCAGCTGGTGACCACACCATGGTCCTCTCCTGGAGCTGGGCTCTGCCGTCAGGCCTTTCCCCCAAAGCACTGAAGAACAAACAGTATCTGCTTTTTTTTCAGAGCGTGGAGAGCTGCAGGGAGAAAGGATGGTAGGAAGATAGATTTTTGCCTTCCCTTTACTTGAAGATACTTGAAATCCTATATATCAAGCAACTACCTAGAATAAAAATAAAAATTGAAAGGAGAAAAGCATACAAATGAAACTGTTCTATTTTTTTTCCTGACTAAAGCACAACATACTCAGGGGACAGGTGTCTACTTCTTAAACATTTTAGGTTGTTTAAATGTGATTTACTACAGTGAAAACTGAAACAAATTTAATTTGCCTTCAAGGAGAGAGAACTGACCACCCAAGATGACTGAATGTGCTTCCCTGTTGTAGCCATGACGAAAGGGATTCAGGGGATGCATGAGCACTGCTTAGTCTGTGTGACTTTAAGACTGCCACACTGTTCATTTCTTTGCCTCCTTTCAAATTTTTATTGAGGATGGTGGTTGTTTCAGAGTGAATGAAAATCATAAATGACAGGATCAGAACTTAGTTAAAAAATGCTAGTATTTCAACTAAAATGAGATTTTGTAAAATAGATATGGAAGTCATTTCTTGTAGCTTCATGATTATCTAAAAGCAGAATCTGCAGCATCTGCTGCAGAATCTGCAGCAGGGATAACCCTGGTTTCCAGCTAAAGAGAGCAACTCAGTGGCTTTGCTGAAGTTCCTTCATCACCCTTTTCTTGAGCATTTAGGTTGTACATAGGCAGAGCTGAGAGTATTGGTTGTGGCATAAAACAGGATCCCATTTGATACTTGCATATATAAAAAAAAAAAAAAAAAAAAAAAAATCACCTGTCATCTCCCACCCTGTCTTCCACAACAAAGCTTGTCTTGCTGTACAATATGATGCAGAAAGAGAAATTCAGTTGACTTCCTCCTTTGACTTGGCAGTCGCAAATAGTCTTCTTCTTTATTAGCATAAAGTCTTGCTTCATATCTATATAGCGAGTGGGAAAAAGTATTGCCACATTTAAAAATTCATTCTTAAACTTGCCATAATTTTTTTTTTCTAGGATTCAATGAAGAATGTTATGAAAGTACTGCAGTGAATTATTTTTGGTACAGGAAAACTTTGAATATAACACCTGACATTACCGAGAATGGCACACTGCAGTGGTGGCTTGTCTTGTGCTTAGCAGCTTGCTGGGCAATTGTGTATCTCTGCACCATTCGAGGAATCGAAACCACAGGAAAGGTGTGGAAAATAAAGAAAGAACATTTTGTTCTGTACATGTTGAAGCAGTAGCAGTAGTACAGCTTCCTCAAATGCCCTTCCCTCTTTCTCTCCCTTTGCAACGGTCTCTGCTGCAGTCCCCCCTCTCAGTTTTAAAGTTATTATTTCAAATACATTCTGCAAAAGTACATCATACTTCCTTTAAATATGACAATGTATATCTGCTGCTGTTTCACCTAACATTATCAGGATTATATATTGCAATAACTTAGACAGGACCTATTGATGTTACTGTCAGTAACTGTAATATTCTTACCTTCTGGACAGGCAATTTATGTAACAGCAATATTCCCATACCTGGTCCTAACTATATTCCTTATCCATGGACTCACTCTACCTGGAGCAACTGAAGGTCTTGCTTATCTCTTCACCCCTAATGTGAGTATTATTGCTATATTCACAACTATTATTTTTCCTTTCTTTCCCCCTCAAATCTTATATTGTATATTCATTTTCCAGCAACTCTCTATCTAGCTCCTTATCCAAAAGCTCAGCAGAGCTCTTTATTCCCCAGATGAAGCAATTTAATATTTTAATATACTTTAGCAAGTGAAAAGAAATAGATTGTTTATTAATGAGCATATCATAAAATATTGGGAAATATCACAAAATACAAGCATGTTATGGATGCCTCCATCTTGAGTGTGTAAGTAAAAACAATTAACACATATCACTTGAAGCACAGATTCATCTCTTTTATACATGGTAGAGATGAGATTTTCCTACAAGACTACAGAGAAGAAAGATTAACTTTTTAAAGTAATAAGAATCATTTAAGAATTTACAAGGAAATCAATTGAGGAATTACACTGCAAAATAACTTTTTGAAAGTTAGGAGTCATTCTCTCCTCCCCTAGTTTTTCCATAGCTGACATTTTTTCCTATAGCTTTCCATGCAAGATTAAAGAACTTACTGAAGAATTCCCCGCCTTGCTGCTTTTAATCGGTGATTCCTCTTCCTCAACCCTCCTGTTTGTTAGAATCTCTTTTCTCCCTTACCTCTTCCTGGGATACACATTATGCGGCCTATTTGACCTAGGGGACCTTTTATAAAGGACTATAAAGGAGGTGTTTGGTGGGAGGGAATGAAACATCAAGAGCTCCAGAGATGCATGGAAAAACAAGAGATGGTGTACAACACTAATAGCCTACAGGTATTATTATTCTTATGTATCTACAATCTCTTTAGAGATCGCAAAACACAGATCAACTCAGCCCCTAACAGGAGAAATACACGGGTAAGGGAAAATGTAAGCCTAAAGACACGATGCACATCAGCCTGATAAGGGATGACAGTAAGAGGACTTAGGCAAGATAACTTTTTCCCTCCTCTGGCAAGCTCAGGGACAAAGGCATTGGCTTCAGAAGTGTCAGCTTGTAAAGGATACCTTGGTCTTTACAGGATCAGGATCACTTTACAGGATCACTTGCCTTTTAGTAGGGCCGAGACAGGGCAATATCTTCTCACTCACAGTAGAGTGGAGTTGACAAGTTGACACTACCAGTGTCCGTACATATATGCAGGCTCTCAAATAAAGGTCTGTTTTGATACAATAACGTAAGAAACTTCTAGCCTGTACAACTAGAGTTGGGCTTGGCCTGTTGGTTTCAGCACGGTTGCCAGGCTCAGACATATGAGCTTACATCTTCTAGGTTTATGATCATTACACAGTGAATTTAATGCAAGAAAGATTTATGTACATTCAATTTATGCATGACACAAAGCTTGGGGATATTACAGTAAGGAGGGAGAACGGATCATCATAAAAGAAGACTGAGATGGTTTTGTAGACTGGCGCCAGAAGTCATCATCAAAATCAAATTGCAATCAACCTGCAGTTAATGATTAGCTGGTTTAAGGAAGCAATTCCTGCAGACATCCTTGAAGAACCATCTGAAGATATTTTTGGTGATGAATCTATGTTCTTATCAACAAACATGGAAATAGGAGAACTGATGCAAGACCCTGGTAAGTGTTATCTAATATGGATGTTGTTATTGCATAGAAAGTTATAATCTAAAGACAGATTTGTTACACTCACATGTCCATTGTTATGGAGGATTTTTGATATTCCAAAGATTTCAAAAGGACAATAAAAATAGTACTGTATTTCCCTTTTCTTCCTGTTGTCCACAACAATTCTTGTACCACACTGCCTTCTTGTGTAATGAGGAACCATTTCCACCAGTGCCATCAGCCAATACCACTGTCTCGTAACCTTTCTCTACAGGGGATGCCCCAAAGTGAAGGTGTTTTTTGTTTTTTCTTTCAAAGATCTAGTCACTTCTTCCTGGCCTATCTTGGACCATATTAGCTGATAAAATCTTATTGTATTTTTTACAGTATTTGCAGCATTTTGCAAAGTATGAGTTCATTGTATGAGTTTTCAAGTCAGTTCTGATTACTAAATCGCACAAGTAAGAATTGATGGTTACAAATATTAAATATGGCTAGTGGGTTTACTTTCATGAAAGAAATATGTAGTAGGCTCTTTGCCATCTACTACACTTTCATTCAAGTTTTAGAAGAAATAATGAATTTTTTTTTCATTGACTTCCAGGCACAGTGAATTCTTGAAGATTTACTCAACCTCTCCCAATCATTGACTACACTGAAAGTGAAGCTGAGAGGAAAAGGAGAGTCGCTGATCTGAAGTTCATAGGCACTTAAAGGAAAAGCAAGTACTGGAGCTGGAACAGAGACTTTGGGACAAGTTGTTGGAAAACAAAAATCACAGACAGCCAAAAAGGGACCCCTTCAAGCATTAGCACCAGTCTGAAAAGAGTTCACCTTCTACAGATATTTGTTTTGGCTCAGGAGCACAAGCTAAGACAAGCACTTACTTCTTTGGCCTCTTTTCATAGAATCATAGAATCGTTAAGGTTGGAAGGGACCTCTCAAGATCATCCAGTCCAACCCGCCTGCACACGCAGGGTCACCTAGAGCACGTGGCACAGGATTACGTCCAAGTGGGTTTTGAATTTTGCACCTAAAAGAGCTTCAAGGACTGTAAATATTTGGGGGTTCTTGAAATGAACAATTCCAGGAACATGCATGGGTAAACAATGCCTGAGCCTGTGCAGCTATTTAATGAACAGTGAGAGGAAACAAGAAAAAGAAAAGGGCAACACAGGCAACAGATACCATATCATGGAAACTACTTGAGTTTTTTTTTTTTGTATTTTGCTCTTCAGTTTTACACCTGACATTACTTTTATTTTTTTAAAACAGGGACACTTAAAACTCTTGAGCAGTACTTGCTCCGCCAACATTGTTCCTTGTACCTTGGAGAACCAAAGTGTTACTGCACATAAAGACAGCTGTTCATTAAGCTATTACCCATTGACCACTAAATTTCAAGAAAAGTAATTACACCAAAAATCCCTAATCAGAAAGCCAGATTTGTAGCAATAACATTGTAATTCACCAGAGACAATTCTTTTCAGTTAGTTTCCTCTATCACATCTTCCTTTTTCAGTAAAATTCTAAATTTCCTTCCACCAACTTCTTCCCTTTCCCCTTCCTAGCTTATTTTTCTATGTCAACCTTCTGCTTTTTACTGCCATTTCACAGTGCTCTGAAATTAGGTGCTCTTTTTGATGGAAGTTCCCTCCCTCTTTGCTTGGGTGTCTAACTTTTCCAAATACGTGAATTCTACAAGTTTGAGAAGCTATAAAAACACTTTGCATCTTTAAATTAGGAAGGCTAAGTATTTGTCTGTACTGTTTCAGGAAGAAAAAATTCTGAAGCTCCAAGTTACCCAGTATGTGTGCTAATGAAAGAAAGAAACTGAGGGAAAGTGCAATGTATGCTCATTTAGAAACATATTTTTACCAGACAGATGTGCAATGGTTTTAGTGAGGACTTTAAAAATGAAACATCCTAAAATTACTATAGACATTTAAATAGACAAGATTTTGTCTCCTTGAACCACATGCTTTACTCATATTTTGTATAATTTTCATTTTCAGTGTTTTTAAATAGAAGAATTAGAAGTAAAATTTAACATACTAATTTACTGCAATTATTTCAGCTGAACAGTTTGAAAAATCCCCGTGTATGGCTTGATGCAGCTACCCAGATTTTCTTCTCTCTCTCTTTGGCTTTTGGAGGACTAATTGCCTTCTCAAGCTACAATCCACCAAAGTAAGTAGAACTACAAGTTAAAATCTTATTGCTTTTTATGTAATTTTCTAAAATTCTCAAAACTCTCATTCCTTGGAATATTTCTAAAGGATTTTAGAGCTGCTGTCTTTCTGAAGGCCAAATAGATTTACCGAGAAGAAAAAAAAAAAAAAAAAAAAAAAATCTAAAAGGGTCTTTTTTTTTTTTTTAAGAAGGAGAATTCAGATTATTTCTTACAGAAATCAACTAACATTTCAGTTTTAGTCTTTTCAAAATTGTTGCTGTTAACCTGCACCACACCATAGCACAACATTAAATCATACTATAAAATACACTAGCTATATATATTTCCTTTGTGAAGAACTACAGCAATGCAAATGAAGAACTTTCAGAGACTTCAGAAACAAAACCCACCATGCACTAATCACCATGCTGAAATGAAAGGCTTTTTTTTTTTTTTTTCTCTCCTCTCTCTTTTTCTCTTAACATTTCTACTGATGTGGTTCAACTATCTTACAGACATCGTTATTGTACTGCCCACATACTTGTGTATCACACACCACTCAACTTCCTATCACTGCTTATGTCTCCTTGCTGAGAGAACAGAACTTTCAGACAAAAGGTTGGTCTAAAGTCAGAGGGGAAAATCAGCACAAAGACCAATGAATTCCCACATTTTCAAATCCTGAGACCTCACCAACACAAAACAGAGAATGATTGTATCAGAATCTTAACACTATTAGGACGCATACACTCCATCAACCTGCAGAGAATGACAGTTATACACATTTATATATCTTTTATTTTACCTATTCTGAGGTTATGAAATTTGCTTCTCATTCTCAGAAGTATGAGCTGACAACCGGTGTTATTTGTCTGTGACAAAAAGGAAACTTTTCTATGCTAAAGAGCAAGTAAACACTACCTTTTTTTAGTCACTTTGCTTGTTTGCATTCTATTCATAGAAATGACTGTGAAAAGGATGCTGTGATGGTAGCAATTGTGAACTGCCTGACATCTCTCTATGCTTCCATCCCAGTCTTCTCTGTGTTGGGGTTTAAAGCAACCACTGGCTATTGGGACTGCCTGGACAGGTGAGACATTTGTCTTGCAAATGCTATACTGTGGCTTTAATACCTAGACAGATGATGGGTTATTTGAAAAGCAGTTACTTTGGGAATTTAGTTTCACCCAAGAGGAAAAGCATCTGTACAGAGAAGAAGGCAACAATGATCAGAACTATGGTTGGTAAGAACTAATACAAATTATGTAACAATCCACCACAACTAGTGTATACAATAACACACAAATCAAGAATTAGGTCTGCACAATAAGACAAGCACAATAAGCAGTCAAAAAACTCTTCCTATTCCATAGGATTTCCTAAGTTTCTTTTTTCTTTTTTTTGTGGTGTAAATGTCCTAGATATAGGATACAACAAGAATAAGGACATATTTTAGTAACTATACCTGCCCAAAGTACTCAGCATTTGTATCTGAAAAATAGGACATATTAAGTAGTCTCTGTATATTTTCTCCTAGATTATTTTATAATTCTCACTTAATATTTTATTTGGTAATATAAATAAGATAGAAAGTAAACACAACAGTATATAAGCCCCCCTATATAAACTGCAGACAGCTAAAAAAAAAATGATACATTGGCTTCTCTGGCAGGAATATTATCAGTATCATCAATAAATTTGATCTTCCGGAACAAAGTATCATGCGACAGAACTACACAACCTGGATTAAGCTCTTGAACTCCTCACATCCAGAAAAAATTGCTGCACTCAAACTGAAAAGCTGTAACCTTCAAGAATTTCTTGATCAGGTACCATAATTGCTTCCTACAAAAAAAAACCACAAAAAAAACCAAAAAAAAAAACTCAACACCTTAAACAGAAAGCTAAGGACCAATATCTTCCGTTTTCATATATGTTTTGCAGTACTAATAAAGACTGCAAGCTACCTAACCATGAAAAAAACAAAACACAATTTTTTCTGAATTTCAAAAACCATTACTGCTATAAGTCAGTTTGAACTCAAAGTTATCTGGTTTACCATGCAAATTATACATTTTAAATGATAAAACTAGTTTTTAAAGCTACTTCTACTTGGAGTCTACATTGGACACTTAGATTCCGTTCTACTTTGATTTAGAGGAATAAGGAAAACAGTAAAAATGTTTGACTGAACAATTATAGGAAAGTGATGTTTAATAGACATTTTCTAAATCTGTATTTGTCAGTTATCAAAGAGCAGTTACAGTTCACGTGCACTGGTTGCCTTTAACACGTACACAACCTCCAGATAAGTGTTTTACCACTTGTTTTTCTGGCTTTCTTTTCCCATCTTCCTATCTTCTCCTTCCTCTTCCCCTTTATTTCTCTTCCTTTCTGCAGAGGATCTCATCAAATTCATCCTCCCCAAATATAAAAAAGCATCATCATCTTTTTCCTTCAACTTTCACACAACTTTTTCCCTGTGACCAACACGGATGTTTCTTCTCTGTTTTAATCTTTTAACCTCTTTCCACTTGCTCCAGTGATCCTGTCTAGTCCTGTAACACACACTTGCTTCTCACCTAGTTGTACACCCTTGTTATAAGTTTCACCACCTAATGAGAAAAGAATACGGCTAGAGCTGGCAGAAGAGAAAAAATGGAGGGATCTTGAGAGAAACAAGTTCTTAAGATAAGAGCATGGGCACATTTGCCAGAGATAGACGGTGTGGTAGAACGCAATAGACTATAGTGAAAATAAGGCCCAATAGTACTTCTATATGTCCCCCCGAGCCTGACCAGCACACCTGGCTCCAAGGAAAGGTGCAATCAGCACCAGCATGCAGCTTGAACTGGTCCATAGTACTCTAAAAACCACGTAAGCCAAAATTTTGGACTTGAGATTGAGAATGGGAACATAAAAGTGTGTTACAATTCTATATGCCTGAAAAGCTATTATACTATTATATTGTGACTTTTTAACCTGTGAATTTTGCAGAGCGTATCAGGAACTGGCTTGGCGTTCATTGTTTTCACTCAAGCAGTTATTCTAATGCCGGCATCCCAGGCCTGGGCCATCCTGTTCTTTATAATGCTGTTCAGTTTGGGCCTTTCTTCTATGTTTGGAAATATCGAGGGAGTCTTCACTCCTCTTTTGGAGCTTAAAATTATATCTAAATCCATACCCAAAGAGCTTATATCTGGTAAGATATTTTCTTTGCTTTGTTCAAAGCTTTTGTACAAATGCACAAACTTAGTAACTGCTTAATAAATATCAGAGAGGAATCTCTAATATTAATATAATAGTATCGTAATTAATGTCATATTAATGTAATAATGTAATATTATAATGTAATAATGTAATATTAACTTAATTAAGGGCAGTGATTATATCTGCAGAAGAAATACGTGGAGGAGGTAGAGGAGTTACAGCAGAAGTTGCCAGATGACAGTTTTTTATTGTCCTTTCAATTATTTTTCTTAATGTGTGGGAACCTGTTAAATTTCTGAACTACTTCTGTCATCGTAAAGAGCCTTGTCTTGAACTCAAGCCTTGCGCACCTAAACAAAGGCAACAAGTTACCTCCTACCATAACCTATGGTCCACCACAACCATCCAGGTGTGAGCTTGCCATGTATCACCTTGTGTTCATTGCAACTCAGGCCATGCCATTCACCCCTATTTCGTTCAGGGTTCTGCACCTACAGACTACTTCACATTTATTGGCAACATATGTGGACAGAAAAGTATCAAGCAGACACTGAGAAATGTGTGCTTGCAACTCTGATGCATCATAGCTAGAATCTTTTCAACCAGAAAAAAAATACTGAATCCAGCCTGCTTCTCGGGAGACAGATTCAGTGCTGAACATGTTCATTTTGGCTTTCCTTGTTTGAATGTAAAAGCATGCTAGCAATTGGATATAGAAGGCAAGAACAGATGAAATCCTACTGTGAAATTAATCTAGAAAAATGTTTGGCAGTTTGAAACACTTAGATTAACACTTCCACAACATCCTCTTTAAAATAACTAGGGGGTATATTAAGTCACACAAATGCCTGCCTCAAAAAAATAAAAGAAAAAAGAAAAAAAAAAGAAAAAAACACATTTGGGAATTTGGGAAGTGATATTAGCTTCCCAAAGAAACAGAGCTTGCTATAGCTCCATATATGGAGAGACAGTATAAAAACAATTGGAAGAAGAGCAAAAACAATATAGAAGAAAAAATATTCTTACCAAGTTCAGTTTCATACTCTAGTAACGGAGATATCTTTATTTTTTTCTTCAGGTATAATATGCCTAATTTTCTTCCTTATGGCTCTCTGTTTTACACTGGGTTCAGGGAGTTACTGGATCGACATTTTTGACAGCTATGCAGGCTCCTTGCCTCTACTAGTCATTGCTTTCTTTGAAATGACTGGGGTTGCATACGTCTATAAAATTAAAAGGTAAGTTAGAAACAAAGGACTTTCTTTACTCATAAGAGGCAAATACCTCTCCCTCTCAACCCATGTATCTCACACACAGATATATAATGTCAACATATTTCTGCAGCACTTACTGGTTCTGTGAGTGTGGGTAGCACTCCTTGTCTTACAGATATAGGGGACTTGAGAAAGAGTATTTTCTGCTTAGCCCTTATAGAAGGGGATCCTAAGTTTAAAGCAAAACTCAACAGCAAAAATCCAACAGCCACTGTAGTTCTCTGTCCAAGAGGACTTACAGTCTTTCAGACATCCTCCAGTTACTGCCCTTTTGTGCATGTCCTTATATCTTTTTGTTTACTATTATTTGTTTCCCTTCAAACTTTAAAGCAAAGCAACATGGAATGGCTTCACCATAACATTAGAAAAGTCAAGCTGCATGCTGAAAATTGCCCCAGCAGAGAGACTAGTTTGATTCACTCCTTAATCTAAAAGCTTTCCTACATCCTTTCCATTTGTAAATTCCAGAGACCTAATATCATTTGCATTTAGATTAAAACTGTGCCCTTTACTGAAGATTCTTCCAGTCCAGAAACTTCCCCAGTTCTCAGTAAACAGGAATCTTCCTTTCCTCCATATTTTTTTTCAGTAACATATTGAGACTGCGCCTTTACCTTTCCACTTCTTACTCTGGCACTTGATCTTGGAGGTCCCGATGTTTTGTAGAACCTACTATAGAAAATGAACACAAGCTTGGTCGGTGCTGCTGCATGTCAATATGTTTCAGGATCTCTTCAACTCAAGTCTTAGTGGAGGCTGTGTTTTTAAGAAGAATATACTTAAAAACAAGCAAGCAAAACCAACCAAACAGAATTCCTCTATTACAGCTGAAGTTCCCGCACCATCCTCCAGACAATATACCGTTAAAATCCGTGGAGCATTTTGGTTGGAGACATCTGTGAGGCAAAATCAACCTAAATTAATTCACATATCTCTCTTGCTGCACATAGAGTCATCCTCAATCTTATACGATGCAGAAGCAGCAATAAATTCTGGCTTCACATGCCACAACACAGCCCAGATTCTTTGTTGTGCTAGTACCACCTCTTTCCTCTTGACTACCATGGATTATAAACACAGCCAAGTCATTTCTATTTTCCTAGTTCACAAGAGAATTTTTAATATCTGCGGTTAAATCAATAACATTAAAACAAGACTGACATTTGAACACAGAAATTCTGATTAAAAAATTCTTTCCAACTTGAAAGTTACAGACATGTTGTAACAGAAAATCAAGTCTAGAATCATATATTTACTGTGTATTCATATATGTAAAACTGTGAGAGGTATACACAAAATATCATCTCAAATTCCAAATAATTGCTGCTGACTTCAGAGAAGAAGCTGGCTCAGGTTGCAGAACCTGAACTGATTTTTATTTGGTCCTAATTAATTTTGACTTCTTCTTAACAAGCTATGTTTGCCAAGTTAAGTCTTGGCAATTTCATGGATTTTAAATGTTTGAATTGTTTTACAGAGCTGATAAACTATTTTGTTCATTTATTTGTGCTGAGAAATCTCAAGTTAGGTACTCAGGCAACAAAACCAGACATTCAACACTGGTAAAGATTTAGTCCTAGCAACTGATGTTGTTATTTCATTGAGTCTAAGGTAAGAAAAGAACAGAAAAGATTTAGGGTACTGTACATGTTTACTTACTAAAAAAAGTATCAAAAAAGTGAAACTGTTACCACTTAGATCTGACATCATCAACTTGCCTCTTCTTGAAAGGTTCAGTGAAGATGTGAAATGGATGACTGGACGAAAACCAAACCTCTACTGGCAGATCACATGGAGGTTTATTAGCCCTCTGCTCCTGCTAATCGTCTTTGTGGCCTTTGTAACACTTCAGATACAGAAGCCAGCAAGCTATGCAGCCTGGAACCCTAAATATGTATGTTCCCTAATACTTTCAACTTTTATAGTAAAAGCTAGAGTTATGTATTATTTTTTCCTACCAAATCCTTTGAGATCACTGCTATCTACTCCTTTGCTCCTAATAAACCCTGAAGTGATGCAATGTTTCGAATGATGAGGTTCCAGCATGCATAGATCTCCCTGGATTTCAAATCCTACAGTGGCTTTCTTGTTAATAGGGCCTCTTCTTGACAAATCTCATATACACCACACTCAGCTTTTCCGACAAATTCAGATGATGTGTAATGCAGAGAACTGTTAACGTGAAATGTCTCTTGGAGAAGCCACACTTGCATAAGCTTCAGGGGCAGCACAAATATACTTGTGCAGCTTTAAAGTATACGACAAACACTGCAGATGAAGACATTTTCTGGTGGAAACAACATCATTGGAGCCTGGACAAATGCATGAACCTGTGACTTTGACAGGCAGATAGCAAGGGAGCAGCAGAACTAAAAGAGTGTTGGTTAATTCAGGGGTGAAGATGTGATAAAGCTGAAAACATTTGACCTGGATAGTATTGATCCCTGCCAGTAACAGTTTCTTGGATCCTTTTCAAGATAGTTAAAATGCATCCTGCATCTGGGTATGATATCATAATTTCTGGGTATCATAATTTCTTTGAAACCACCCATATAGATATTTTCTTATTTGGCAAAGAACATGCTCACTAATTGCTGGAACCAGGTAAGCTTTGAATACTTACAAAAAACCAATGAGTTCAACCAGGAAAGTTGAAAGCTTCATAAAACTTTGCACACTTCTAATGTCACTAGGGGTATCTCACTCTTCCAACTATAAATCTTTGAGACTATAAAACATTTACAGTCATGTTTAGATTCATGACAAAGTTTTCCAGAGGACACTGATACTCAACACTAGCAAGAATAAAACTTCTCTTATCTTTACTACAGCAACATATGGAAATGTATATGATAATTGTAGCAAAAGTAATTTCACCTGAAGTATTTCTTTTACTTGTTTATCTCCACAGGAAGATTTCCCTATGAAAGAAGAGAAGGTCTATCCACCTTGGGTACTGGCCATCTGTGTGCTGTTAGCTGCCCTTCCCTGTATATTTGTACCTCTGGTAGCATTCTTCCATCTGATCAAGCGAACGCTCAGAAGCAAGGATCCAAGTTCTGTGCCACCAGAAGTGTTTTCCTGTCAAGTAGCTATCAGCAATTCTTCTCATTCAAAAATATAAATATACATTATATCTATCTATAAGTAAAAATAAGATATCTTTATGTTAGACATGATTAGCTGTAGCTAATCCAGCTTCCAGCTGTAGCATGGAATCACTCTGCTAACGTGGTTATGTGGTTCCTATGCTTAGATGCAGCCATCAGCATGCACAGCACTGCTTTGTTTCCCTTCTTTGTTTTCAACCAATTTCACAAACTTGAGTTAATAGCTGAGTTAAACTTGTCCCTCCTACAACATGTAATGATTCTTACATACTAAGTATCAGCCCTGCTTCCTTAACCTTTTCATTACCAGATCTGCACCAAATTTCTCTCCAGACACACTTTAAAATTGGAACAACTGCTAATGCTCCCTCTCTTCCTTCACTTCTACTCTAAATAAAAAAAAATGATTCTGAAGTACCACCTAAAAATACAAGCCTTCATAGTTTCATTCAATGACCACCTCACAGATTTAGAATGGAAGCTCTTGAAGAGTAAGGACTCTTTTTGTTTACTATACTCTACTTGTAAATCACTTTATGCAGTTAAATAGTACTTACTTGATGATTATTCTATATTATCACATATTATAAAGAGCAAAATAAAGCATTAACATTTAAAAGAATACACTTTATGTAAACCTGAATAATCAGATTTGCAAAAATATCTTTGCACAGGTAATCCATCCACAAGTTGTTACAGATTTTATAGCATGGCATGGAGTCGTCATTACAGAGACCACCAGCAGTGAAACTAGAGTTCAGCTATTTCATTATCGCCTTACCAGAATTTATTGTTGTGGAAAAGAAAAATGTAGGAATCAGTGTCCTGTGACCTCACAGTTCAGGAAGTCTTGTGTGACTGAAGTTTTGGGCTTTTTCTACAACAACAACAACAACAAAGCGTTACTGTAAGAACAGCCTCTCTTTAGTGAGAAAGATGTGCAGAAACAGGAAATAATGACTTGCTCTAATAAAACAGTAGAGAAGAACAGACAACCTTTGCATGCATGGCACAGACTCTTTCCTGCCCCCCAAACTGTGCTGACAACTCTAATAGGAGAAATTAGATCTCCCTATTATTCGTTTTCCTGCTTGCATCAACAACAGTTTTTCTGCCTTTGGCTGTTGAAGTCCTAGCTCTTATTATAGTACTAAAATACAAGCATAAATGCAGGAGGACTTATTTTTAAAATACTTCTGAAAACTGGTTGTTTTAAAAGGGTTAATTCCTACAAGTGAGTTTAGGAGCATAAGCAAATAGCAAATGAGAAAATTAGGCACACAGTGGAGAATTAGCTGCCACAACCTAAACCTGAAAGGTCATGGTGATGAGTTAAAAAGGCTTCCATAAAGAATAATTACAACAGAATCAGTAAAGCTGCAATTTTGAGCTTGTATTCATAAATAAGAATTTTCCATCAACTAGGTACAAAGATAAACAGACACACACTGTATTTGTCTCTATGATCACAGATAGATGTTAAATAAGTTATATATACAAAGTGCATGTAGCAGGTTTAAATATTTGGTTAGAGATCTATCTCTACAGAAAAACATACCCAACTAATGTAGGTGTGTTGAAAAGAAAATTAAACTACCTATACAAGACTTTCAGAGTCCATAAATCTATCCTGAGTCACTGTCATCACACTCACAGGTCCTGTGAATTTTGAACTTCGTGACTTTTGAGCTGCTCCTTTCCATTCACCAGACAGGAGACTTTGTGGATCACTGGACAGAGTTCAGCCTGGGACAGAAGCGGAGGAAAGACGACATTCTTCAGCTTCCCTACCTTCAACTGACAGTAGGGAAACATGCTGGGTAAAGTTACTGTTTAGTCAAAGGAGGCATGCAAAAAATGCAGCAAATAACTCTTTCAGGAACACTGCTTTCCTGTTCTCAGTGCACTTCTGATGGGATCTCCACTAAAATTCTTGTGCCCAAACTGCAGCCTTATTTCAGTAAAATTCATGCTATAAAAACTTTACTTTCTATTTATATGAAGCACAGTATCTTACAGGTGCTTCTCTTGAACAGCAAGACAGATGTCACTACTTCAGTGTGTGCCTTCAAACAGGAATCTGCATCTGTGTCAGTCTTACATTTTAAGTAGTATTTCTGCTCACTGTCCTCCCAGTCTTAAATCTGCAGATGACATCAGATATTCTTTGCTATAATACTCTACCATGAACTCATACAGTCCTGACAGAAAAGTATTTGTCAAAACTGTTTTCTTCCCCGTTCTCCAGGCTGTATGATTCTTTTGGAGTAACGCTACAGGGGACACAGAGACATTATGATGTGCAGCCTCAAGCAGAATACATAGCCCTGAGACTTAAAAAAAAAAAAAAAAAAAAGCCTTAAAAAGAGCAGTGCAAATAAAGAGAGCAATGAGATTATTCAAAAACAAAAAATACAGAAAACAAAAAATACATAAAAATTGGAAGCAGAATATATACCTTCTGGAACACATAGGGAACTGTATGTGGTGGAATTTGACACCTACCTCAAATTGAGATTTACAGTCCAATCCTCTCCCAAAAGGAAGCAAAGTTTGGGCTTGTTGGAAGTATGTGGATGTTAGTATTTCCTCTAGAGGAGCTAGTGCCAAATTTCTCCCTTTGTCTGCAAAGAGATTAAAATAAAATAAAAATATCAGCCCTAGCACTTTTTCTTCCCCAATGTCTACAGCAGGTTGACCCAGAACACAAGTTAAACAGTACAACTGTATTGAGTGGCTTAGCTCTGATTAATCCCTCTGTTTACCTTTTCCTAAAAATTGAGGCAATCTTAGAACCCCAAGACTTTGGCAACATTTCCAGCTTTCCAATGGTTGTTGAAAGCCCCTAGGAAAGGGTTAGAATGCTCCTAAGCAAATTCTTTAGTGCTTCCAGATTCAAGCCAAAGGTTTCATATCAGTAGTTGCTGTTTAACATTCCACCTTGCTACAGTGCACTAGAAAATATTTTGCTACCATGACGCATTGTTATTTCTTTAAGAACACCTCTCACGGAAGTGGCCACTAGTGAGTATTTCTACCCTTGTTACAGTACAGAGTATTCACTTGAGAGTATTATATCTTTGCTGTTACTGCATCTTAATCTATTCCTTAAATATATGGTCACAGTATTTTTTTTGCCCAACTGTCCCGAGTTATCCCAGCAAGAATGACTATACGTTAGTTGACTGTAGAGACCATCAGCTTTTCTTAAAATTTCCATTTTTTTTCCATTGCTAAATACATACCAGTTTGGGTATTATTTTCACCCGCCTTCTTAAATGAAGAATATTTTAAACTTAAATAGTCGTCTTTTGATTTTGGAGTTGTATTTGGACTCGGTTACCTCTTGAAGTTGTTACCTTCAGAAACATCAGTTTTTATTTAAAATTGACCTGTAATTCAGTAGATGTGGAAAAAAAACAAACGAATATATTCAGACAAATGCAAGGGTTATATTTAATGTATTTTTACAAAATCTCCCCCACAACTAAGACACAGCAATGGTATATACCACTAGATATTGTGCTGCAAAGTAAAAATTGGCTTGTCCTACCCACCAACCAAATTCTCTCACTCTTCCAAGAAATCTGCTGGGTAACACTGCCTATGTTGCGTTTCACTCCAACAAGGCGTCTTCCATCTTCTTTGAGAAAACCTCCCAGCAGCTGCGATTCATTCTCTAACACAGATAGAAGTTTCAAAATTAAATTGTTCTTCATTAGAATTGTGTCATTTCAGCATGCTAGTCTGGAGAGGAAAACCACAAGGGGGGGCTTATCAGCAGTCACAGACAAAATTCAGCCCTCAGCAGCAATGCCAACAGCAGGGCTAGGACAGCACTTCAGTAACATTATGAGGCCAAAGATAAGCCTCAAAGAACATGAAATGCAAATAGAAATCTACTCAGGATCTTATCTAATGAAGAACTCTGATTCCTCTTGGTTCTGTGGGTATAAATGGTGCACCACCATTCTGTGTGACACTTTTTATTAAGAATATCAGCAAGTGCTCAAAATATGTTAAACACATTTGGAACATACTCTGATTTTGTTTTGAGACTGACTTTGTTGTGTTCTCCAAGGCATATAATCTCCAACCTGAACATCTTGCTAGACAGAGCCTTGAAGTGCATTTGCTCTGTGCAGATAAGTGTCCTGCTGGACATAGCCCATCTGGAAGGAATATTGAAAATTATTATAAAATAAAGATACTGAGTCAAGCATGCATTACTGCACCTAACCAAACAATTTATTATAAAGAAGTATGCAAAGCAGCACAGCAGAGAACAGTTCTGCAGAAACAATACACTGAAACATAACTGCTGATCTGGTTGCAGTCTTCATCAAGACTATGGGAATTGCTGAAGGAAAAAAAAATTTACTTCAAACAAACAGGCAGTGAAGTTGCAGGTAAACATAGACAAGATGATATTAACAAAAATATGTACTGTTCTTAATCAATTTTGTGATATCTGAGAAACAAATCCAGGAAATTTCCTTGATAAACTTACTTTAAGCCCAACCTACTAAAACAAGCTATGGACAACAATCATCTAAAAACTTAACATTTCGTTTTAAACCTGGAAAGATTACAAAATAAACCTTAAACAATTAGTTCAAGATAGCTTTAAAATCTTGACAAAGAGCTGGGTCTGTTGCTGTCTTCAGTAATGCCATAGTATCCTTTGGAATCTTCCTGAATAGCTGCATTTTACCTAAAAAATATCACAAACAATAAATTGTAAGTACCAACTTAGTATTAAAGAAAATACTAACAGAATTTAAAACACTTTTATGAAATCAGTATTAGCTCAATGCAATAAAATATTAGCAACACCTGGAATGGAGATTAAAGAAAAAAAGTTACAGCAAAATACGCTGTTTTCATTATGCCCTTAAACCAAGCAGACGATTTTTAGTAAACAAAAGGGCTAAAATCATACGCTAGAACTTTAACAAACTAAGTAAATTCCTCCTACTATCTTCTCTTTCCAAACACTTTCTCTTCTCTAAAATCTTTAAAGTTTTTTTAAAAAAGTTAAAATGCTTTTCTCAGTAACTATATGCACTCCAAAAAGGTGGTCTGTTACAGGACAAATACTTGAAAATACTATTTTAAACAATGCTTAGGAAATGGGACAGGTTTTATTTGCTAATACCTTTTTATAGCAAAAAATTATGCCCCTGATTTTTTTCCTCCTCTTCTTGCAGCATGGCATTGTAGTTATTTAAAATAAACAAACAAAATAAAAATAAAAAAAAAAAAAGAATGTTTTGCTGAAACATGGACAACAGCAACTCTCCCCACGTTAAGGGAAAGCCCCCTTAATATAGAAAATTCTGAGGAGTAAATTAAGTTCTTAAATCAGGAATGAAAATTTTATAACATGATGTAAATTTTGAAATATAGGAGGTCAGTGAAGTCTACAGTCAACAGAATTAAAGACAGCAAAAAGGACTTTTTAAAGATTAGGAAGAACATTTTAAATCCTAGCAACAGCTTAAGCGAGTTACCTAAACAGAGTTGGTGAAATTGTTAATGATGCAGAAAGACAGAAGTGCTCAATAAACATTTGTTTCATATTTGGAGATAGATTACGTATTTTTATCTTATCATGATAAGAAGAGACTCTTGATCCCTTCCCCACTGGTTGTAATAGGAAGGATGTTAAACAGTAACTATGTTTAAAATACTTCACTCTGAAGAATGACGACAGCTTGTACTGAAGAGCCACTGATGTTGATATTTAAAAAGTTTGGGATTATTGGAAAGAACCTCCTCCTTGCCCAAACCTGCGAGTTTGATAGTGATTCCAAGGGAGAATAATGGAAAGGCACGTACCGAGACACAAATGAAGAATTAAGTTTATATCAATTCCTTTTTGGTGGGTTCCTGCAGGATTCCACCCAAACTTATTCAGTATTTTAGTAGGTTTATTTGGGTGGGAATAGAAATATAAATAACATGTACATTCAGGAGTCTGAAAAATAGCCCTTACAAGATAAAGGTTTCAATTTTCCTTCCTCCTTAATAGAAAGGACATCACGTAAGAGAAACAGCTTCAAAGAATGATGAAAAAAATATGAGGCATCTCACAATCAAACATCCCTACAGGCCTTCCATGCTGCACCCTTGGCATGCAACCCATACGCTTGACTCCATACCATGGAAAGACCACTTGGATGGGCTGCAACACAACCCTTCGCATTTCAGCCACGCTCGCACCTAAAATGATGTTGCATTTTACAGCCGCTGGGCACCACAGGTACTCCAGGCAAAGCTCACAGCAGGAACCACACAGCTTGTGCACATCATGTGCCACTTGGCCCGAGTGACAGAGAACAATGTCCAGCTTTTCTTAGCTACTTGGGCATCTCTTCTGAAATTTAGAAGAATTTGTCTCAAATACTCTTTCAATAATAAAAGCGTATCATTTTTAACTTGTCTTCAGACCTTTCCTGACTCACCTCCCTGATACACAACAAGTATGACGCTAACAGCTCTCCCCAAAAATTTAGCAGATCAGGTTATTCAGTTTCTGCAAGGAGCATTCTTCCTAGAGGACCCAACCAACAGAAGGACAATTTTGCCCTCTACACATACAGAGTTAGGCTTGGACCACACAAGCTTTGTGGTCAGCGTCACAGTTAGGCTGGTAGAACAGAAAGAACATAGTGGAACCTCATACACAGGGAAAACATTTCACTACTCACACAAGGGAAGAATGTAACCCTACCTCCCCAGTCCATTCTTCCAGTAGCCTTGGTAGTATGGACAACACAGATTCTGCTTTTAAGGTATACACACGCATACATGAAAGAAACTGGGCTGAACAATAGAGCTTTCTGGGGCTACATCTGTACCCTGAATGCACGGTCTGTCACAACAGCAAAGGCATCCACAGAGGACAGGGGAGCTTCAAGTTGGATCATACTACCTCAGAGTTCCTCTGCACAAGATCCTCAGCACTAGAGATGGAAACTCAGATATGGGCTCCCCACGGACCTCAGAAAACCAACACAGCTCTCCAAGAAGCTATCCTAAGAGTTTAGCTAGTGCTCTCCCTTTTCAGCTGTCCAGCTTCAGCTGTCTGTATTTGGCAAGCAGCCATCTCCTTCCCACCTGGAGACTGGCCTGCTTCTTTAACTGCACATCTAGAAGGGCTGAACAGAACTGGCTTCTCAGCAGCACAAAGCACAACATGTGCCTCCGGATTTGACATCACTGAATAATTCTCTGGGAGAACCCGCTGGAGTTCTGCTCTGTATAAAAGATTTAGATGACGTGTTCATACTTGTCAGGAACGGGCTTTCTACAATCCCAACCATCAGTTTGTTTCCGTAAGAAACATTCCAGCATTCACACTCACACTGCACCACCAGAATACATCTGTGCGCACTCCGGCTTTTTCTGCAGGCCTTGCATGAAGGAAGGAAATGCTTATCTTCAGAAACAACACTGCTCTCTTTTGGTGTACTGTTCTAGCACTGAAATTGAGCCTGTGGGACTTTTACAGATGCAACAGAGGTTACGCTGCAACCAGACTGAGGAATTTTTCAGTGTTACAGAATAAGATCAAGATCTTATTCAGAGTTCTTAATTACACCCTCAGGGCTGGGGAACCTTGGAGCAGTTCCTGCATCTGGTCTTTACTGGGATGAAATTCAACAGTAGCACTGACCTCTTAAGAAGAAAGCTACTGATGTTCACTGTTACTAACTTTTAATATATCAGGATTCAAAATTCTGTGATTTCAAGGCTGGTCTGTGATTAGACTACACATCTTGACCAGGACAGACTCACAGACTGACACCGGAGGCCAGCTTTTTTTTTTTATTATTATTATTTTTTTTAAACTGAGCAGAGTGCCAAAGTAATTTGACAACACACTCCATGTGTGATTGTGATACAGTACATGGGGCAAACTGAATGCCCAGGACGTTCAG
>VZSV01000199.1:35313-61543 GCA_013398735.1 Nothocercus julius | reverse complement strand
TTTTTTTTTTAATCAGAAATCTGAACAGTTATTTTTCATTTAATTCAAACTGCTGAGAATGTTACTTAACTCAAGCATATTAAGCTTGAACAGTATAAGCTTGTTGAGTGCCAGATAACAATAGATGTCCCACATGTACAACAAGGCCACAGAACATGCTAGAACATGTAATGCTGAAACTATCATTTTAGTTTGTCTATTTAAACATATGTGATTTGATTAATATTAATATTTGATTAATGTATTACTGTACAATTCAGAAGAAATGCTTTATGAAAAGAAAAAAGCCTTACAAATACTTTGAATTCTGTATTTTACTAGAATTGATCATATTTAAAACCGTAAAAGTAATTGAATACTTACATATTTTTAAGGGCTTAAGCAGGCATTTGTAAACAACCTTGTGGTTTGACAGCTTAACACTGAAGGCATGATAGCAAAGCCATTCTGCTGCCTCAGAGGGAAAAACACCAGTTGCACCCTTGTTGCCCAGAGGAATACCTACAGACAGAGCAGAAAGATGCTGTCATTGAATAGGATGTGCTTTCAGAAGCATGTATGACCCCTCCACTTTCTGTATACATCACTACAATTTTTAACTTAAAACACACAGTCAGTGAAGTCCGTAGGGGGGCCAGGCAACTAAAAAAGAAAACCTGAAACACTCTATTTTCAGTAAATGGAGCTTAAGGAGGCAGAGGAGCACTAAGTGTGATGCTTACTACCTACTCCACCTTTTTTATTCTGGATCTTTATTCCAGAACTTAAGTTTCTTTTCTTTTTCAAGAAAAGACAGATAGATTATGATATTCCATTGCCATTATTAATACTGTACCGGCATTTTTGGCTTTCACGATAGAATAGCAGCATGATGCAGTTTCTGAGATAATCCTTAGGAAGAAATAAGGGTTGTTTTTAACTTGCTGGTTAAATGGAAGTTGGAGAACACATGCATGGAACCTGTTCATAAAAAGAGCCTATTTAATCACAAGTCATTTGCAATTTAAGGTGAAAGTACAACTCCATACCTTAGTTCCTACACAAAATTTAATAGCACCGAACAGCCTATAGCTGTATTAACTCTGTTAGCATATGACACCACTCCTAAATACAAACCTGAAGAGGCTGAGATGCCTAAGAGCTTTCTTTTAAATTTTTTCTGAAGATACTAATTGTCCTATCTCTGGAAATATTAAAAGTCCCTCACCAAATCCATGTCACAGACTGCAAAGCCAGAAGACATATATGTGAGAAAAAGGCGTTGCTCTCCAGGTGGGCAGACCTCCACATGATTCAGAGTTCCACACGTCAGGATCACCACTCTCTTGTCTAACTGAAGGCCAAATCTATGCAAGCGATTTATATTGTGCGCTCCCTTGCACCTCTTAGTGAGGGTTTTTGAAATTGTTGGCTATTTTGTTTGCTTCAGACTCTGGCATTACAACCTTGTCTATGCTGAACATAAAAATCAGTTTTTGTAATTGAATATTTTACTTACTCAACAATGTATATACTTATATAGTTTGTTAAATTAAGACAGCAAAAATGGACTTTAGTTATTTCAAAACATTGTAACATAATTACTGTGCTGCATCATAAAACACTGACTGAATTAGTGGTTTGTCTGCTGCTCACACAGTGAACAATTTTGTACACATATTTTGACATAAAGACCTTTGGGAGAATAAAAGTTTTATCATAAAAGCAAAGAGAAATTATTTAAAATAATCATGCATATCACAGCGTGGAGGGAATCAGAAATCAACAACAAACAAGGTTTAAAGGAGCTTTTAAGTCATCAGGTACAACAAATGAGATACTAACAGGATGCATTCATTACAAGATGAATTAAAAAAATGAAATAAAGAACTAAAATTCCACTAAAATTCCACCAAGTTTATCACAGAACATAAGTACGCACCATCTTAAATCACCCACCATCCTTGACAAGAGAAATCAATAATGACCAACACTGAAACAGTGGCTGAAACACAACTGCTAAACTGTAGAGAAAGACGATTTTTTCTACAATTACTTACTGTGTTATAGACAGGAGAAGGGAAGGAAAACACAACAAACCCCCAAAATATTTGAAATTCCATACAAACACCTGAACAAGATCTCTGCCCATATGAATTTTTGGTAACTGGACAGTTTTTATGGAATCCCACATTTATAGAAGCCATGCATGATTCTAATGTTGAAAGTAAGCTTGAATGCCCATACAGGGTCCAACATAGCCAATGAAACGCAATGTAAAACTATACAAGGTCTCCAGCAACAGTACTACTTGACTACAAAAGAGCAGCACCTGATTTCTGTAAAGGGGAAAACACCTCTTAAAAATTATCTTTTTTTTAAAAAAACACAAACACAAACCCACACTCTTAATCTCTTAGTAGACTGTGATTTGAGACACAAATCAGAGGAAACAAGAAAATGACCTTTTGATATTCCAGTATTTCGAAACAACTGATAATGAGATTCATGAGCTAGAATAGGAAACATTGGGAATACAACATGACCATTATCTCTTGTTGTGTTCTGTCTAGTGTTGTCCGCTAGATGGAACTAAAAAAGGCTTAATAGAGCACAGTAATAGTCAGGTAACACCATCAAGCATCCACCAGAAAAAAGTCTGGAAGAGTAGTTTTAGACTTGGGAAACCTGATCTTTATACTAACCTTTACTCATGTTTCTTTCCCCCCAAATCCCCTATACTACTTGGTATCTTCCCAGATTGTGTATTAGTTTTGATTTCATTTATCATTGTTCATAAATGTTCATTTCAAGAAAAATCTCACAAATGGTGAAGCTATGAAGCAAGTAAAAAATTATCAGTAGTTAAGAAACTAACTTGGAAAAATGATACCTCACTTAAAGTAAAGTTATCCAGGACAAAGTTCTACATGATTAATAGATACAAAGTTCTAAATATACATTAGTTAATAAGTGATTAGCTTTCTAGTCAGTCTTTCAGAGTAAAACTGCTTTTCTTGAGTTCAGTTGTAAATACCCAAAGACATTAAAAATCCATTAAGCAAAGTGTTACTTAAACAAATGGCAATTTGAATTATATTGTATATTGAATTATACAATAGTATGTAAGAATTGTCTTGAAACAACAGTAATGTGACTCATTACAATTTACCACAGCAAAATGCTTTTGGCATATTGTTTGCTAATCTGTAGCTCCACCATGTGTCAAAAAAACAGTACTGAAATATTCAGAGTTCCTACAAAAGACAGTGACCTACCTGTACGCCTGAAGTAAAAATATCTTATAGATGTTAATGAAAACTGTTCTAAGGCTGTTGATCTAGAATAGAACAGAAATAAAGCTGAGGAAATATTTTACAGACACCAGCATCAAATGCACTTTGTTCATGTCCAAAATATAATACAATCAAAAGAGAAATTGTATTTTATGCTATACTTCAAAAACTTAACTATTAAATATGTAAGTAACAATACTTCGAAAGCTCAGTTCTGGAAGGTGCTGATACCTCATATTACAGATGATGACAGTAACTCCAAAATACGTTTCTTTAAAATTAACTTTTATGTTAGAACTCAAAGCAGTTTTAACGCCCTTTATCACTAATCATGACATTCCCAAACACCCTTTTCTATTTTCTCACCTGTAAATCAAGAAATAAACAATGGCATTTCAGTTTGAGGACTGTCATCAGTTTGCATTTCATGTTTTTCCCAGCTGTTCTGCTTGAATTGAAGGAAAGACTTGATCTGATAGAAGTACCAATATAACTAGGAGGAAAACAAAATTAGTTAAACTCTACAAACTAATAGGCTAAATTAATTTCTGTTACAGAGATTACTTTGTAAATCTATGAGCCAAGAGCTACAAGACTATAAGCAAATACAAATTAGAAAACAGCCGGACACTGTAGCACTGAAGTTATTAGATACAGGAATGACTTCAGTACCTCGGGGATGAATAATTCACCTTGTCAAAAACGTTAAATAAACTGTAGGCATTCCTAAAGCATGTGCTCTAGCCAAAACATTATTAGGCACTCCAGCAATGACTAGCTTATATTCAGTGATCCATGCAACTTGGAAGACAAGAGCGGAAATCACCCCAGTGCACCTTGGCCCAACAAGCACTGGCAACAATCCTGACATACACCTGAATTGTTTGTTTTATAGATACACTAAGTGAAAAGATCTCTTTAGCTGTTGATTTTAGTGAAACAAAAAAAAATGTTACAGAAATGTTTTTTGTAAGCTGATTAAGCTTTTATCTTTCAGAAAACTACTAATGAACTTTACTGTTCCAGCAAGAGAAAATCTTTTTCTAATATTGATGGTGTGTTTATAAATAATCACGGCCAATATCATAGAAATATTCAGTTTAAAAGCTTTCATCAATGCCTGAGGCCAGGAGATTGCTGAAAAGTCTAGGATTCCATGCAAGTAACCTATGGAACTTCTCCCTAGGGTATATCCTCTCCTGAGATCCATAGTCTTCCAATTAAACTGCTTTGTGTAGTTAACATTTCTTTAAATTAGCAACACTGATTATTTTCCCCCTACATTTCAGATCTGAAAAGTACCTGAGACACCACCTCTGATACTGACAGGATTACTAGCTCCCCTAGTCTATACCAAATTAATAGTTAACTTAATCATTACCATCTCTGTTAAGGTACATAAAATATGTAATTAATCATTCTGAGGTCATGGTACCAGATTTAGTAATACAATGTGTACTAGTGAAAGAAATTGGATTGAGCTGATCATATGAATTTCTCAGAAAGCAGATAGTGACCATATGAGGACTTCTGGTCACTACTGACTCATGTCACATTTGATGAGCTTAATCATCTATGTGTCCCAAGGGGATGGGATGAAGCTAATGGCAGGCTGCATAGAAGAAAACAGAGTGTTTAAATTACTGTGTAAGAGGAAGAATTGAAAAATTTGCTTTGCAGTGCATTTAACTATACCATTCACAGGACAGCCCTGTAATTCTCACATAGTGAAACAAACACTGTAAAACTTATGCTGGAGGACACAATTCTATTTACCTGGAGTAATCGCAGTAAACCTCAAGTGTCTGTATATCTAATAATAAACCACACCACGGGATCAAACGACAATCTGGCAGCTGTTTAAATTCAGAATATCCTGGGATATCATCAACAGCAAAATTCACGATCGTCTTACTAGGGTTTATTACAAAGCCATATTCAGGAATACCTGTTGCTAGAGTCCTAAAACAAATATAGACAGTTAGCCTACTTCCCCCTCCTCAAACATAAACCTCCCCCTCCAGCCCAAGGCACACAAGGTCTTGCAGAAATAAAGGACAAAAACCCAAGAATAAAGAAACCATGGCCAGCCCTTTAGAAGGGTGTACGTGCTAGAAATACCACAACCTGAAGATAGTAGAGGTAAAACAAATAAATGAAAAGCTTAAGGATACCGTGAGAAGAACTTTTACACATTAAGGCAAAAGGAGAATTTAAACCATGAAACACTTGAGATTCAAGTTGCATAAACCATGCTCAAAGAAACCACTGAGGTCAAAACCATATGAAAGCTTTTGTTTCAGAAAGTTCACTAAAGCAGGGAGCACAAAAAAAGCACAAGAGGCTACCTGTCCACAGAAAGCAAACACAATTAGTGCAAAGGAGCAAAATTGATACAGAACATGAAGATGCCAATAACTTCAAAGAAAAATATCAGGAGAATATCTGCAATACTATTGCAAGTGACTTTTTATTGAAAAGATTTTACAGAGAAATATATTGAGGTATCCCCAAGTCTATTGATGTCCTTCATGACTCAAGTCAAATGATTCATCTGAACTGCAGATCCATGATGACATCACTACAGATTTTCTGCTGTTCTGTCAAGAAGCTGAGGGTAAATAAGGTCTTCAAGGAGCACTATCCCACTAGTTACTACAATTTACACTTCCAATTGTACTTGACCATAACAAGTTTCAAAGTCACGACAGAACTGCATCTTTTTGACTGTGAAAAGCATGATGTAACAGACTGCATTGCAGGTACCCCTCTCACTGGATTTGTAAAACTGCTTTTGGCATGAGTGTAACCCAGCTCCTTGGATGCTGATTGTACATACATTCATCTCCAAAATAACACGGAACATCTTTTGACAATCAGTCTAAAAAAATAAAAGAAACTCTGAAGTGCTCTGAAGAATCACTCTTTCAAAAGTTTTGAGAGTTACATGCTGCCATGCTATCATTATCTTCAAACATTCACCTCAGAATATTGTTGCTAAGAATTTTCTGATCATTATCGATCAGGGAAAAATCGCATTGCTTCACCGAGAACAGAAGTTGGCAGGACATCCACCTGATAAAAACATTCAAAAATGCAACTAAAATATTTTAATATTTTCAAGAAAAAATGGTCAACTGTCAGCTATTCCGGCTTAATCTGCATTACTAATTGCTGTGTGAAGTTCTGTCAAGATCAGCAACTAGATCCCTACTTTAAATCTCACAATCTCCCTCCATCTGAGGAGCAATACATGGTTGGTTGTCAAAAACAACCATGAAGATTCTTCCCAGTCACAGGCTACTAGTAAGGACTCCAGCATTAGCCCTTGATTATTAATCCATAAACCAAACATACCTATATGAATAGTTACAAAGGAGATCAAATACAACACTCTAAAAAATGTTAATGCTTATTACTTTAATGAATGTGCATTTAATAGCATACCTCAGAAAAGTTCTTGCCTTCGTTAAGTGTGGTGTGACCAGCAAAAAATCATCAATTAAACGTATCAGGACTCTGGAATCAAGAAAAAACTGCAGTTAAATTGCTTGATATGTAATCCTTTCAAATCTTTGTTATTCTCCTCAGAGGGATTGATGTGCAAAATAACATAACTGCTTCCTTTAATTCACAAGAAGGCAGAGGCCAACATAACCTCAAACTTACATTTCATGAAGAAATTCCTAGCTTTGTGTCTTCATTAAAAATAAATAAAACAATAATTTAAAAAAAAATGGAGCATAAAGGCTGGCTACATTAAGCAATACAGGAACTCAGAGCACACAAGCTACTCCAGAGCAGCTTTCCAGAGGCAAGATTTCACACTTAAGAATTTGCAGTATTTTTGTTCTCAAGGTAACCAAAGGTGGTATAATACAACATACATATTTAAGATACTAGATACAAAGTTAAAGTATATCAAGTATCTCAGATAGCTTGTTTGTGAAGCTGTAACTTGAGCAAAAAACAATTCCACCAGTAAAGGCTGAAATTTCCTTTTTTAGCAAAATGCATGCTCCAAGAATACCTATATTTGTGTGCAAAGTTCTGCCTAATAGATTATCCTTTCCAGTCTCCCTTTCCAAGCCTTCACTTCACTATTACCTTTGCTACAACAAGTCAGCTTCACCTTTGTCCAGTCAAACCAATAGCCACTCAGGAGGTCAAATGGTTGACTTAAGAGGTCAAATGAAAATTCTAACATCATGGAGTACCTAAACGAGATCCTAAAGTCTGTTCTAAACTCATAAAAAGCCAGCTGCTACACAAAAGACTGCATTCTTCTGAACCACAGTTTTGCAATTTCAGCGTTATTAAAAACATTCCTTGAAGGAAATGGATACTTCGTTAGATGTGTATCATTACAATCTCTACAACTGACGTGTAAAAGGGAAGTTTTCTTGGGAATTGCAGGTGGGAATCTGTAATAAGTTTAACAGAATCTGTACCATGGAATAAATAGTCCAGATAACCACATGCTCCATGTGGATACACTTGGCTCATTCCTTCCAGAAGCTGATGTATAAAACAAGGTGACAACCTCTGATTCATCAACCCTGGCAACACATGGTAGGATAACTTTTACAGTAATTCATACGGTAACTCACAGGGACTGAGGACCCCGACAGACTCAGAAAAGAGCCTAATAACTGAAGGATGCCTTTTAAAGTATCTTAAGAATTATACTGTTTGTGTAGAAGGAGAGTATCTAGAAGTGGTGATTCTCATTATCCAGGGGGGTTTGAAGATGAGACACTGGACTGATTAACTTAAGAGTGCCCCTACACACTTAGCTTCTTTTACCTTTATTAGGAGAGAATTCACAGTAACAAAGGGAGATGTGTGAACAGGAACAAGCTTCAAGAGGCTCACTGATGTTCAGTTTATGCCTCAAGATCCTAATCTGGGATTCAACTGGGGACCAATTCATATGGAGGCAGAAGGGGACTCAAGCTCTCTATGTCTAGTGAAAAAGCAGAGCTTTCGCCTGGTCGGCATTCTGCAGGACTCCCGAGAAACAAGCACAAGTGGGCTCAAAGACTTTGAAGCTGTACCAAGAACTGCAGAGGGCTAAAAACAGCCAGTGCGCCTTGTAAGAAATCCACAACAAATATATGACCTTGATAACAACTAAGATTTGCAGGTGGTGAGGTGGAAGGCCCTCAGGTGGGAGCCAGGAATTTTTAGAAGTTTGTAATGAACACCCTGTGTTGGCTGAGGCCAAAAGAGCACAGCGTTGTGGGAATGAATGTGGGAGAACCATAAACCTGCTAGTATCTTATCAGGAAGATACTGTCAGGAATGTTACAACAGCACTAAATACTATGCTCTTGGTAAGAGCCTGGCAACTCTTCCAGGCTTGTGAACTTTGCAAGGAATCAGAACAGCGCAACTGAAGCTTGGAGGTTCAATATATTTGATATATTATTGAAGCCTCTCACACATATAGCTAGGAAAGCTCCCTCTCAGCACTATTCTTCCTGGTCTTATGACAACTAAAAAAAAATACCCCCATACTAATGATTACATCACACTTAAGCTTCAGAGGTCTTAGTGTATACTGCACTCCTAATGGAGAGTAGTAAATACTTAAAATACAAAACTAAAGTTAGAAAACAGAAATCACCTATGGCTTTGAAACTAGCTTCAGATCCCAAATTATTTGCATTCTGCCATATAGCAAGGATGATGAAGACAGCCAAAAGAGTATCATAAAAGGTAGCTTTAGCAATGATCTATAAAGTGAACGTTTGCAGGATTAAGAGTCCAGCTGTGTCAATTCATTAATCTAGCTCTGTTTGGATGTAGTAAGATTAAGTTTTGCTTGAGTGTTGTACAACTTGTACAGCCATTAGATGCATTTTTTTCCCACAGGAAGTGAAGAATGTGAAAATATTCTGCGAAACTTGGCCTGAGGGTACAGCAAGACTCAAACCCAAAACACAAGTTTGAGCAGCCAGCTATATAAACACCAGATTGAGTAGTCAACTATTTAAACAATCAGAGAAATGGTGTACACTGGCCATTAAAAAAAGCTTGCTTTGACTGTTGCATTCTAATTCTCTTTGCAAACTTTAAGTTTTTGCCCCTAATCAGCAATCCTTTATTACCTTCAGCTGTAGGTAACAAAAGAAGACTCCAAATAAGGTATATTGCTAAAACTGGGAAAAGAGGAACCTTCCACATCACAAAGAAAATGGTCATAGCTTGCACTCCACAGCATGTCATGTTGCTCTTTCTGAACAATTTAGCAGCCGACTGAAAAAAAAGTATGCAAAATATAGCAGAGCACAGGAAAAATAAAACATCCAGATCACCCTACCCATCCTGCTGTATGCCACAGAGCAATTTGTTTTCCATGTCTCCATAGCATAAGCTGCAAAGCAAGGTTGACAAAATGGAGCCTTGGGGAATTCCACAACACTGCAAGTAGTACCTGGGAAGGAAAACGAACAACCCCCACCACAAATCAAAACAGGCAACAAGAAAATTCCAATAGCCACCGAACATTTACTCTTTTTAAGCATAATATGTATTTTTTCAGCAAGAAATATGCTTTAAAACTCCCAAATTAACCTTTACTTAATTATGTTATTGCTTTCCTCTAAGAAGCTAGATATGTTTGCAAGTTTTCAGTTCATCACTGAAGTAAATCTCTGTGTTTTTATACTAACAAACTCCAGGAGACAACTATCATAAAACAAAATTTTAAAAAATATATATATATAACTGATTTCAAGCACAATTCCTTTCCTCTTTCATAGAGAGGTTACAAAGCTCGGGTGATATGCTGCTCCTTAATTTCCTTAATTCCTTATGTTCCACTTTTTCTTTTTTAAAAACTAAAAAACTAAGTAACTTGTGAAAGAAATGATACAATGCAAAGAAAAAAAACGAAAGAAACAAACAAACAAAAAAACCCCACACTTAACTACAACGTTGTTCTTATGATTTTTTTTTTTTTTAATCTAAAATGCTTCAAGGAAGTGCTCACTAAAAAAAAAATCCATAGGGTGCAGCTTATACTGTGCATCAACATGAGGGATTTAAATCAGGCAAGTTTAGAAGTAGAATAGTTATAAACTTTTCTCAGAAACAAGAGACTTCCACATTAAGTTCAAATATAAACATTCATCACCTTACTGTAAAATAAATAAATAAAAAATTCCTTTTTTTTTTTTAAAAAAAAAATTAAGTTCTTTCAGTTCCATAAGTCTGAGCAAAGCTCTCTAACTATACTAGATTTAAGTGGGCTGCTTGAAGTATTTATTCTTCATTTCTACAAGTATAGTACTATTTGGCCACAGGAAACATTTTCTTGATTATTTTTTTCCACCACTCTTCATACAGGGAAATATCTGACAGCTTAGTCTAATGAAATATGTAATCTGGTCATACATCTCAGGTATTTTTTTTGTATACTTCACTGTGAATCACCCTTATTTCCTCATATAACTGCTCGAGCATGAAAAATCTCACTTTTAATGAAGAAAAATCACTAGCATACTGTGAAATGCTGAACTTTTGGCATTTGCTTTTTATTAGTAGTATTCACACTCAACTTCCCTCTCCCCGCCAAAAGTTAGCTGAAGTTGCCAATCATCACCCTGAAGAAGTATAAATCTTGTTTTGTTTTCCACAGCTGCAAACAATTCCTACAGACATAGCCAGAGTCACATTTCTCAGTATTTCGGTCATCTTGTCAATTGTATAAAATTATCTTATGGATTTTTTTTTTTTTTTAATGCCAGTAGCAACAGAGAATGCCACATGTAATGAAAGTATATTCTTTTCACAGTATTCTGTCAATGAGGAGGTACTGTATTAAAACACCCATTTTACTGTAGTGACCAAGAGTAACGTAGCACTCAGGCAGTTATGCAAAAGTCTTATTTGTAATTTTGGTTTAGTACAGAGCTTACCCTTCTTTTCTGCNAGCAACAGAGAATGCTACATGTAATGAAAGTATATTCTTTTCACAGTATTCTGTCAATGAGGAGGTACTGTATTAAAACACCCATTTTACTATTACTGGCTTAGTGAAATTAAAAGGACCAAAATTTTGGAAAACTGTGGACATTAGACTAATATCCAGAAGTCTAGAGATCTTATTGAGAGTCATCTGCAATTTTTTCTAGGTGTAATATTACTTATTCCAGACTTCTGATCAAACTGTATTAGAAGACACCCTCTCAGTCCTCAGATAAAAACAAAAGAGATCCACTGTAGTGACCAAGAGTAACGTAGCACTCAGGCAGTTATGCAAAAGTCTTATTTGTAATTTTGGTTTAGTACAGAGCTTACCCTTCTTTTCTGCTTGGCCTTAAAAAAAAAGTAATGAAAAATACAGCCATTTAAACTCTGTATTTAGAAAACATCATCTATAGTCAACCGCAGCTTCATGATTTGAGGAAAAAAATGCTATGTTCTGCTTGTTTAAGTATCTTTCTCTTGAACTACATCCTGAGTTTTAAGTTTAATTAATAACATCCAGGTGGGAAATAAAAATTGTATTCATACATAAATTTGATTCCAAATACTTCACGTTTTTCTAAAACTCACACTAAAATAAATTATAAACGATTTTCAAACAAAAACTTAAAAAAAACTATTACATAATGGTTTTTTTTTTTTTTTTTTTTTTTTTTTTTTTTTTTTACCTGCGCTCAATCTCCAGGATGTTGTTATGTAACATTTGCAGAAAAAATGTAAACAGGCTGTCACTTGTCTCATTAAAAGATAAACTCTAAAAACAGGACAAAACAAAACACGATTTGTATTTAAAAAAGTACTGAAACTGAAAGCTTACTAAACTAGAAGATACACAGAAACCTTTCTGGAAAGTAAGGGATTGTAATATTTCAAATCTCTAGGGGAAGAAACGACAACTTCCGACAACGTGTGAGAAACAACTTTCTCACAGCCAATAAATACAAAAGAATAATGGAGAGACTGGAAAGACTATATTGTAACATGTATAAATCACAAAGGAGAGATGACAACACATGAAACCTCCTCTTTTTGATCACTTTTCCCTCCTCTGTTCTTAACAATTTCCAAATACAGATATACTCACGTACCTGTTCTGTTGCAAAACATTCCACCTCCTTGCTGCACATGACCAATGACTGCCTTTGTGACTGCCTGCTCAATATTTATGAACAAGGGTTTTTGCAAAAAAATGAATGATAACCTTTCACTTAGTTTAAATCCCTTACCAACAAGCTCACCCAGCACGGAAACAAAATCATTTCCTATATAAATGGATTATAGATGAGAAAAAAAAAAAAGGCACCTAACTTTTACTAGAGCCATGTGAGATTACAGTTAAAGATATGCATTGAAGTGCTAATGTGATGCATTCATAGCATAAGTGCCCATATTGACTTTTTTTTTTTTTTTAAATGACACTCCAATCCGTTCCGAAAAATACTGTGAAACAGAATGCTACTGCTCATATAATATCTCGGCTAATCATCTAAATCATTGTGCTATACAAAAACCAGAAAAACAAACCCTGCATACACATTACCAGATGGTTTTAACTTTCATTCACAGGCTCATGAGGCTTTCTGCACTTTGTGGAATCCTGGAAGGAGGCATCATCCCTCCTTAATATTCTGCCCTTCTCCCCAGATGTACAAGATTACTTTCTTGTACGTTAGAAGTACAAATTACCCCACTTCAAAATCTTCCACTTGCAAGTGAAGGAAGGGGAGAAAAAATGGAAGAGGAAGCACAGCATGAGAAAATACTTGAGAGTTTCTGGTCATCTGTGGCTCAGGAAGCTTATATACATCAATAGTATACGTGAATCACCATGTTGCCAAGCAGTAAGACATATTAAGAAACGGACTAGCTGTATTATCTACTTCCATACTTTCCTCTGTCATGTTCCTTGCACAGAAGGAAGTCTTGAGAACGAATACAGTTATACAAATAAGGAAGTCTTGAGAACAAATACAGTTATACAAATACAGTGGAATTAATACAGTTCTCTAAAGCATAAGAACTAGAACAACAAAAGGATGCTTGCTTCTTGTAACAAAGGGCTTTTTTTAATAAATCATTTTTAGTCATACATTAATTTAGACAGTGGGCATTCTCTTTAGAACATGACACAAGAGTTAATGATGTTTTGCACTGCATTTCAACTCTGCTAAAGAAAAGTTTATTCTTACCAACCTTGGCAACGTTTAAAAAAAAAAAATAAAAAATAAAAAAAAAAAATAAAGCTGATTTCTAGATTTCTAGAACCATTCTTTGGTTCAGTGCAGTTGGTTATTCGAGACTCCTATCTATTTCCTTAGTTGCTTAGGATATATTTTTTACATTCTTACTTCTTTACATTTTGGGGATAACAAGTATTGAAGCCCTTCCTTACTATGTAAATAACTTTACACTTGAGAACTATTGCAACAGATAATAAAATTCATTAGTAGATATTCAAAAAGAAACACTGGTTCCAGTGGAAGTTCAGTGAGAAAATCTGGAAGAAGTTTAGAAGGACATTTTGTAAGAAGTCTTGCTCCTTTCATTGAACATTAAAAGCTTGCTACAAAGACCAAAGAAGAGAATTCTTATTACGGAAAGAGCTAAGTAACTGAGACAGAAGCGAAATCACCTTATGATATGTGCATTTGTTTAACAAAACAAAACAAACAAACACACACTTCTCTACTTCCTATGTAGCTTTCTTTTTCAATTGAAAAGAAGTTTCCTAATATTTACCTGTTCAACCACTATTGAATTTTGCAATGAGTCACTCTTCTGAAGTTGGGACACAAACTGTTTCATGTCTGGCATAAAATCCTTGAAAGTAGAAACCTGTACAGTAAGTGTAAAGAAATAAATGGCAAAAGCAATAGAAAAAACAGTACTAGACTCTCATTTAATGAAGGTCAAAGGGTCAGGTTATTTTAATCCAAAAAAAAATGCTTGCTACATTTAAAACGAAAATTCTTTCTTCCTTGTGTATTCCTATGTTCATATATGTACACTTATGACTAACTTTTATATTTACTAATCCTGCAGTTTTGTCCACTCCAATAAATAAATAATTAAATAGAAAGCCAAAACATCTTAAAGAAATTACTAAATTCAAATAGACTCTCCCTTCACCACAGAAAAAAAAAGTATATATAAAATACAAATGAATATATTCCCTGGACAAAAAAAAAAGGAATAGCAAGTAGAAGAAATCAGAAAATCATACATGTCTCTTGTAGAACTTCCTGGCTTTTCCACTTGCCGTAAACTTAATCACTGCATACCGTCGTATGCAGTAAACTGTTCTTTTCTCAGGTTTTAAGATCTGTGAAATCACTTCCACAAGTTTCTTGTGAGGAATGGTATCATAAGCCCTGGACACATCAGTCTGAAACAGAAGAATCATCTGTTATATATTCACCATTATTATTGTAAATACTCTTTTAGAATGAAAACAAAGCTGAAAGATAAATTACTCTATCATCTGTTTCAATTTGACAACGAAATAGACTTCCTGCTTATCTGCACATGAACTATTTCTTCACTCAAGAGCAATACTCCCTTGAAAGTAGAGATCTCCGAACAATCAGCTTTAAAATTGATTTTATTATAATTAGTGATCCCTACTGTAATCTGCACTACATAGCACCTATTTTCATAATAATGAATATTAGTGAACATGCAAAGCAGTATATTGAAAGCTGCACAAGCAGCCTTTAACATTTAAATATCAATCACTTAACTACAATGTATTGCTATTGTTTTTATATGTTTGACTTTTTTTTTAAAAAATAAACTTTCATCTCTATGATTTCATCTTCATGATCCTAGAATTCTTCCAGAGTTGCAAGAAAAAGATGCTTTACTTTTCCTAATGCTCCTATTACAATCTTATCTTTGCTTTTACTCTACCTAATCTTAACTCAAAACCAACTGAAAAAGCAACAGCTTTACAAAAACTACATCAACAAGAGGATTCTTTGCCTTGAAAGATAATGAAAGAATCACTGAAAGCAGCTTCAGGAAAGGATGCCAACTGATACAGAAAGCATAGGAGGGCAGCCCATAACACAGACCTAGCAGACTGAGCTAAACCCCTAGAGATTGCCTGCTAGACATAACTGAAAAATAAGTCTCAAGAAGAAACTCTCTTAACCATGGGTTTTAAAATGAACTCGAGTTTTTCAAATGGGAGAAGAAACCTGTTGGAAAAGGCACATTACAGTTCAGGTTTTCCAGTTTCACCAGAATAGTATGAAGGTAGAAGACACCTATTTATCAAAAGATGCTGTGTTTATCCAAATTCACATAGGGTTTTCCGTGGTTTTTTTTTTTTTTTTGTTCCCCCTCCCCCCCACTTCTGCAGAATTGTCCCTTCCCTTATAATTTACAGTTTTGTCTCATCTTTATGCCAAAGTAAATGCAATTGCAAAAAACTAGTGCATGATCTGAAGTAGTAACTAGCACCAGAGAGAACGGAGAGAAAGAAAAGGAAGTACAGTTTAAGAAACAGAAAATTAAGTCAGAATTCTGCTATTAGGTGATTTTGAACAAAAAACACAACACACACAGCTCACAGTTATAAAAAAATCTTCACAAGTTGATTTGAAGAATTAGTTTCAACACAAGGAAGAAAAAAAACAAATATACCTTGACATAGTAGAAATGAGGAATCTCACCACCCGATTCAAGAACCCCTATAACAAACTTCTTCCATATCTTGAAGATATCATCTTTCCCAAACACTGATGAGCCCAGGAAGGTGGCATTTACAGTCTTTTCATAATTTAACACACTAAATAGATTTTTCAGTTGAGTATTGTAGTGATGAACCTGAAGAGATCAAAGAAAACTACTCTAAGTATGCTGAAAAATATTAAATTCTGCAGAATACAGACATTTTACATTTGGACAAAATCTGAGAGGCAGTTTGTGTATTTACTCTATTTTTGATCAATTACAGCTTTCTGAAAGCCCAAGTATAGCTCCAGTGACTAAATGGAAATGTCAAAAAGCCGCAGAGATTGATTCATCTAAGAGGTAGAGAAAAAGTTTATTCTGAGTTTAACTCTGAAATCAAGGAGTGATAGTTCAGAACATTAATAGAGGGACTTCAGCAAATAAAACCATTACCAATTACAAGGTAACTTTGCTTAGAATACAAACACATGTGTTGTTAGCTGAATCTCTGGATCACCTGCAAGTACTTTTGATAAGGTATAACTCTCTCAACTGCAGGGATAGTGCAGAACAGAAATCTGGCAGCTTCATTATACGGATGTTGTTCTGTATGGATGTCAATACCTTGAGGAAAAAACTACCAGATATTGCTATAAAAGAATGCTGAAAGGGCAAATTTGAGCTAAGATTCAACTAGTTTGAATAAATCCTCCAAGACGCATACATGGAACATAACAGACTTCTTACTTTCATTGGCAGTATTGTGATCATGATACAGAAGAATGGAAATTGCTGACTTTAAGCATTCTGGTTCATCTGAAAACATTTATTTTTACACTTAAAAAAAAAAAAAAGAGCTTTCAATGAAAAGCTGTCAAGACTCAGGTACATCAAAGTATTCAAGTACTGCTGCCTGCAAAACAGCACGGTCCAACTTCATTATTTTACACAAGGTAATAAGTTTTGTTAATCAATTGGTTGATATGACAAAGTGGTTTTGACCAATTTCATAAATCTTTGTTATATAAAATTAAGGCACTTTCCTGACCACTACTCCTGTGACATCCTTGCTAGTCTAAGCCCAGTATCCAAGAAATATAGTCCAAAAGAAAAAGATGTAGCTCATGAAGACAGAAAGAAGCATGAAGATCAAAGTAACATTCAGCAGAATAGTTCCTTCTTCCCTTTTTAGGTCTCCCAGAATGCTTCTTTTGATATCAAATTATTTCTTTTCACTAAAGCTAATAGCCTTATGGATGTTAGCAGGCAATGTCAATAAGAGTATGGCAATTAAGACTTCAGAGCTCAAAGACTGGTTTGAACCAAGAAAAAAGAAAAGAAGTATTCACAAATTCACAAAAGCTCCTTATTTTAATTTTTAATGGCGGAAGGAATTCCCTCCAGCTTCTTTCTAGTTCCAAAGGATAGATCTTATCAACAGAGCTAAGAACATTTTGCAGAATTCAAGTATCTGCTGGAATCTTTGCAGAATATAGTGAAAAATCTATCAATGTACAAAACAAACCAGATTTTAAGAACCCACTCCCTCATAGGGTTCTGTACTTTGCACTATAAAAATGGGAAGGGGAGGGGGCAATAATACTGGTTTAAATGAAAAGATAAGAGGGTTGCCAAGCAAACACACAAATCTTTAAAACACAACAAACTCTATGCCGATTTGAACAAAAATTCACAGAACTGGATGCCTTTCATCACTCTTTCAGAGCAAAGATTGAGTTGCCCGTGAATAATTAATCAGCTAGATTTTATTGGAGATGTATCTCTGTCAGATACATTCCACTGTACAGCGACAGAGCTGGCTATGACTATTCCCCAAAATTTGAGATTGGCTTCCAGACTCTAAAATCTGAAATGTTGTCAGACTTGGACAGAATAGGAAGCTGGCTTTCCTCCTATTTACTTAAATGCTAGGAGGAAACTGGAGAGCTGACAGAAACTAGATATGACACTGGACGAAAAACCAGAGCAGGCTGGAAGATAAAAAGCCAAGGAAAGCCACAGAAATGAGCCCAGTAGCAACACTTCCATATTGAATAAAGTGATTGTTTTGCACTACACACTTCTGTCTTAGTCTACTGAGAAGAGATGCAACATTACTACCTTGTCTTGCACAGAGTTTATGAGAATCACTAGCTCTGTTCTGAGATGCTCTCCTAGTTTAGGCAAATGAGGTCTTTTCACAACAAGACTTCAGTTGCTTGCACTCTCCAACAGGAACCCATTGCTCCTACCTTTAAGCAGGCACAAATACTCCCCCTTAGCTCTCACACAGCAGGTTAGCTGAAAGAACCAACATTGCTGACTTCAAGCTTCCACCTTCTTTAGTGCATTCATGCTTTATGCCACATCTACTATAAACAGGAGAAAAACACCTTTAAAGCACTGCAGCTATTTCCAAAATGTCTGTGTGCATTCTCTCCAGTCCAACAGTATGATTGCCATAGAAAGACTACAAAGAAAACAACATTTCAGAGCAGCTTTTCAGCAATGTCTGGCAAATAGGGTCTGGATTCACACTGAACTATGAATACTAAGAAGTCATTGAGCTATCATCCATTTAGGGAACATTTCATATTATCTACTGAATGGGACACAGTCATTAGGAAAAGCAATTAATTCAGCCATGGAAAGACTGGAATTTAGTTCCCACTATGTCTCGTGGTTAACTGGCCTTTTAAATTGGTTATTCTATGTCTGTTCCCACGCTGCAGTGATAACCAGCTTTCTTCCTATCTCCCTACTGAATTAGGCCCATCTTCCTTGTGCTTTCAAGACTTTCTCCTGTAAAACACCCAACGCAGCATTGCCTGGCCCGCTAAGGAGGATGGACACCCAGGGCTGACCTGGCAAAAAAGCCAACTAGCTGATCAAATACTCATTTATATCCCAGTGGGTTAGACTCATCTGTCCCTCTCCTCCTGGTAAGCCAAACAAATACACTAGTACACACATTGTATCCAAAATTGAGTACTTAATGCCTTTGAGACTTCCTATCCCCGTGCATGGCCAAAGTAAACCACACTCTGGCAATGTTAGTAAGGCAAAGGGAAGGAGGGGGGAAAGAGAAGAAAGGAGAGAGGAAGAAAGCATACTCTCACATTAAACTCACTTTAAGACAGGCCCGCAAACAAAACTGTGTGATTCTGTAATTGGAGGCTCACAACAATTAAGCACAGGAGATGAAGAAAATCCGGTAAGTCACAACAGCCCATTCATTCTGATCTGAGGACACCAGTTCCTCACTTTAACCAGTAACATTAAAAAGAGAAACCCACTCACCCTCACATGAGCTGCCCATATCAAATCCATAAGACAATAAAGAAAATAAAAACCTTCTTCTCTTTGCTTTCCTTGCTGAACGCTCTTGCTTCAACAACACCGCTGACTCTTACTATGGGTCTCAGCCCACTTGATTTGGGAATAAACCGCAGCTTTGATGCCATAGGAATGTGTTTTTTTTGATGGATAGCTTCTATCTCCTCTGAAGATAAGGCACGTAGCTGTACTTTGGCAAAGTGGTTTCTAAAATATAAATACATAGACAGTAAAGAAAAAATGAAGGTTACAAATATTTCATTTCTTTAGGATAACTGGAGCTAAATAATCTACTAAGAATTACACATGCTAAAACGCTACTGCAGAAACTGGCATCAATGTTCAATCCAAGGTACCAAACAGAAATCTGTGGATTCCAGAAAAACTCCACAGCAACTTAATTACTATGCAGTGCAATAGAGAAGTAGTATACATTTCCACTTGATGCTGCGCAAATTAAGATAATGAAGTATTTCATGATTTTCAGATTTACTTAGTTAATCTGCAGTTAGATTTTCATTTGTGTTAATGGAGATATTTTGTAATTCAAACTAATGGGAACCTGGATATTTTCCACAGGTTCAAAATCCTAGAAAATCTTTACTTAGTTGGATAGGACTTTCTGAAAACTACATTAGGAAAGATCCAGGGAAGGATTTACAGACTAATGGGTTGTTCCTCCTCCATATGAATGTTTAGGCGCTCTGCCACTTAACAGTAGTGAACTGAGATCCTAGGGTACATATATGAAATGAGGAGGGCAGTTAGGTATCCCAGAAGAGGATGCAAAAGACCCAGCCTGATGAGGAGCAGTCAGCTCAAGCAAACAGTAGAAAACAATGAAGAGATGGATGGTCTCTAAGGCACAGATGCCAACTTCCCTACCTGTATCTTACCAGTAGCTGTAATTCCACCTCACAGACAATAATTGCATCTTTCATGTCATTCATAGCAGGGATGATGACTCTGAACACTCACTGATCTGGTAGCTCTTGAACCATCCTACTCTGAATTGTAGACTCAAGCCCTGTTTTACACTGAAATGTGGAGGATTTTTTGAGTGCATAGTTGGGCTGTCTTTGAGATCTCATCTCCCTACAATGCAGGGGATTCTTCTGGCATGTAAGAGACTTGTAACCCCTGCAATAATCCTACCCTGAGTGTAAGGGCAGGAAGGGTTTGGTCATCAAAGCAAAAAAAAACAAACCAAAACAAAAAAAAAACCACCACACTCAGCTGTTCTACTTCTTTGGCATGTTCACTTCTTTCTTTCACCCAACTTCTCTGGGATGCTCCCCCAGCTTTCAATCACCTGCAGTTCAGGGGCTTCCTGAGCCAAAGATGAGATGGGACTTCCTGCACAGCAGGAAAGTAATTGGGAAGGAAACAGGAAGACCTGGGATCAGCTCAGATTAGAGCCCTGTAAGTTCAGACCACCCTGTCCTTAAACGTGTTTTGGGGGGAGAAACTGGGAACCAGGGAGGAAAGAGCTGACAACAACAACAACAAAACTTATTTTAAGCATAGACTGCATTAAAAACAGTATTCTCTAATACATAAAACTTAGTACTTCATGATATTTCAGGCAAAACAAAGAAGAATGTTAGCTCTTACATTACGTAAAAAATTAACTACAACACTAAGACTGTTAGTTTAAAGAAAACAAAATTTACCACTACTATTTTTACTGCATATTCTGGGCTAAGGCTCCATTAACAAACACGTATGCACAGCAGCTGCATTGAAGAAGTTACCAGTGTCGAACAGTGAAAAACAAAACAAAAAAACCCACACATACATTAACACTGTAGACCATCAGACCACTGCAAAGTCAAGAATTTCACTATATAAATGGTAATTAAAACACAAAACAAATATAATAATTTTGGACAGTTCTAAAGGTTTCTTGGACATCACCCGTTTAAACTGATAACCTAAAAGACACGAACTAAGATAATGTTGGGTGCAATATTATTCATTAAAATTCCCTTTGGATTTTTCTTATTTTCTCACTTAACCATTTATAATTTTATCCTAAATAATGCCCTAGCTTAAATTCATATATGTATTTTTAGGAATGAACTAGCAGCAGAGAGCTTCAAAACTGTACTAAAAAAAGCGCACTGGGGTGCTGCCGCTTTTAAATTCGTTACTCTTATCAAAATAAATAGAAGTCATACAAGTCTAATATCTGAATTCAAACGTAGAATTAGTTTTCCAAAGAATACTTTGTGATTTTGCCACTATGACTCATCAAAACAAAATTCTCTTCATAACTAATACTAATCTCAATGGTTAAGAAATCAAAAATTAAATCAGTTTTCCCCTCACACAAAACATTTTTGAACTTACCAGTCTAGCAGAGTACAATCACAGGCTTATTTTTCTTTTGGAAAAATTAAAGGAACAGAACAAATAGGATGACTGGACAATAAATAAAAGCAGAATCATAAATTTACACTGTACAACAAAGATTTCCATATTTTCATTAATGCTTGATTAGCTTTCTATGGTTACCTAATTCCAATGTTCTGTAACTTCCCCCATATAAGCTTTCGGAAGTAGAAAAGCATGTTTTTCTGGAACATAGTCTCGGTGATATAGAAAAATGATCTGAGCAACTCAACAACATAGGTACCCATCAGCCAGTATAGGAATTTAGCCAAAAGTTCTTCACGGAAACAATGTTCATAGGCAGGAACAAAGTGATCACCTTCAATAAATAATTCAAATGTAGTTTTAGTAAATATCAATTCTTTATGTTAGTGTAAAAAAAAAAAAAAATGCAGAGCAAACAAGAAAGCACATATAGACTCTTTTTTTTTAGTTCAAGGTTAATAAAGGCACAAAATACGAACAATTGCACAGATGCAACTCCACATTTTCACTGTCATTAAATAATTATATCAAATCTTAAAGAACACAGATGGAAACAAAGTTTTAGTGACAAACTAGTACAGAGGATACCGATACATGCAATTAGTGGCCCAAAAACTTACTCTCTTCTCACAAAGTTGACTGCGCAAGATCTTTAACATGCGATGACACGACTATTGTGAAGGGAAAGGTAAAATGTTCCGTGGGTTGCAGAAAATTAGGAGATAAGAGTCTATTAGAGCATAAAACTTTTAAATCAAGTCAAAGCATTAACATTTTTAGGTATAATGTAAAAAAAATAATAAAGAGAATTGAACTGACTCGAGGAAGTGAATGATATTCAGATTTCCTGAATACTTTCAAGGTTAGACTTGGCTTGTTTCAAACTTTCTATATAGAACTTATTGCTGCAGTCAAAAAAAAAAAAAAAAAAATCACAGTTTTAAATCAATCAAATATTTAGATCATACAGTAAGTATGAATGCTGAGCTCTTCTGGCTATTGTAAAATTTAAGCCTATATACATATTTACAGTGATGTCTAAAATGGCAGATAGGACAGGGTTTGTCCCCGCTTTGCCTACCATACTGAGTACCTTTGACTAGACGAAGCCACATGCAGTCATTCACTCTCATTTTCCACATCAGCTCCCGCAGCGAGAGCTTATCAAACTTCCCCATGGAGATGAAGGCTTTCACATTTTTTAGGAAGCGACACTTGTTATGGTTGGAACCCCACAGCTCTTGGGGGACCACGCGCTCCAGGCACTGCCGCACGAAGACGTACACCTGCCAGCGGCTGCTGTACCGCGCGAGAAGCGCCCTGATGGCTGAATCGCAGACCTCGTCAGGATTTTGTTCCTGGCAACCTGAATTCACACACGGAGGTTTTGGAAGAGGAGTATGCAAGTTGTTTGTCACATCAGTGTGACCATCTTGCTGGCTGCTGGCTGTTGTGCTCTTAGTTGGCTCTTTCCCAAACTGTCCTACTTGCTTGCGAACCTCTGCTCCTCCAGGTGATGCTGATGAACAAGGCAGCTCAGCTTTCCCTGCATCCTTTTCATAAATTCCAACAGGGCAATTTTTTTTCAGGAGAAACAAGTAAGGGCACTTTCCATGGTTCTTGACTAGTTTCTGAAATATATTTCTCATCTGCCAGTAGCGTTTGGGCAATCTTTTCTTTTTCCAGTTGTGATGTGGCAGACTGTGATCGCGTTTTTGCTCCAGCGGACTTTGGCTTAAGAATATAGTTTCCACAAGCCGCCTGCCACTGGCCTGACAACCCTTCAAACGATTCAGTAAAAACCATTTAGGAAAACATTCTTTGAAACTCCAGCGAGAATACAGAAGAGACTTCCTCTCAATGTACACTCCAGAATGCAAGATCTTATTTGGCAACTTCTTTCCCAAGTGACCCAGGGGATCTTCCAGCCTTCCATGTCTTGAAGAAATATCTTCCATTGGTTTCAGCTGTACAGAATCCATCTGAGATTTATATGCATGCATCTCGACTCCCTTTCTATTGGATTCCACTTGCATTTCAGTGCTGGACTTAAAAGGTTTGTTACTCTGAGCTCCTTGAGGAAATGCCTTTTCATCTGCAACAAATTTCTGCTTCCCATTGTAAGAACTGTGGACTAAAGAAGGACCAGGCATGCCACTGTCACTTTCTTCAGTAGCGTACTTTTCTTTATTAAGATTTTCAGAATGTGACGTCGCATTCCCAGTTTCACATCTCTTTGAACTTTGGTTTATGCTCCGATTGTGATACCAAGCCTCTTTTGCTAGTGCTTTCTCCTCTACTTTAGCTCTCTTAGCTGTGATTTTAAGTTTTTCCCTACTAAGCTTCCTTTTTGAGGACAGAGGTGTAGCTGATGAAGATAAATCGGGGCTAGTCTGATTTTCCAAATGTTCGGTAATCATTCCAATTTGTTCATTTGCTTTAAAGCTATCTTTAGCAGAACATGCTAAACCAGCCTCTATGCGTCGTCTTTTGTTATTTACTTTATTTCTCCTGCTGGACACTTGGACTTCAGATTTTCGTTTGTGTTTCCACCAGTAAAAGTCCAAAAAATGCTTTTTATGAAACATAAGCCTTTTCTGCATATAGTCAAGCAAGGTATTATGTCTGTGCTTTGAATATCTTTGTTTAACAAACACCAGAGGTGATTCTACATTATTTGAAATAAGTTCATAAATGGGCTGCCCACAAACTTGATAACAACTACTAGGGGGAACCAGCATAAAGATTGCGCACTGTTCCAGCAAATACATCATCACATCATCCCCTATCCTGCTTAGTAACGTTTCCCAGAGGCCACTGATACGAAGAGTTTCTGTTGCAGTATTAGGTAGGTAGCTGCATAAATTTGAAGACGGCATGATTCGGAAATGAGAACTGTTTTCATCCAGTAAGGAATATCCATACGCAAGGATATTCTTCTTTCTTTTTTCACACAGTCTCTGAATAACTCTTGTGATTACTTCACTCTGACTAGACAACTGAAGAAATAACGAAAAAAAGAAAAATACTTTATCTGGATTCTTCCAAATGCCACAATATATCTTTTCTATAAACAGACATGCAAGATACACAACCCTAGCCTTGGGCTTTAGATTAAAACTTTTCAAAACAATGTTAATTATTCAGGAGCGCCCTATTAGAAAATAAGATTTTCAAATGCAGCATGAGATTTTTTTTTAGTTTTCATTTGCTTACTTACATTCAGAAGTCAGACACTGTGACTTTAGGGAAGTCTTTAACTTCTGCCCTTTTGAGCCGGGCTTTCATGCCAAGGGAACACCCTATACTGCTCCTCACCTTTCCCAGCAGCGCAGACTCCAAGGCTTTCAGGTCTGCCGCTAGCTACGCACATGCGCGGGCCCTACCACAACAGGGCTCCAAACACTGCCCTTCTGGGGACCTCCAGGTGCTAGCGTAAAATAAACAAAGTCTAACGAATATTTCAGCTCACAATTCAAAGGAAAAGCTCAGTAAGGACGCAACGTTTGGTTTGCGCAGGCACACCACTTTGCTCACGCACGTGGCAGCTGTGGGAAGCTCCATCTTAAACACTACTCAGAAAGCAAATCTTTTTCTCTTCTATCCTCTCACAAAAGGAAAGGACTATTTTTGCCTTTTCTAATGACAATCGGAAATTTCTAATTTCATTTCCCCCACCGTGGTAGGATTTTTTATTTTTGTTTTTTCGTTTTGGTTAAATCCTACCGCACAGATCGAGCACAAAGTCAGAGAGTCCCACACAGGCAAATCGAAATCTAAAAAATTTAGCTTATCTAAACACGGACCGGTGGGTACTAAGAATCCGTTCGTTCTCTCCGTTGCAGAAAGACAGGTAAGGGGGAGATCCCCCACGCTGGCTAGAGGAAAAAAAAAAAAAAAAGAAGAAGAAGAAAAAAAAAAACTTCCAAAAACCGGGATTCCGCGATGAAGAACCGCAGGAGGGCCGAGGGAGCCGACAAAGCGACGCGGCCACGAGGCGACGGGAATGGAGGACAGGAAGAGCCCTACGAGCCGCGGCGCCCCCTGAGCCCGCTCCAGGGCCGCGCTGCGAGGGGCGCAACCGCCACCAACCGCCGCCAGTGACCGTTAGCGCGGCGCGGCAGCCCGCGCGCACCCACACGCGGCGTGGCGTGGCGCGGCGAGCAGCGCTGCAGGGCAGGTGCCGCTGCGGCAGCTCCGCACCCTCCTACCTGTTGGAAGGTGAAGGGCCGCGGGATGGAGCGCGCTCCGCGGGGCACGCACACCACGCACTGCGCCACGAAGGCGCGGTAGCAGGGCGCGTCGCCGGCCCGCAGCACCTCGCCCTCCGCGGCGCCGCTCTCCCGCAGCCGCTGCACGAAGCTCTCCAGCGGGGCAGCCTCGGCGTAGCAGCCCCGCAGCGCGGCCAGCACGGCGCCGAACGGCCCCGCGCCCGCCATGTTGTGCACAGAGAGCGTGCCGCCACCTGGCGCGGCCCCGCGCCTTCCTCCCCCACCTCCTCCTCAGCCGACGCGCTGCAGCTCCGCAGGAAACTGCGAAGAGCTACTGCTGCTGCTTCCTTTTTTTTT
>VZSV01000199.1:22468-35205 GCA_013398735.1 Nothocercus julius | reverse complement strand
CGCAGCTGGTGCGGCGAGGTGCCGCGCGCGCCCCGAGGCTGCGCAGAAGTGATGGGCAGCAGGCGAGGGGAAGGAATGCAGAGGGAGGGAGGCAGGGAGGCTGCTGTCCAGCTCCGCAACTATTCGCCTTCCCCAGCGCCGTCTGGTGCCCCGGGGGAACCAACGTGAGGAGGCCGGGATGTCCAGGGCTGGTGGGAGGGAGGCGCGAGCAGGGGCCAGTGCCCCGAAGGGAGGGCCAAGCCAGCCTGGGGAGGCTTTCAGGCCGTGATTGCCCTCAACGACTCCTGCAGTTGGTGCAGAAAGGTGCTAAGGTAGGTTTTCCATGGAAAAAAAAAAAAGGCAGGATTCTTGTCACAGGAGCCCTTTTAGGATGGGGACACAGTAGAGGATCTGTCTGAAGTTGAGTAGTGTAGAAGAGATTAATATGCAGATGAGCAGAGCTAACCCCAAACGAATAATGAACTGACCGTTTTTCACCAAATTAAGGAATGAAGCAGCCAAATCACCCACACTGGTTCTTACTCAAGAATTCTTACTCACACCGTGAGTTCTTACTAACATCACGACTTACTCACAGTGCTGTTCTTACTCAAAAATTTCCATAGTGCCAGATGACTGCATGATGGCAAATATGATGCCAGACTAAAATGAGTTGAAATGGAGTTTGGGGGAACTCTGGGCCTCTAGAGAAAATTAGTATAGATAATAACAGAAGATAAAACTAGTAGATGCTGGGAGAAATACAGGCTACTCAATCAACATGTTGTCTACAAAAAGAAGTTCTTCCTCAAAAACCTGCATTTCTATGGATCGTTGAGAAGACTTGAAGATGATGGCAACATAGTTGATACTTGAATTTCCAAAATATCCTAAAACCTTTGTAAGCAAATGTTATAAATCAAGGAGGAAGACAACAACAACAAAAAAAGGAATTTGCTAATATGGATATGTTATTGGCTGAAAGATAAGAAAGAGAGGTGGGAATAAATCATCAGTTCTTTCAAAAGGGATGACCACCACCAGAGTTCCACATTAGTTTGCACTGCATAACTTTCTTAAGTGACCCAAAAGTACTGTGAGTAATCAGTAAGTAGCAAAATTTGCTGGTGGGTGATGTTATTCAAAGTAGCAAAGACACAAGCAGAGTATAAAAATGCAGAAGAACGTTATGACTGACTGACTGAGCAACTGTGTGGCAGCTGAAGTTTAATGCTGATAAATGTCAAGTGTGGCATAGAGGTAAATACATTCTTAGCTTCATATATAAAATTATGGGCTAAAATCATCACTCAGAATTCAGAGCCTCAGGTTATAATAATTCCATGAAAAAAAATCAGCTTTATCCTCAGCAGCAGCCAATAAAGTGAGTCAAGTGTTAGGAATGATTAGGAAAGGAATAAAAAACAATGAGAGAGGATCATTATGTCATGGCATAAGCTCATGTTTTGCCTACACCTTGAGTGAGTTGCACAGTTCTGGTCTCTGTGTCTCAGAACTAAGATGTGCTAGAGTTAAAAATGGCTCAGAGACCAAAAGTATGGAACAGCTTGTATACTAGTCACAACAAGGTAGGCTGGAAAAGGGAAAACTTGGTAAGGAAAGACAAATGCTGCATGCCACAGTCCTTCTGAAGCAGTTGGATATGTGACCAAAGGTATCCTAGCACAGCCATCTTCCAGGACAGAGCCAGCAGTCTGCCAGATACGTTAGTGAGATGAGACGACTAACTTCTAGATAGGCTTCCTGGCTAGATTGAATCACAGAGTGGTTGAGGTTGGAAGGGGCCTCTAGAGATCGTGTAGTCCAATCCCGCTGCTCCAGCAGGGACACCCAGAGCACGTGGCACAGGGTGGCAGCCAGGCGGTTTGGAAGATCTCTGGAGAAGGAGACTGCACAGCCCTTCTGGGCAGCCTCTTCCAGTGCTCTGTCACCCTCACAGTAGAGAAGTTCTTCCTCACATGGAGATGGAACTTCCTGTGTTTTAATTTATACCCATGACCCCTTGTCCTGTCACGGGCCACCAATTCATACTGATGTGAATCTCTTGCAGAAACACAACAGGGTTCTCCACTTCATAATGAAGACTGGAGAGTACCTGGCTCTATAAGGATTCACCTGATAGCTACCAGTGTGGAGAAGGTTGTTTTTTCAGATATTTAGTTAGGTGAAGGGGAAAGTTTGTGACCCTGTGACCAGGGCATTGTGCTGCCCCTGATACAGGTGGCACTACCCAGCAAATAGTTCCGATGTCAGGGCAGGGGCGTAGAAACTGTGTCCGTGCTGGGACAGTGCAGTGTGTACCTTCCCTTCCTTAAGAGAGGACCACAGAGGCTTCAGGGTGAGGTCAACATCCTCCTGCACATTGAGGACTGGCTGTAGCTTCCTTCTAAAACAACCGCTCTCTTACAGGGAATAAAACAGCTCATCCCTGCTCATCATCATGCCTGAGGAGTCCAATCCTTGGCTTCTTTATGGCTTTCAGACTGAGGCATTTCTCTGTCACTCCTAATTAGCACTGCCTGCCTGCCACAGACACACATAGGCACCAGATGGGCACCCTGAAAGAGGGAGTGTGATAACACGAGAAGGTTTCAAGGAATCTCGGCAATGCTGTGGTGGAGAGAGTGCACAGACACTGCCGACTTGGGCAAGGGGGCAGAAGCTGGGTTTATCAGCAGCTGTACTCAGGTGGGAGTACTGTTGATAGCCATGATCTGACCATGGCTTTGCATGTATTCCCCACTCCCCCCCCGCCCAGTTACTCCAAAGGTGATGGTACCCTCAAGGTACAATCCAAGGATCATGTCTACTGCAGCCAGGCATGTGGCAGGTACAAGGGCCACCATTTTCTCTGAGGAACATGTTCAGGAAGGGGGGAGGAGGAATAGGAAGGAGTGTAGAGTTTAACCCAGAGGTAAGGACAAGAGATCATTAATCTTGCACGTGGCAGTCTGACTGCAACTAAAGATTCCTCCCCAGCAGCCAGTGGGATGACACTGGAGAAACCAAGGACATGACAGTGAGAAGGACCATCTGTGAGGTGTTGATGTGCAGGTCTTGTTGAAGAGGTGGACAGTGGTCTGGGTCTCTCCACCAACGGGAATTTCTTAGGAGGTATACAACCCTAGCATCAGTGCACAAGGAAGCCCCAGGATTTTGGTGGTAGTAAAGGACGAACCCACAGCTGAAGACGTTGTGGTGCAGGTGAGGCAGTAACTCCTTGACTGTATGCTTTTGGGGTGGCAGATCCACGTCCTCAAATCCTGGCAGATGTTTGGGAGGCAGATGCTGCTGTAGGCTGAATTTCTGAGGGGGTTCTTAATCATCATTTTCCTGGACCCCTTCTACCAACTGGTGCTTACCTGTGCCTCTTGCTGATGCCTTCTTGGCAACAGCAACATCAGTGGTGCAAGGAGACAGCAGGATTGCTGAAACCAAGCTAAGGGGGTCTCTCTATTCCTGTTTCTTTTCATAGGAACCCACCGTACTGTTTTTCTGTGTGCCAGCCCCTGGGCTAGGGAGAGAATTCAGGAGGTAGACAGGAAATTAAGTGTCACAGAAAGGGAGATAATTTTGATTTTCATTTTCTAGAAGCCTGAATAAGGAAAAGAATAACACGATCATAAATAGCTGGTGCTGCAAAGGACCTCCAGAAATTTCCAATCCAAGTCCCCTGCTCAAAGCAGGATCAACTAGAGCTAATTGCTCAGGATCTTGTCCAGCTGGGTTTTGAATATCCCCTAGAATGGAGACTCCACAACCTTTTGGGGCAACTTGTTCCAGTGTTTGGCCACCCTCACAGTGTTTTTTTTTTGTTCCCTTAGTTTAATTGGAATCTTCTGTATTTTAATTTGTGCCCACTGCATCTTGTCCTGTCACTGGATATCACTTAGAAGAATTTGGGTCTGTCTTCTTTACATCAAGTTTTTACACACTTTGATAAGATCTTCCCAAGTAATTCCTTCTTGAGGCTTAACAATTCCAGCTTCCTCAGCATATTCTTATACGACAGATGCTCCAGTCCCTTACTGGATTTACGGGCCCTTGGTTGGACTTGCTCCAGCGTGTCTGTGTCATTCTTGTACTGGGGAGCCCAGACCAGAATGAACAACAAAGTCACAGTTCTCCTCAGCAAATCTGTTCTTCCGGGGAGAACTAACTCATGTCTTGCTCCATGACCAACTTTTGTGAAAGGAAGTTACCTTGCGAGTAGGTGATTATAGTGTAGTGATAAAAATAAAATGCTTTACAATCTGAGTGTTTACAATCTGAGAGTGAAGTGAGAGTAAAAAAGATGTTATAGTTGAAGCGTGTAAGATGTACTTGTCCCAACATTTAGTTGATTTAACACAGTTGGGTTTATATTAGGTCAAGCTTCAGTAACAGCTATTTAAAGACACATCTTTACAGGTGTACTGTCAGCTCATATCCTTTTCTAAAGCTCCTTTTGATAAGACCAAAAATGAATCTCTCATGAGAAGTGAGGCTGGTAGTAAGGAGTGTTTCAGGAACTTGAAGTTATGTTAAATCAAAAAAAGGAGAAAAAAAAAACTAATAAAGCAGTCAGAGAACTTTGATGAACAACTTTCAGAAGCTAGAAAAAAATACTCTTCTTCAAACATCAAAAATAGGAAACCTGCCATGAAGTCTATAATGCAAATGGTAGATGTTACATTAAAGAATGGAAGGAACACTTGGGCAGGAGTGGCAATAGTGAGGAATTTACAGGATGAACTTGAGGAGGATCCTGTGTCAAAACTTTGGTTGATTTATCTAAAGTTGAAGTACTACAGACGATGTTGTTGAATAAAGAGAGAAAAAGGAAAAAAAAAAAAAAAGGCAATTAGTAAGTCTCCATGATCAGGTGATATTATCCCCAAACTGATTGTGAGGCTGCTGCTTAAACTAGACTTGTACAATCCCACACTACTAGTCAAGGACATCCCTCCAGTTTAACAAGCTACTCAATCTGAGTATCCATTTTAGGGCACCTGTCGTCTGTGGTAGCTATGGTCTGTTGTGTAGCAGTGCCTGCTGCGACAGCGACTTGCTCTGCTCTTTGCTGGGTGCAGTCTTTAGCCTTGGCTGCTTTTACGTGGTCCGTAATGTCACTTGTCACTTGTTTCTGCCTATATGATGCAGCTTTTCTTGCAGTGGGGCATATGGTAGAGGGGAACAGGCCTTGCCAAGCACCATTATTACTGTCACAGACTTGTGCGGATCAGGCTCCTCTCACGTGTTTCCATGCCTTTTCCACGCCAATCCTCCGAAACGGAGACATTCGTTGAGAGCTGCCGTGGTCTCTTCCCTGCTTTGCAACTGCGCTTTCTAGACCACTGTCTCCAACAGTGTGTGTGATGGTTCCTGAAGGGCATGTCTGCTCTCACGGCAACCCCCACCTCTCTTCTTCAGGCAGCTTCTCCCCGCTTGCCTGTTGCTCCTTAAAACAGCTGTTGAGCTCTTCCCTTTCTATATTCCCCTCCTCAGTCACGATCTTCATTATATCAGCCATACCTTTTCCCTACCAAACTTCCCCCCCCCCCCCCCCATTCAATTCTGTTCAGTCAAGTGATGCATTTCACCCCTTAATCCCAGTATTTTATCCTGAAACTCTTTGGTCCTTTTCTCAGGCTAACAGAGAGCCATGGCAGTGCCACATGCATTGCTCATCCTGAGGTAGGCTCTTCCTTGCTGCTCCAAGCAACCTTACTATCACTGGAGAGGTTGAGAGGAAATACATTTTGTGGGGTCAGTCCCTGCTGATCTGCTACCTTCCTAAAGCAGACACTGTATTGACAGGCTGTGTTCGTTTAAGTGAGACATACATATCCTACACAAACTCATTCCCTTTGGTGCACAACTCTCCTGGTGTGGTCTGTCTGGTGTTCTCCAGCCCTTGGCCTCTATTTTAGAGCTGGAGGTGCTTGCAATCTTGCATCAGGCAGCATCTAAATCTATTCTGCTGCAGTATTTACATATTACTGGGTTATCTTTTACTATGTGATTGCACAGTGTGTAAACTATGGAAAGTAGGGAAGAAGATATTCTGTCCCAGAGTTTTATTAACTGAGTTTAGGCAGATAAGGCAAGCCAGACTTTTCCTGCACCACTCCCTTTTAATTCAAAAGGCAAAGTATTTTGCTCCCTTTTGCTACAGCTATATGCACTGGGGTGAGAGATTAGGATGAAAAAGACAAATCAGATTTGCTGGGTGGGGGGGACATGATACTAAAAGGAAGAGCAAAAAATACACTTGCAACGAGGAAAAGCTGGAGCAAACTGGTGAGTAGTCTCTACAAGAAGCAGTGCTCATACCAAAGGATGAATACAGGGGAGCAATCGCAGTTATCTGGAGCATCACACGGGGATAACCACTAGGAAAGACTATTAATCCTTGCAGAATACAAGGCTAAACCTCTCCCCTGTGTAAGAGAAAGTAGTCAGAGACTGCAATTCACTTTGAGGCCAAAACCTCTAAGAAGAGGTGCGACACTGGGCAGAAGACCATCTTCTGGAGAAGACAGCCATTAAGAGGTGCAAATGACCAGGAAATTGTGTGCCATGGCAATGGAAAGTACTGTCTCAATAACACACCTCAGAGGAACTGAAAGGGTAGTGGGTGTTAATGTGTGAGCACGGAGGAGGGGAAAACCTCCAGGGAAGACCTCTGAGGTATGGAGGCACAGGCCACATACACCTACACAAAGTGTCTCCAAGCAACTGCCTTTCTTCACTTACATCCTTGGAGGATCATGGTTAGTACATTATAACGATCTAAGGATTGTGTAGCAGTAGCTTCCAGAAGCATGTAAAGCTTTTCCAAATCAAGTCTAGCACACACACAGACACAGAAGTCATTGTAATTTGTAAACATCTTCCAACCCCATTACAACTCTGATGGTAAGAATGCGAGACGGTCACCTACTTGTTTACCGCAGTTAATCCTAACAGAAGGGAAGAGGCTAAATTATTCTTGAAGGCTTAAGTAGATTGGATACTGATCATCAAGCATGAGCTGCAATATACTAAATAAAATTCCATATCTGTAAGAAAAAAAATCTTTTTATATTAATCATATATAGAACCATATTTTTAAGTTAGTCATTTCTACAACCAGAAAGTTGAAACTATATTTCCGATGTTATACTACTTAAATCTTCATTACCTTTCCGACAACAAAAAAATAACTCTGTCCCATATGCAAGTGTTTTATTTGGAAGTGGAATGCATAAAATGAGGAACTGAACAGGAATGTCTAGTTCATTATAAAGGCTTCAAATGCTCTAATTTTGTATTTTTTATGACTATATGGGATATTGTGAGGTCATTATCAGAAACGCAAGACAGCAGAACAGTAAACTCACAGTATGTAAAGGTGCGCGAGTGATTTTTCAACAAGCTACATATAAAAGTGAATGCTGAAATGTTTTAAATACCTCAATACGGTATTCTGGACTTTCAGACGATACTCTGAAAGAATCAGTGACTTGATTATTTTGAAATGGCACAAAAAGGAATGCAAGGCCTTTTTGTATTATTTGTATCAGGATAAAACTTCCAAACACTGAACTACTATTATGAAATAAAAGTCCCCAATGAACTTGCCTCACAGCTCAGAGCTCCTTATAAACAAATCCAAAACAGGTACATGGTATAGCAAATATAACCTCATTTTTCTGTAGAGTTGCACATCTAATGATAAAAATCAACAGATCTATGGTCCTCATTATTTACAACTAAAAATGTAAAGAGCTTAACATGAAAATGGGTTAAATACCCAACTCAAGACTCCTTTACACTGTCAGCAGCATATAAGCACTTGAGTAAAAGACTGTAGTCCATGACGAAAGAAGATCAAAACAAGCCTGTATTTTTTGGGGGATCCAAGCATTACTGCCTTTAAGCTTCTGCAACATTAGGCCCTAAAAAAGTGTAGTTCATAAAGTAGTAACAGATCACAGTAGTAGATCTTTGTTCTGTGGAGTTATTTATGTTTCAAATCAATAGCATGTTGAAGTTAAACAGCTTTGCACAAACAGGGTGCAAAAGAATGAAAACCTTTTGGCTGTCAGTCATTTGGAAACAAACTTAAAGAAAAATCAGGGTTAATCCATGTAGAGTCACTGACCAAAGAGACACTAGAATTAGTCATCCAATTCTGGTTTTTGGAATTAAGCATTTTTATTTGCTGCTAAAAGCCATGTGCTATATATTTTATTTACTGCCACTAAGAAACATAGAGCTAGAGTTTTTAAAATTCACTTGTGCAGTTTAAATTTTGGTGTAACAATTCAATTTCAACATATTTAGTTTTGCTAACTTGACAGTGAAAACCAGACCAACATAGCCACCTTCATAAACTGTCCCGTGGAATACAGATTTCAGAATGTGTACAAATGAATTCTACCTGTTCTTAAAACAGGTTGGTTATTTTTCACACTTTCTAGGTAATTTGTTGAGTCCATATTGTATTTAAGCAAAATAATTCCATTTGAATGACACATGTTCTGTTTTATAAGCAGAACTGGGATGGGAGGGAGAAGCAAGAGACCAAGAAATTGTTCCATTGTTCCCTTTGAAAGGTGAGAAAACTGGGCTATTGGGTCATCAGGTAACAACCATATCATGAAGAATCCAAGATGCGTTAAGAGACATTCTCAGCACATCACAATGACGTGCTACATGAACACCTGCTATCACATGATAGTGGATTTTTAAACAGAATGATTTATATAAATTTAGATATACATTAAAAGAAATCATGTTACTTTTTTCCCCACATCTCAATTCAGTTTAAGAAAACAATTCCTCTGCCAGGATGTGGGCTAAGAATATGTCCATTATTTGAATTTACCAGGCCCATCTGTTTCTCTATTTCCAATAAAAATTATTTTAAGCTATGAACTTGGGTTCACGTACAATTTTAATCATGATTTCTAAGATTCCCATTACCGACTTGTTGTTAGTGCATAATCCAATAACTCTACATTTCAATTTTGACAGCCTCCAGTTTGGCAACGATGCTTCACTCTGCTGTAATACACTGGGCTATTTTTTCACTGTTCATAGCCCAGTGACACAGGCACCACACAGTTACCAAGTTGTCTTAAGAACATCAATTTAGACATAAGTTACAATGATGATGACACTAAGTTTTTCACTGAAGAGAAGTTTAAGTGCAGGATATTAAATGACATCTGGCAGACTGTTGACCTCACGAGGACAAAAAAAGGAATCTTGAAATAGGAGGATATCAAAACTAGATTTTGGCAATATAGAAGATGTATTGTCCATGTAGTTCTTTCATAAGCTTTAAAAATACTCTTTTTAAATAAGTTTTTCCTTAAGACCAGATAATACAGATAACCAGTAAAAGTCCAAGGGTCAGAAGCTTCTTCAATTCTTAATTATTCTCTATGAGCTTTCTTTTTTGGCCTTTCTTCATAGGATTCTCCATACTCATTCACTCTGCTCTTATCCACAGGATAAAGCCTGGCAGGAGAGGAGTTAAAAAAAAATTAAAAAAGGAGATTACTTACATGCAATACTTAATGAGATGCAAGCAGTTCTGTGCTGCTTTATTTTCAAACAAATTCTGTATCATCCCGATTTATTTTACAAATCAATTCCTTTCTCATCATATTCTCTATTCCCATTTGTGGCCTAAAAACCTAGCAGTCTTAAAGATTAGTTACAGATGTATCAGCTTTTCCATATTAAGACTTAACCAGTTGTCTCATAGCAGAGCCTCTCAAAGCATGCAAGAGCTCCCCTAAAGGTTGCCATGAATATTTCTCAGGCAGTCCCGGATGATTCTCCCAGTGCTAAGCCCCTGTCAGAAGTTTTGGGGCTCTTAATTTCCAAAACAGGACCTCGAAAAGGGTCTGTTTGATATGGAATTACATAAAGCTAAAACTCAAGTTCTCGTTTAGACTTAATCATTAGTTAGATGTAAACATCCACACAATCTGGTGCAGTGTGAAGCTGGCTTAAAATTCCTGTTCACAGATAAATATTTATTGCTGAAAACAACAATACCTCTTATTTAGTGTAACTTATGCTTAATATTTCAATGGCTGCTATATGGAGTAGTGTGATTCAGCTGTATATAGATACGCAGCCCCTTGGCAAGGATTTGAAGCCCAAAAACCCTGCGTGGGGAGGTGTGAATACAAGCTTGGGAATTGCTCTTACTTCAAGTCTTTGTCTTTCAAGTTATTTTTATTTTTGAAATTTGCAAATGTAAACCTCCACCCATGGAAAAGGAAGCACTTTGATTGGGGATGCAGAAGGGAAAACTGGCAAGAACTCTGTAAATGCTGTGAGAGGAGTTTAATTACTTGACTACTCTCTTAGCATACTAAGGAGGATCTAGGAATGCTGTCAGTTACAGGAAGATACTTTTGCTATGTTTAACTTATTTGTATTGAGATTGCCTTTTCAGGATCCCACAGTCTTCCCATTCAGTAGGCATATACACATCTACCATTATCCGGACCATACTATAGATGTGAATGCAGTATAAAAAAAAAAAAATCAAAATCTTTTTAAAGTCTATCCCAAGTTTTTCTGTAATTCTTTAGAGCAGAAAGACTGCACGCATTTAGAGTGCTTTAAAAAATGCCTATTGATAATAAAGAAAAGCATACCATCTTTGGTAAAGATAGACCAGGAACACGACATCATCTCTAAAGCATGCCAGCCTATGAGATGTTGGCATAGTGATGATAAAAGCAAAGATATCATCGATAAAGGTGTTGAACGCCTAAAAAGGAAAGAAATGCATACATCAGCTGGATATGAAGAAAGGAAGTAATCTGTCATACAAAGCTGCAGGAAAGAGGCTTTTTAGAACAGTATTTTTCTGTAGATGCACAGATTATCTTCAGCAATATTCAAGTGTTAGGCTAAGAAACTACTTAATGCAAACTTCAAAGTGCTTTCCTTGGATGAAAACTGCTGCCTACTTTAAACCACACAACTACAGACAATGTGCAGACCCAGTCCAAGTTAGAAGTACAAAGGAAGTAGGACTACTTGAGGCAAATGAGTATTGTTATTTGCAAAAAAAAAGCATGCATCAGTAACTTCACTGAAATCTTTATAAAGAGATGAAATATTATAGCCTCTCATTACCCAAAATATTCAGGATTCACAAAATATCATTGTTCACTTTTATTTTCTGGGGAAAATGAAGTGATTTGTAAATAATTATTCATTTAATATTAAGAGCATTAACTTGGCAGCCATACATCATTTTCAAGTTTTTTTTACATCTACTAAACTAGGCATGCTCCTTTTGAAGCACTACCAAAATACTTTGACTACTTTTTTGAATGAGAAGATTTAAATTATCAGACAGCTGCTGGGAAAGCAATACAAACAGGCTCTGAGCTATGCATAGATGACAATATTTTGACAGGACGTTAAAGAAATAAACAGGTAACTCTTCTGGATCAGATCCTAACCCACAGGGAGGGTTAGGCATCAACCTGGCTTCTACTTTCACTATTGGTGAGCACTTAGTCTGGCTCAACTACATATAAATCTCTACCTTAAGAAGTGGGGAAATTGAGGCATTTTCTAGGTAGAGGAAAACTCACTCCCGAGTTAAAAAAAAAAAAAAAGTGATGCAACATGGAGAACTTTGGGATATTGGAAAGTTCTGATTAATTACAACAGGCAGAAATTATGGCTATGACTGCAAGCTTGCAGAAATATAAAAGCTATGTAAGGTTCCCAATTTCAAAATTTCAGCTCTTGTGTCCCAGATGATCAGTTTGAAAGTGCACAGTGTGTTTTTAGAAGCTTTCAACAGTGCTTATTTTAAAGCGCTCTGTTACAAAGAATGTTGATACGCCGGTGTGAAGGGAGAATGATTTAATGTGCTCGCATGTGGCAGCACACAAAAACAGGGCATGCTGATGGCACCTACATTAGCAGGTTATGAAGAACCCAGCACAACTACGTGCAGCTTCTCAGGCCACAAGTAACAAAAAGGGCACTGCAAACAACCCCAATGCCTCACAGGGCTGCCACAAGATGGAGACCAAACCCTACAAGCTGTTAAAAGGTCATGAAAACAACACATCCTAATTTAGGAGGAATTAGAAGAGTGGGAACTCAGGTGGGTGTCCCTTGTTCCCTGCATCGTCACAAGGAATGCTGACTGGACTGTTCAGATGCACCCATTTTGCTGCCTCAATCTGGATACACATGTGGATGACTGTGGCAGTGCAGACATGACATTGCTAGCAAACTTATTTCATTCCAAAATGAACAAATTTTCCTGTCTTCTTAAGTTTGCTGCTAAGCTTTGCTACTTTGGTGCATTATTTTCCTCCGAGGGGAACCCCAGGGTCACCACAGTTGCAAGGCACTTTTTCACCATGCAACAGCCTCCTACACCTTAGCCATTATACACTTCCCAGAAGTTTAGAATTACCACGGAAGAACAACACAAGGTGTACATTACTTCAAGCTCTGGTTACTCCAAGGAACCTGTCAAAATAAGGTCTTCTGGCAGCCCTATCTATTTCTTAATAAATTTCTGTTTCAGTAATAAATCTCTCACTTGCTAAAATAATGTATTAAATTGAGACTGGAAAAATTTACTTGGAAGGACCAACATTTATACCCATGCAGCATATGAAAAAAAGCAGTATTTTCATCAAAATTGGGATGCAATTATTCTCATTATTCTCATTTTAGGTAAGCTACTATGAAAAATAGGAATC
>VZSV01000199.1:0-22338 GCA_013398735.1 Nothocercus julius | reverse complement strand
ATATATATATATATATAAAGCTGTAATAAAGTCTCCAAAAAGAGACTAGAAAAGCTGTCTTTTATCACTTAAACCTTACCTTGTAGTTTACAAACAGCTGGGGCAGCATAAATAGGAACCCAAAAGCATAAACTCCTGAAGATAAAATATGAATTGTTTAGATGTAAATGCACAAACATACATACACCAGGCAACTATACTTTCAATTAGAGACCTATATTTTTCTTCTTGAAGACAGAAGCTGCATCCAATTCTTTTTGCCTCATTTTTCTCAACTACTGTAGTAGTTTTGGAAACCACGATCAAATTATTTATTCTATATCTGATAGTTCCAAATGATGCCAATTAGTTTTCTACTTCTAGGTCCTGGCCTTAGATTGAAGGCATATGAAAAGAGGGAAAAAAGGGGGTACTCACCGTTGACAAAGCTGTTAATCAGCCAGGAGTACCAGCTGCAAGCAAGCAAAAGACAGCCTGGTTTCTTTTCCACCTCAGCCAAACACACACATCCACAAAACACCCACCCCAGTGGCCACAGGCTGCAAGGGCTGCCTGACTACTCAGAGGAATTGGGTATTTTGTGAAGTGTTTAGTGCTTCTGTAAAGTAGTTCACACCTTCCTTTCATTACAAAGGACTCCAGAAAATCTCCTAATAGCTTAAGGAATGGGCATTTATCAGTGGCATCCAACACATTGAGTCTGGAGAACTTTGAGGGCTTTAATTTTTCAGAATATTCCAAGACTTCTCCATCCAAACTACATCAGCGTGCTGCACACTGTCCACATTAATGCCTCCAAAAGGTATCACTGTATTTCTAAATAGCAGTGAGGCTTAACATGGCATTGCAAGGGCTTATTAGATTTAAGACAAATACCATTCTGTGTCAACCACTGCAGTATACACCGCTTTTAAAGAGCAGATAAGAATTCACCTCATAGTTAAATCTAACAAAACCACGAAAGTTCAGCGCAGCACAACCCTAGCCAAATAACAAGAGCGTCACACACGGCAGTTAAATTCCATCCTCCTGTTTGCAACGGTAAGAAAGGCTAACAATTGCAATTTTTACATTGCATTATTTGAAATTGAACTTCCAATTGAACAGCAAAGTTCTGTCTGGAACAACATGCATCTATGAAATACTTGAAGGAAACACTGCCTGAAATATTAAAGGATAATACTCTGCTACGATTAGGCATTTTATCACTTTTATTTTTCAAAATTAGATTTAACATTGATCAAAATTGAATTATTTTCATTTTCTTAAAGTACAGCTTACAGAACACTTAGCACAGATTATTTTCAGTACCGAATGAATTTAAGAATTTAAGAAAGCAAAAAATTGTTTAAATGCTATCTCCTTGTTAACGCCTTACACAGAGTAGAGCCACTGAAGAGAAAAGAAAAAAAAAAAGCTTTAGGCTATCTTGCTCTCTATATTTCTCCAATACAAAAAATAAAGCTAGCTGTATTATTTTGTGTGAAAGTGGACAGGAGTTTCACCTTTTCAGTAAATATCAGACATTAATAAGTGCTGAAGATCTGATACAGTGCAGCGAAGCCAGCGCTCAGAGGGTACACAGGCTCCCTGCTTAAAAAACACCTCTGCCTGCTGACCATCCCAGCCATCGCATTTAAGAAGAGAGGAGGCCCTCAGGGTCAGAGGAGAAGTAACTTGGGGATCTTTTTGCTTCTTTCTATTATTGGACAGGTTCAACCACTGAATTCCTCTCTCCCTCCCCCATGTTATCTGTCCTCTTAAGATCACTGGCTGCTTTCTTCCCCCTCTTCTGACTGAGAGCTTATTCTTGCAAGGTACTGCTTGCAAGCACTGCTTGCTCTCCTGTGAAGTGCAGTTGCCTGCAGCTTAGTAGCTGTTAAGAGGCAATCCTGTAGAACTAGGTTTTTCTGGTTCCTAATTTATGAATCAAGCAACCCAAAATAACCATCCCATCATGTCAGACTAATCAGCACTGAAAAAAAAAGTGTGAACTATTTCAATTCTACATAAAATCATGGATGGATTTACAATACCATACCTCTTGTATTTAACGTTCAGCAAGGAATAACCTGCACCTCCAATACAGAGTGGATACAGCAAATATGACAAATATTTCATAGCCTATTAGACAGGGAAAGTAATTTGTTAGTTCACATTTTATAAGTAATTTTTTTTTTTATGATGTCAACTGAAGACAGCCATGTAACTTTTTCCCTGAAAATTGTTTCTGTTTTCTGAATATCTACTATTATTTCCAATATGCTTCCACTTCAAGAGAAGGTAAAAATTCCCATGCTTAGTCAGAGCACCAAAGCTGCTTGGAACATACACAGGCAACATGACACGGTTAGGCAGACAAGAGTCTAAGACTAGCTCTCTGCTTAACACCAGTGTTCAAATACTTTCATAAATCTGGAAGCACACAAACATTCCTCCACATAAACAGATACATGTATCAGTTCTCAAATTTGTGAGGAACGTGCAGGAATGGCAACCTGTTAAGATATTCCTCTCGAGATGTTAGTTGCACTTCTGCTTCAACTTAGAGCAATTTCAGTTTCAAACATAGAAGTATCTCAGAACTTTTGATCATTGCAAGCGTATCTCATCCATATATCAATTAATGCCATCTTCTAAAATTTTCCAATACAGAAAGAAGAGTTCCTTACCTTAAATCCATACAGTTTTATTCCGAGAATTCTACTACTTTTTCTGATTATATCAATTGACTAGGTTATTTTATCATATTAGGAGTAGATGCTCTAGGCGTCCCTGCTTGAGCAGGGGGGTTGAACTAAATGATCTCTAGGGGTCTCTCCCAACCTCAACCTTTCTCTGATTCTGAATACTACTTCCTCTGTTACAGAAGGAAACTTGAATGTCCCCAGGCAAAGCATTTAAACATCATTCTGGTGATGAATGTGAAGGCGGATTTAAGGGATCACGAATGACTTTTGTGAAGCCCACAAGAAGGTCAGCAAGTTAGCAACACCACCACAACAGGCTAAAAAAGACTGAAGACCGTGTTTCCAAGGGTAGAAACTGCATAGTCCCTCTGGGCAATTTGTTCAAATGCTTAATTGTCCTCCCAGTGAAAGAGATCTTCCCTTCTACCCTGTCTGAACTTCTTGTTATGCCCATCTCCTCCACCACTATAAAGAGCTTGGCTCCATCTTCTTGATAACTTCCCCAGAGGTGCTGGTAGACCCTCAGAAGCTTCCTCTTCTCCAGGATGAAGAAACCCCACACCCTCTGCCTCTCTCCACAGAGCAATTGCTCTAGCATCTCAGGGGCCATCTGCTTGAACCTACTCCCATTTATCAACATCTTTCTTGCATTTGGGGCATTCAAAACTGGATACACTAATCTAGATGCAGGCTAATGAGTGAAGAGAGGTGTATAATCACTTCCTTTGATTTGACAGCTATGCTTAACTTGAAGTAATCAAAACACCACCTTATAAGACAGACCAACACTTGTCTAAAACATAATAAAGCAATAAAGCAATAGAGGACCATAAACATGAAGCTTCTGCTCTTCAGTAGCATCAGGAATCCTGCTTTATCTGAAGACTATCACTGAAGCACAGAACTGATTTAATACTAGGTTTTGTTGCTCCTAAGGAGTCTTTTTGCAAGATTTAATTACAAGTCAGACACACCATAAGAACACAAGGTACTGCACCAGGCTGGATCACGCATCCATCCAGCCTACTATCTTTTCTGGGTGGCCAAAAGGTGAGGTATTGTTAAAACTGTAAGAGGATAATTGAGAATATTTCCTACCTATTTTAAATATTTTCAGTTCAATTCAGTGACAGATGAAATTGTTCACATGTCATCAGCCTTAAGGTAACAACCAAGGCCTTTTACCCATAGAGCAAATCAGGTGTCTCAGTTTGAAAGAGATAGCACTGACTTGCAATTCTGTGACAGCTTTAGGACAAAAGCTATTACTGTGTGTTCAAAGCATGATGAGTAGGCCACATTAATATTTATATGAGAGAAGTCACAGGATTTCCTCTTACCTGGGTATCATATTCCTCAGTTTTCTTTTCAGAGTCATTGTATGTACCAAACTGCAAAATACATAAAATACTTTTTACCACTATCCTGACTTAATTATGTATTTTGACCAAAATGATAATTTTAGCATCATACTATACTCCAAGAAGCCATCTTATTCCAAACAAATCACCACCTCAAAAATAACACATTTTCTACTGACACAAAGAGTTCATAGCATCTATTGCACGACTGCCTAAATGGAGATTTGAACTATTTACACTACTACAAGACATACAACTTAGTAATAGTACAAAATTCTTATATGCTTCTATATAAGACAGTCACTGCAAATGATGTGAGCAGCCTATTGAATATAAGCTAACTACAATGTCTATATTTTCCTGCATATTTTACATTGAACATTCAGGACTCTTCTGCTTTGAAAAGTGCTGTTGAGACAGCAGATGAGAGCCAAGTCAAACAACTAGGAGTTTGGCAGCTAGAGGAAGCACTAATAATCATAATTCACACTTGACCTATTTGTGCATGAAATAGTTATCTCCACGTTGGTTCTGTTTCTCTGAAGGGAACTGCTAATAGTTTTCTCAAGAAAAGCCAGCGAAGACAAAGGTTCAGAAATGTTTTCATCAGAATTAAACACATTCCAACAGTACTTTCTGAAGAGAAGATGAATGTTCAGCAAGCGACAAGACAATTCGTCACGTTCGACAGCTTCGAAAACACTGTATTCTAGAAGAAAAATACCTGATTTTTTTTTTTTCCCTTCGCTCCCTTTATGGGTTGCTCTAATTAAAAACCTCTATGCAAAGGTTTTTAAATGTTAGCATAAGGCAGACTGAAATAATAATATTCTCAAACCTAAACAAGCAATTCAACCAACTATGTTCTTGAAGGTTTAACAAAAACCAGGAACGCCCTTCCCTGCACCGCCCCCCCCCCACCATCAACCAACCAAAAAAACAAAAGCAAGCAAGCAAACAAAAGAAATCCCCAAAAAGCCTAACAAACAAACCCCAGCTGTAACAGGAGAGAAACTTTGGAAGAGCTAAGGATTGCAAAGTCGTTGTTGTTAAAAAACATTTCCTTGAATACTGCCAAGGGAGCAAACAGAGCTATTAGTCTCTTAAGAGGCAGACTTCGAGCAGCAAAAAATGCCAGAATTTCTCATTATGTAAGCACTGCCGATTACATAACTATTTCTCATATCAAAAAAAAGAAAAAAGTTCGAATATAGACACTCTTTGTATAAAAGTGCTTTTCCAACACAGCTGCAGGAGCTCAAGTTCACCCATTAAAATTCAGAAGGACTGAGAATTTTGAAATTTCCCATACAATAAACACATACAAATTATTAATCCTTCCACACAAATTCATCAAAAAAATTTGTAATTTTGAAACTACTCCTCTAAGCTGTTGTATTAAGTCATTCACAAAGAAAAGATGTGCATACAGGGCTTTTATAGTTTTTATATCTTCCTTTTAGTGAAAGCCAAGTTGCACAGTAACCTGAAGGGAGACAAGAAGTTCAACAGCTCTAATCATAAAGGGCTGATGTTTACCGTACCTGAATTTTGGGTCTCATGCCTTGCCACTTGATTGTCATTTTCAAAGCTTTCTTCACTTTCCAGAGCTGTGGTTTTAACAAAACAAATTTCACACATACAAAATTATCTAAAGGAATTTCCACGAGATTGAGATAATCAGAAGGTCATACATACAAAAATGGCAATTGCCTGACCATGGCAGCCTGCCCTGCATATGCATGACTACAAACTGAAAGGCCCATCACTGAGAGTCTGCTTAATTAAGTCACCGTATTTGATGATATACCCGAGGTGAAATAACCTAAGTCTTTGCAGGATATCTGTATTTCAGAGCTAGTGTGGAAGTCAGTGGCTGTCAGCACTAACAGACCTCAGCTTAAATGTCCTCCAGTAACCACCTGCCAAGCAAGTTTTTCCCATGCCTTCAAGAGTAGCTGGGTCTCCAAGACCAAGGTGCCTTTGAACTCCAAGCACTGGTAGGCAAATCCTTACACGGTCACTACATTTCAGTAGCAGACTACAGGAATTAAGGCAAAGCCAGTGAATCCACAGGACGGCAAGGCTGTTACAGTCTGCCCCTAATGCAACCACAAGTTCAGTTTATTCAAAAATTTATTCAAGTATGGGCCCCACCGTATAGATTTTACAAGTAAAAAAAATACAGTAAGCTCAGCAGGACTATATTCTGTGAAAGTTTTGGTGGGCAGGTTGGTTTTTGACTTAAAACTTTTTCCTTGAATTTGCCTGAATAACAGCACCAATATTCTTTTCCTACCCATCATGTCTTCCAAACAAAACAGAAGAAACAAGTAAATGCAAACCTGTACTGTCAGCTTCAATACAGGAGAGAATGCTGCTTATGACAGAAGTAATGTCATGGTTACTAACTGCATGAGAAATGGTGTTAAGGCTGAGTTGTGAATAAACACTCCTGAGTAGCCAAATTTCCTTTGAGATGTACGCTCCATATGTTTATTCCCACTTCAGATAAGCATGTTACCTCACCATCACCTGAGACCAGAGATATTTTACTTCAGCAACCCTTCTAACTACTTCAACTACAGAACATTTTCCCTATATGTAAATTCCACATAATGCACCCATATAATCCTTTAAACTCAGTTTCCCCAGCTTGCAATCCAAAAGCAACATATTAGAAAGGCATATGAGAAACACGACAGGAGGCAAATAGTCATAAGGACTACAGATCTCCAAGAGCTCTGATATTCTCTTGCTGATTGCTCTTTGGGCAGCTCCAACAAGAATCTCTGACAGGCACAAGGTCTTTGGAAGCCTTCAACAAACGAGATCTGGATTTGCCTGTTCTTACAAAACGGCTACCAATAAATCCATCTTCTTTATAAAACAGCAATGCAAAAATCTTAAGGTTTCAATCGAATTTAAGCCTTGAAATATAGCTAATCTCATCTTTCATCCTACTATAACCAAAACTGTTATTTATCTTGACAATACACACTAAAATCATTTAACCCTTTTGGATTTCTGGAATTTTTAGATTTTTTTTTTTTTTTTGATTCTTAAAATCCAAATAAGCTAAAATTAAAGCTATTTAGCAGTATCAGCAGCATATTTAGAGCAAGTTACCATATTTGGATACATATTTTTCCCTGAAACCTTGTTGAAATTTGAGAGCTAAAGAAATTTTGAAATACAAGATTAAATTGTTTGGAAGAAAAGCCACTAGCAAATACGATACAAAAAACAACACAGAGATATGACATATTTTTAAAATTTATTCTGCTATCCCAAATACTAAATAATTATTTTTTTAGTCACGGAACTGGCACTATTTGGGATATTGCTATCTGTAGCTTTCACTAGAGCCTAAATATTCACGAAACTGAATTTTTAAGGCTCATATTTGCATTTGGCAACTTAATCACTACCTTCAAAGAGCATCCAATTAAAAGCGCATGTTCTGAACTATTTTGTCCTTACAGAGATCATCTGCAACTGCATGAGATGCGCAGTCAAAATTCCCACAAGGTCCTGAACTTAGTTTTCAGTACTGAAACATAACAACATCTGCAAGGTTTGCTACGCAGAGAACTCTCTTCCCAGCAGTGCCGAGGCTTCTGAGCAGTTTCTGCAAACCACTTACTGGACATGGTCTGCTGAAATAACAAACAGACAGCAGTCTCTTCCTTTTCTGCCTTTGCCAAGGCCTCAACTACAGCCTGGCAGAGAACTGCAGCACAGAGGTGTCTTTCTGACTGCTCTTTGACAAGTGTTTCCATGAAGGCTCCCTAACATGGTTATTCAGGCCTAGTCACATGAGTGATGCCCTATGTTTGGTGCCACAATAACAGCTGGCCCATCCCAACAAAAGCTCATACTTCCAATTTATTTCTTGTCTAATAAAGAGACATAATCTCCTCTACCGGGGGCCACTTAAAGACAGCAGACTCCAACAGTAATTTTCCAGCAACTAGTTTAGCATTGTTTTTGTATAGTGAATTATAAAATTATCTTTTATGAGAATACTTGAAGACTCAAGATACAACTAATAGATGTTCCTGAGAATACTGATAATTAGTTCTAGTTTTAACAACTTACCTCAATCACTGCACCAATGCCTGCTGGAATCAGGACCAATAAACTTGTTTGTTCATCCAAAAGGAAAAGAAATATTACAACAGTACTAAAGCACCGCCAGAGAACTAGACAGAAAAAAAAATATATAGTCTTAATATTTAAATGAATAGTTGAGATAACAGCAAACTTGGTCTATTTTCTACAATTATATCTTATTTAAGCAGTTTAAGCATGAACTTCTCCATACATCTTTCTTTGTTGAACAGTCCTAGAAAGCAGCCCAATTACCTATATACCTCCAAGCAGACAGAATAAAAAGATACCTAGCAAGTAATAAAACCTTTTTATGAAGTCCTTATCGCAAGATAAAAGGAAATCAGAATATTTAAGGAAGATTTCTGCACTACAACAATTCAACAATATATCAGTACTGTGATGAGCTATACGTTCATGAATCTTGTCTCAGGAAACTGTAAGATATCAAAGTAATGCCAATCTTGGAAAATCATGCAACTAATTTAATGCTTGTAAACTGCTAGGATGAAATTAATCCACTTTACTCAATGGCTTTGAAAATGCAAGTAGTTTATGTAAGGGTTATTTTTCAGGTTCTGCAAAATTCTGTACAAGCTTCTCCTAAACAATTCATAAAGTGGCAGGGCAGGAATAGGCTAGAGCTACAAGATGCTTGGACAGCAACAACTACATTGCACCATTTCATGACAATTTCTTGTCCCACACTTTGTACAGGGGAAGAAACAGGAAGATGCAGAGAGGAAGGAGATTGAAGTTTGCTAAAGAGACAGTGGAATCAAAGCCAGTTACTGGAAACTGAGCACTACGTCTTTGACATTAAGGTTAAGAAAACCTATACCAGTCCGTCTTTCCAGTTTGACTTTTCTCACTTAACTAATTGGCAATTAGCAATTCCTTCGATTGTTTCAGATTCTCACTGACCTTTTTGTGCACATATACCAGCTGCAATATAAATGCCATATGCCCTCTGACAAAAAGAAAAAATCTCCACTTGAGGAAAGTGTGTTGCTGTTTATCCTAATGTCACAATGTCTTTTTTTTTCCCCATCTACATTCCTTCCATATTTTAATCAATCTGAACATATTGTAGAATTAGGAGATACAGTATTAGAGGGTACACAATGGAAAAATCTATTCGAAAAATAGACAGCAAGTATTAACAGATTAAATAAGGCTCAATAGTTCTATGTTTAATCTCAAGTGCCCATGCCTGGCTGCTAACCTCTAATCTGTCTCTAAGACTCAGAGACTGACAGATGTCAAACCACTACGTTTCATCAGTCTTTTTCACATCCAATAATGAAACCACAGCTTTATAATATTGTATTTGTTTTAAATAAAGTTTGTAGCTTGTTGTTATCTAAACAGGATATTTGGGATTTGCAGGATAACATTACATATGACAGCACATTCTCTTCAGTCAAAAGATTTTTCATGTCCTCTTTCTTTTCTCTGCATTTCTGTGTCCCTTCACTGATGGAAATTTTAAACTCACAGAAATAAAACATCTCATTTTACCACCTTGGATAAATCTACATTTCAGTTTAGAACAAGAATAAAAGCACCATGTATACTATATGGCACACATACATGCAACACTTTGAATTATAACCCATACCTGCTTTTGTAGACATCCCAATCATGTTCCTCTTTTTCTTCCAGAAACTGATGTCATTTTTGAATGCAAGAAAATCAAAAAGGAGCTGCAAATAGCAAGAAACATGCAGATTTGATTGAAACATGCCCAAACACGCACTATCAGCCGAACTACTAAAAATTATTTATGATGGAATTACAAGTTAAGATTCACAAAACTAGAATCAAAATTACACACCGTAAATACAAGCTAAAAAAAGAATCTGTTTTAGAAACTTGTGATAAAGGATGAAGAACACTAAGGTCCTTGAGAAGTTGCTCAGCTCCTGGACAGATCACACTAAGTTAGATTAGTGCTTTTTGGATTGATAGTATTATTCATTTTAGGTTTGGACAGTACCAAAGGCGGGGGGGGAGTCCTTCAGGATGGCAAGTCAGGTTTTATCTTGATTTCAGTAGTTCAGTAGTGAGAAGTTTGCCTAAACTTCAGGGACTTAAATTTGCTCGAAACATTTTTTTTTTTTTTTTTTCCTTCCAAAAGTCTCTTTCAGCACTCAGTATTTGAAAAACGACAGATGATTCAAAAAATCCTGGGTCAAGAAATCTTAATGAAAAAGTATATTTTTAAATTTGGGAAAATTATATAAAAAGAAAAAATATTTATAGAGCTCTTCTCAGTCTACAGACACACAACTTTCTAAATAGAATGGAAAAAAATAAGTTACTATTATCAGGAAACATAAAGGACTTTTACCACCAAATTGATAACAAATACTCTAACTATAAAAAAGTATAATGTGCTCTGCAAGCTCTTAATTAGTCCAGAACATGGGAGTTGCACTGATCGTAACTGTAGATAACAAAAATGTTCAAAGTATAACGATAAAATACGAAAAAAGTGTTCACATTGATTCACATTGAAACCAACATAAACACAAAGCCCCCAGAGGTGGGGGACACTGCAATAACACGTCTAGAGCAGCAAGCTCTACACATGCAAACTGACAAATTTTTTATGTAAACCTGGAGCTGATCTGAATTCCTACAAGGGTTAGAAGTTGGAGATGAGAACTATTACTGGTGCCACAGCTATCCCCTTGCAATGATACACCTTGGGATAACGCAGCTTAGCAGAACATTTGAAAGAGGTATCAGGCATCTAATGCTGGGGTTTTTGGTTCCACTGAAGATGAAAAAGTGAGCATGAAGTTAAGTGGTTTATATTTCAGCCAAGAGCGTTAGTTTATAGTTAATGGGCTCAGACATCTATCTTCAAAAGCTTTATATTAACTCTGTATTGGAAATACAGCTGACTTGTACGAGAGAGCATTTGTATTGCGCTAGGGAAATTACCATTTCCAAGAATGGCTCCCAATAAATGAAGGGCTTGAAGTGCAACAATTTTTATGTAAACTAAATTCTTAAAAAGAAATTTTCACCACTTACATGGAATGCTGCTACAAAGAATGTCAGAGCCAGAAAATATAGATTAGTATCCACAAAAATTCCTTTTACTTCATCTGCATCCTTTTCTGAAAACCCTAAGAGAAAAAAAGCAGGTAGTTGTGCAATAGTACAATATTAGTTACTGTTATACTAGATCCTAATATGAAAGTTTTTTTGTTGTTGTTGTTTTTTCTTTTCTTTTCTTTCTTTTTTTTTTTTTAAGGAAAAAGCACAGATGTATTTTGGTAATCAATCATAAATCCAAAGCAAGGTAAAACGCAATTCTAGGTATATTCTGATTTGCCTAGCTTTAAGCAAAATCTATTAGCCTTATGTGCATTTAATATCTTGTGTAAGCACAACCTAAGCTGAACAACAGATACACAAATGACAAGCACAAAAAAGTCATTCTGGCCTGGGAGAAGATTATTCAACTTGCCCTCTGAACTTTCACGAGGGAGCCTCACAGCAAAAACTGAAAAATGAAAAAAACACGTGCATTACAGAGGACAAAAGGTCAGTGAGAAAATGAACCACATGTGCAACAGCAGGGCTCCTGAGAGTGGATCCATTTCAAGCCTTTCTACAGTCCTTGCAGAATTAGCTCAAAAGCTCCTTCTTGATAAACTGAAAAAAACTCACAAAGCATCTTCTGGAGATCGACGTCTAATCAGTGAATGCATAATTCCCAACTCGCTTATCAAATCTTCTGAAGGGGGAAGGATGTTACCTCGTATAAAAAGGTAGCTTTTAAAAAAGGGGTATCAGAAAGAACTCTATAGTCGACAGCTTTGCTGTGCCTGGCTGTATTTCACCTTAGGTATATGGCTACATTCCCAATGACCACTATTTCAGAAATTTATCTTCTCGGCATCTCCTGCAGTCTTCAAAGCTTATACAAAACTTAACCAGCTGTCTTTGCTCCACGGAGGATAGCGGGAAGCCATGGGAAAAATACTCTCTTCTACTTTGGCTTCTTATGCTTTCACAGTAGTATTTTCTCAAGAAAAATGTAAATTAATAAATGATTAAATCAACTATTCTTATTTCCTATCACATTTCAATATTTTGAGTCTTTACATAATTAAAACAGCTTACAATAAACATTGTTGTAGTATTATCAGAAAACAGAGAGGGGCAAATATCTATAGATAGCTATAAAGCTGAGAGGAATTTGAGATCTTTGCCTTATATCATTCAAAACAAAACAAAAAAAAACATACCAAATTGTTGGAGGGAGTACACAGCATCCTGCATGTGGATCCAAAATCGGAGTTTTCCAAGAGATATTTTATCATACGACACTGTAAGAGGTAGCTCGGTGGTTGAACGATTTATAACCTGTGTTTCAAAGAGAAATAGTTTACTTTTTAATAGCAAAAGTAAATTCAGCAGTTATTTCTATTCACATTTTTTTTTTTTGAAAACAGAAGAAACTAATTATATCACATACGACACTTGTTTTCTTTAAAAAAAAAGGAGCTTAGATTTCTGGATTTTTTTTTTTTTTTTTTTAAAGAAATGTTAAATCGGCAGTCTGCTTTTTCCAAGTTTTTATTGCAAACTCACTGTTGCTATAGAGGGAAAAAAATTATAAATGAAGCAGGTAGAAAAGCTAGAAAAACTAGAACAGCGTCTAGAAAAACTAGAACAGCGTCAGGAATCTTTGAACTGTCTGACAAAAAAAAACAGGGAAAAGGGAGCAGAACGGAAAATAAAGCAAGCTAGGGAGATTTCACTGCTCTTTACCAAGAAACACATACACATCTTCATGGATTCTTTCTTTAAAAAGATACCTATAATCCCTCCATTCTCTTTACAACTCAGTCAATAACTCAATCTATAAAAGACAACATCAGCATTTCTGGGAAAGGATAGAAAAAATTTTTATCTGTGCTGGACAGATAGAAAATAAAAAGTCAGCAAAAACATGGTAGAGTAACACATGTTCAGTGCACTCTATTCAGACAAAACAGACTAGTAAGTTGGAGGTAGCATAGAAAGAAAAATGGTTTGTAATATAAGACAAATTATTGTACAACAAAAGCAAATAAACATATAAAAATCTTTCCTAATGGACCATTACAGTGCACAAGTGCTGCCACGCAGCCTAGCTGAGCATGATGATTGCTAAGCCTTGAAAACTAGGAAGTTCTCAAACCTCTGCAGTACAACCTGTGCTTGTAGTAACGCCTCCAAACAGCACTATAAGTACTACAAAACAGTGCGTGAAGAGAGCAATGTAATACTACAGAATTAATTTTAAGGTGTTCTCTAACCAGAACTGTGTGCTCTCCCCTCCTCCCATGAGGGGCAAGAAGATTCTACAACAGGAAGAACATGTATGTGCTCAACCGCAACGCAAGACACCTCAGTACTTACCCTAAAAGACCTACACGAGGGTTAAAATAGTCATCAGTTCAAAATCTACCACAGCACAGAGAATGCATCTCTAACTACATGGTTTCAGGTCAAACATATCAAGCAGACAGCACCTGTACTCCTATTTGCAGTTAAATACTGACCTTGCTGTCCACAAACTGTATTACCTTAGTCTTTCTTGTGTTTCACTCACTGCATACGTACCATCAGACCACTCTTACTGTAGGACTTGTCAGCAGTTTGACAAGTCATTATTGAGAAGTTACATAAGCCAGTGCTGAAGAGGAAGTTTGCCAGTTCTGATATTCATTGCAGCACTTGTTTTCAAAATCTTTAACCACTTTAAGGCAGAATTACAATAGCAGCAATTGCAACGTGTGTGACAGCAGTGGGAATGTCATTAACGAGATGAGAACACTGAAATTATTATCAGGGGACATGACCAGTTACAAGCTATTGTGTACTGACATGAATGCACTGAGCTTAAAAATGAGCTGTGGTAAGAAGCTCAAAAGAAAAGACAATGAGTGCAGGACATCAGAAAAGAAATAGCTAAAGAAACACTGGATAAAACTATATGCTCCTAGGATTTTGTAACTGAAATGCTCAGGAGGTTTTTTGTCAACTAGAAACTTATAAATAAAAGGAGAGCAAGCTCCTTAAAAAGATTCTCCCCAGCAATTAGCAACAAAAATCTTTGTCTATCCTGAAGTCTATGAATTGGAAAGGTCTAGGGGGAATTCACACTCACCAAGATTGGCATCTAGAATAAGATGAACCCAAACATATTCATTTATTAGACCGTGACATTCATCAAGGCTTTTGTTTTCAGTCATGTTTTGGTTAGTAATTACCATTAACTGCAGAGCTCAACTAAGAGCTGCATAAGGTGCCCATGTTTTAGATGCAGAGGACTGCCAGGGGAAACTTGCAGCAGGAGAACCATGCAGTTTCCCCAGGAAAAGGATGTTGGGCATAAAGTGAAATAAAGGAAACTGCATGTGAATATATTGTTCTAAATGATCAGGCTTTGAGCAGGAGGGTTGCACTAGACAACCTCCAGAGGTCCCTTCTGACTTCATCCGTTCTGGTAAATCTGTAAGTTCTAACTTGAGTACACAAAACCAGCAGATGGGTATTTCCAGCTGTACTTACAAGTTTTAAGATGCTCAGGTTACTTTCTAACATCACACAAAGCACCACTGCAAAATTAAGCCTCAGTGAATGTTTTGGTCAGTAAGGATTCCTTTCTCTCCCTATAGCTTCAGCACCAGTTGCACTGAGCATGCTCTTTTCCCTAGAAGACAATAGGAGCAACTCTGGGATGCTATCTCATCTTCTTCAACCAGCTTAGAGAGTCAAACTGCTGGCAAGGCTGTTCATGCTGCAGCTGCTGCTGCTGCAGTGTCCTCCGCATCCACCCCAGAGACAGCAGCAAGGGAATCCAGGTATCTTTTGGCAGAACAGAAGGGAGTGTTTGGCAGCTATATCTGCCAAGGAGGAGTCTGAAAACCCAGATCCAGCTTCTGCAGTTGCCACAGTTGATCACATTAAACAACAGTTAAGACCAATGAGAGTCCTTTTATTAATTTCTTAGGTTGTTTGCTGTAATAAAAAACTATGACAAAATCTTAATTAAAACAATATTCAAGATTGCTGTTAATATTGTTAAATGTAATTAAAGGTATTCTATTACTCACCATCAAATCTTTCACTCTGTTGCTTAGCTGATCAATAAATAATATTGGAAGGTAATGCACTGTCTTCCCCAACTGAACCCTAGGATGTTTAAACATGGATTTTATGACTGTAGTGATCTACAAAGAAAACTACTTTTATTACAGTTAGTACTCCATCATCACTTTCAGACCTACCCATGTAGGTATTTGCCACTGTCTTTCCAGGCACTTTTGTTTTTAAAAACACATGGCAAGAGAGAAGTAACAAGACTAATTGAAAGATGTCTGCATAAAAGTTAAGCATGTCAGTTCTCTTTAGCTACTGCTTTGACTTTTCAGTAGAGAGGCAGAATAAGCAATAAGGAATGAAAGACAAATGACATTAGCTGTGATGATGCTAAAGCTGCCATGTTAACAGTGGTGGCAGGAATTAAATTCCGTCAAAGGGAAACACACTGAAGTCATTACCATAATTTATATCCTTTGTCTCAGACAACCCTCTCTTTCTGTAACTGGGTCAACTTTCCTCCATCTGCCCTTCCATTGCTCTACCATCTCACCCAGTAGAAACCAGCAAAAACTTAAATCTTTAAGTCTCCAAAGAATTGCATTGATGGGAAATTATTACTTCATTTGCCAGTGATTTGGCTGACTATCTATAAGCCAGCAGCTTGTAACAGAGCTTAGCCTAGTGCCCTAAGAGTAGTGAAAAGCCAACTACCTACACTGAGACATACTTGGTAAAAGCAAGTTTCTGTGTGTGCTAAGACAGACTGTACGCTAAGTAAACAAGGAGTAACTGGCCCTGACACTGTAATATAGAAAAAGCATTAACTCAAGGCTCAGAAATTTTGTTTGATTATTTAATTGAAGAGGTTTAATTTTCTACAAAATATCTAATAATAAATTGACTGCTAGGAGAGCTGACAAAGGCTATTTCGCATTCACACTATTGCCTGTATAAAACAGTGTTGACCAATCTAAACGCAGCTGGAAGAGAGATCCTCATTCCTCAAGCCTGGTCAAATCCTTTCCTGTTCTACATGGGCATATCTTAAAAACTGCTCAGTCTGTCTATTTCGGTTGGGAAGCTATCCTAGACCCTCACTGCTTGTTCGTTCAGCAAATCCTTCTGGATTTGATAGGGTACTTTGCAGAGAAAGGCATCAACATAAGGCAACACAAGCCTACAAGGCAACACTGCACTATTTATACAGCTAACACTGGAAGTCATTTAAGTGAGCTGTGAATAGAAGCTAGTGCCTGCATTTAATGGCCTAAAAACCTATCCTTGCTTTCTAGTATTTTCTTGAGAAAGTGACATCATGTAGGAGGACACACTTGCAAAATAAAATAAAACCAGTCATGGAGGGAAAATGATGGAACAGGAAACAAAACTCCACCACTTAAGCACTTGTAGTTGATATAAATAACCCTCACATGAAGGTTAATTGGAACAGTCAAGGGAAAATTACCTTAAATACCCCAAGTATGGCTACAGAACAAGTAGTCTGCAGTAGCATTTCACTTGCCTCTTTGCAGTTATAATTTGCCTGACTATAACGACATGCAAAAAAAATTTCACACTAAGCTGCCCTGACGAGCTCCTATTTTGTTCTCATATTTTTACGTAGTAGAAAACCACATTGGAAATATGTTATCAATTATCACTATTGAAAGGTAAGCACTAAGAGTACTAGTCTTATCTCCCAAGGTCTGATTCAAATGTAAAATACTAAAGGAGGACAGGAAGACTTTCAGAGAAGTGTATAGGAATTTTACAATACTAAAACTAGCAAAATTAAGTCATTAACTTACATCTTCATGTAACGGTGAACATCAGCAGGGAGGGACGATCCATCGAAGACAAAATCTTCCACCATGACATTTAAGGTTAACCGTGACCTCCAATGTGAGACAGGTTCATCTAAAGCATTGGTCTGTTTTTCGGCTTCAATTTGCTTTAAAAATACAATAAAGATACATTTTTTTGCTAAACAAAACAGAATTTTGAATAAGACTGATTTTGAATTTCAAGTCATAGAATTTCAACTCATAGCATCTATGGAGCCATTTGCTCTATTACTGAACAGAAGCTCATTAAGAAACGCTTTACCATCATTTTAACCCAATCAATTATTTTTGTGCAAATATAACAGAACTGATCACACCACCCAACCATAATTTGACACTGAAACTCCAGTATCCATTCACAGTCTTACTTACCAAGAATGAATATTGAACAAAGTAAAGTTAAAGTTTAGGAATCTGAACACTCGTCAGAAAAACTAAAATTGAAATTCTAAAACAAAAATGGCTCCACTTGAGTATTATGTGCAGTAACCACTAGAAGTATTTCACTCTCTATCACTGTATATTTTTCCCAGTGAATAATCTCAGCATTTGACAAAGGATACTATCTTATTCACTTGACTTGTAGGGGGAAATAAAAATTTACTAAAGAAACAGAAGCAGCCTGTACTTCGATAACTCACCAGTATCAAAATCAAGTTCATGCCTTTTTTACATAAACAAAGCACAGTATTTTACATGAATTCACCTTACCGTGCAAAACAGGACAAAACAGTTTCTATCAAAAGCAATAAATCCTTGAAGCTAATTAGGGAAGAGTTTTAATAGCAGCTAGTCTTACAAAGTGCTCCACATCTACTGTGAGGAGTGGTCTAGCATTAGAGTACAAGCTACTTATCTAGAGGTGGATTTTTTTTGATATATAGTCTATCGACTTTCATTTTTTATTTCCCTCTTCAGTGTATGTTGAAGTATAATGTATAATACAGCGCCAATCGAAGTTTCACCCATGGTTAAGGCCACTACAATTTGGAATCAAAAAAAGCCAAGATTAATGCATAATCTACTTTGATATTAATATATTATAGTTTGAGCTACAGAGGCCTTAGCTGCAAACAACACAAGGAGTCTTTCCCTAACTAAGCTTTCGCATAATAGAAACAGCATATACCCCATGTCACATTCAGGCCAAAAAGGCAAAAATTGAGTTGTATCCCGTAATTTGGGAATGCATCTTTATTCCGCTCTCCAGGTCTTCCTTATTGCAGAATATTTTTCACATAAAGTGCTAATCTAGCTGATAGGTTGTTAAATTAATTAACCAGCAAGCAGAAAAAACTATTACACAATACCTCAAAGAAAATCTTCATTAAAATGTTTTTCTTGTTGAACTGTGGATAAAGATACCTACTTGTGTGTCCGATTCTCCAGTGAGTAAATTAATCTCTTCTGGTTTAGGAACCATATATGTAGTCAGAGGACTTACGATGTGCACCTGCTTACCATCATGCCACGGCAAAATGCCAGCATGGTGAAGAAATATATATGCATATAGTGTTCCATTATTCCGGGTTTTCTTTGGTACGGAGACATTGACTGTCCTAAAATGCAAAAGCAGCACATTATGAGATGACATAGCATAAGCTGATAATATTGATCTTTAACTTAGAGTACAGGAGGTGTTGTGGAAATGAGCAAGAAGAGGCATCACTTCCCACACAATAATTGCTTCAGGCTTACATGCCTCAACCCGTCTGCACTCTGTGGGATCAGTTTATACACTCCAGGATGTGTCATAATATTTGCATTATCAAGGTTTTACTGTCATCTGAAATTATCTTACTCCTTGGTCAATTCATCTTGTGTTACCCTAGGCAGCACAGAAAGACTGCATCATGGGTTGTCTAGTTGCTTTCCCATGACAATTGCTCACAGGGCCAAAATTATTATGGAACTTATAGAAAATAGCTTTTATGTGCTGAATATATACCAAAAATTGTACACATGATATAAGATGGAAAAAAAGAAAAAGTTTTCCAAGACTTTGCATCACAAGCACAGAACTCTAGAGATACTCTACAGAATCCACAGAATTCTAGAGAGCCAAATCAGGAAATCACTACCCTTGAATTAACCAAGAAATCACCACACTTGCTACTTCGGGCTCCAGATCCCTCTTCTGCTCTTGTCAAGTCGCTGAGCTCACAGCACAGTTAAAGCATTCAGAAAAATATGAAGCCATGGCTACTGAGGAAACCACTGTGTAGTGTACTGACTACAGACATTATTAGAGGAAAGTCAAGTGTTCCCAGTCACTTTTAGATTTTCACAGCTGAGTCATTTGTACTATCACAAGCAAAGCACACTTCTTTGAAACATTTGTGTATACACCTGAAAACTATATATTGATCCAAATCAGACAACACTTATAGATTAGCTCATACACAGATGTAATCTGTGACAACTAGTGAGATGAATACTTAGAATGGGACCAAAAAAAAAAAAAAAAAGTCTGACAGACCAGAGAGGACAGCACTCGAGGTCTGTAGAGACTGTATGGGAGAAGCAACTATTCCTGTATTCCTCAAGGAGGCTTTACTTGGCAGGGAGCTGTTTCTTGCAACTGTGCGATGACAGTTCAATGCAAGAAAAGTCTATGAAACAGCCTATTCTCTAGTGCCATGTGAACTTATCTCACCCTTTCAAACTAGCTACTTTATCAATACTTACAGGATAAAGAACCTTTAACAAATATATATACATATATAGATATATAACGCTGCTTTTACATATAGGAGTTCTTTATGCTAAAAGGAAAGCCTGACTCATGCCCATCTTTTTTGCTGTCTTGGCACTAGGAATATGGTTACTGATTTAGTAAAACACATGGGAACTGAACAGACAGCAGAATAGTAACCTTAACCCAAAACTGAAAACATACAAGAACAGCAGCAACAACTAACTCTCTCAACACTACTGTTATGAACAGACAGTCCATTTCATGTCACTTGTTCATGCACACATATGACCACTAGTCAGGATACATTCTTTAGAATGAAGCAAAGAACTAACAGTTTTATAACTTACCTTTCAAATTTGGACTCAATATCAAAGTCTTCCACATTCAAAATTAGATCTATATTATTCTCAGCACCAATGTGTGACCTTGTGGTAGTGTACACACTTAGCTGAAATTAAAAGACAACACAGGGCAGTAGGAGCACAAAAGTACTAAGTTCATATGTCAGAAGGCTCAGAGGGCAGTCCTGTAAGTCAACTTCACTAACCCTCCCAGGGGCATGAGGGTTACACACACTGGGAAAGAAAATTATCTACTCAAGAAAGTTCAAAAAAAAAGTTCCGCTTTCTCTACTCTCCCTTTTGGGACAGATACATAGCAGAGCCACTAAAGGGGGTTTTATAATATTCCTCCTGTAGGGAGGAGCTATACTTGAAAGCAAAGTAAGCTTTTTTTTTCACACTAAGTAGAGCCACTTCTACAGTAAGTCGGCTCCATTTACTACTACCCGTGCTAATAAAAACATAATATCCCCCACCCCGTGCCTCAGCCAGGGCCGCTACCTACTGCGCGGGGGGAGGCTCCACAGAGCACTACCAGCGCACTCTGCATAGGAGATGCTCCTCCACCGTGAAACCCACGGCACGGAAGCCGCCGTGCGGCTCAAGTCACCGGAACATCCCGACGCTCACCTGCAGCTTGGGCCGCCGCGCCAGGTAGGGCCAGACGCACCCGGTGGTGCCGCCGGCCGCCGCAGCCGCGGGGCAGGGCCGCGTGTACACGATGCCATACATCACCCAGCACGTGTGCGCCACGTAAACGGCGAACACCCCCACCACGAGGCTCGTGAACGAGCTGCGGCTCAGCATGGCGCCCGCCCCCGCCTCACGCGGGCCGCCCCCAACTGCTCGGCCACCCGCGCCCGTACATCCTCCGCCGCCGCCAACCGACAAGGCCTCGTCACTTCCGCGACGCAGCGGAAGCCGGAAGCACCCCGTCCCGTCGCCCAGCAACCGCCTCGGCGCCACCGCGCCTGCGCACTACGGCGCGCGGCCGCACGGGGGCGACGTAGTGCAAGGGATGGGGGCGTGGCCAGAAGGGGCCCCGCCCCCTTTCCCCAGCCACCATGTCAGCCTGTCCTCGGTCAGGACGACCTTGGGCCCTTTTATGAATAATATCAGTCCTTTTAGTTGGTAACCAAATAGCATTGCTGAAAACATACCATACCATGACAACATACTCTGGAATTAGTTTCATTTTAGGCACTACGTGCAGGGTAATCTATATATATATATGGAGAGAACCAAAAAGATACTAGTATTGTAGAGCAGAAGAAAAAAAGGAAGAATATATCTTAAATATATATCTTAAGAACATATCTTAAAAAAAAAAAAACAAAACCATATAATACTGTTATGAAATGTCTTAATTTGGTCAAGTGTAAAACCTTGCCTTCATATGAGAATGGGCAACATTGCTACACAACTAATACGGCTCCACTAAATGCAAGAACTAATTCTGGACAAAGACTGTCAAATACAGTATTTGATTTTTTTTTCTTTTTTTTTGAAAAGAGGATGAAATTCTACTCACTGTCATCTACGCATTTTTTTAATTCCTAGAAACATCAGCATTACTAACTTATGTAGGCCAGAGAACATTACTCAAAATTTGCATTCACTCTATAACTTGGAATTAGAGACAATTCTTAAAAAAAATACTAACAGCAAATCTTCACTTGGAGCATTCACATCATGAAGCATGTATGTAATTTCTGGGGTAAACTCACCACTATTTAACCTTTTAATGCAAGTTCCATATATAAATGCATATATACCAACTTCTTCAAATTAGGCACTGAAGAGATGGCAGATAAGATTCTTGGGGGCTTACAGCTGTGGTTTGGATAAACAAAATAAAAGCAACAAAAAAGAAAAGGTTGGGCTTCAAGAAAAGGACAGTATTCACCATGAAGAAAACTTGTACCAATTCCTAAGCACCAAGAGACCCTCCCAGAAGAGGCACCCATTCACCCATTCACTTCGTTTTAAGTTACTGCTTCCCCTGATCTCCTGTAGTCCATCTTCAAGCAAAGCAGTGACCAGACAGGCAGTGGTTCCAGGACTGGCAACGCCACCATCAAGTCACTTGATTTCAACCTTCCTTCTCTGTAGCTGTGGCACTGTCAAATGCAACACACAGAGGTAAAAGGGAAGGCTCTGCGCATCATCTGAAAG
>VZSV01000198.1:1356103-1373127 GCA_013398735.1 Nothocercus julius | reverse complement strand
TGTTTTGGCTTTCTTTCCTATAAAACCTAATGTATCTGAAAAACAACACCATTTTTTCTTACTAAGTCTGTGGCTGGGATTTTTTTTTTTTTTTTTTCCTAAGACCACACTTATGTATCAACTGCCTTTTACCAGAACTGTTTTCTCATCTTGAAATTCCATAGATAAGTGATGTTGCATCTGTTTCTCTGAAAACACTGAAAGTGTAATTCTTTACATCCTAAACTATCCAATAAGAATTCCTGCCGCACAGGAATCCCACCATTCCCTGCTTCACAACAAATATACCAAACATCCTTGCAACATTTATTCTGCCAGAGAAGAACAGACTTTATAATTAGCTTTACAGGTGTGATAGTATTAAAAATATTTTGGATTTTACCCACTTTAAAATATCTTTTTTTAAGTTTTCTAAATAAAAGCCTTTAGACTCATTAGTGTTTAGAAGCATTAGTGTTTTGTAATACTGAACATTGTCACACAAAAATAGGATTCTGAGACAGGTATCTGTGTTCTTAAGTACTCTTACAGTATTTATTTAGTCAGATTACGTACTTAAGTGACTGTCAGGAAGACATACTGAATTTTTAACTGTTGTGTAAAAGGACATATTGAACTTTCTATTTTTATCCCTTCTTCTTTCAAGGTCAATTCTGTTTTATTTAAGTAAGTTATTGAAGGCTAGCAATGTCTTTCACTTGTCAGCACCCAACTGATATTCATAATCCAAACAATTCTTCTCTTGTCAAGAGAATAAAAGAAACAAGTCACCTTTGATTCCTTGATAAAAATGAGACTCGTCACTCAGCACTGGAGAAGAAATCAAGCACTGCAAACTGCAACATCCACAGAAATTAGCAACAAAGCAGAAGTAAAAAAAAAAAAAAATAGGTTTTGATTCAAGATTATGCAAACGTATTTTTTTTGTGAAGGAGAACTTGTTTAACTGAAGATTTGGGTTTTTTTTAATTTGTTTACTCAGGCTAACAAAGATTTATTTATGTACTTTTTTTCTTTTTTTTGATGGAGTTTAGTTTTAATTGTTGTCTCTATCTAGGCCTTTCAGAATTAACAAATGATTGTCATTTTATAACAAAATGTGCTACAATCTTTCTGGTCAACTGAAATGTGCAAAACATGGAGGTATCAAAATCTCTTTTATAAGGAGACATAATCAGCAGGCTTGTTTTCCGTTACCTCAAGGAAGCTGGATAAAATCCAGTGAAGTAAATGGACTTACTCTACTTTGTAGAAGAATCACAGAAAGCATAATGTGATTTGATTAATTCAAATCACTTTTCAGCTTCAGAGAGACGTTTTAAAAGAAAGCTTCATTTAACATTTAAACACAGATGCTATAATAGGAAACATGTCACCATTAAATCTTCTAGTTAATGGAATACAAATTAAGGTCCTAGTAAATTTATTTCCAGAACTTTTTAAGAGGAGATAAACAGTATGTGACTAGGGGCAGTGATTAAAATGGAAGCCTGTGAGGAGATAAGAATGGTATTTAGAGGTTTGTGATTGAATTGTCATTTGACTTCAGTCAAAAGCTTTACCTGCCTGACTCTTGGTTTTCATATTTGTGAAACGGAGTTAATAATATCACAAGGATCTTAGAAGGCAGAATAATTGCATGTACTGCTTTTTCTTAAAGTATCTGAACAACATATTAGATTCACTATAATGACATGTTGGAGTTCTGAAAGTACATTTAGCATGATCCACATTTTCAGCATAACAATTTCGACCTTGGGAGCAGAGTATAGATCTGCAAGATGATAAATATATATATATACTATGAGTCCTTTATTGGCTTGTTGAATAATGTAAGATTTTATTATTATTGTTTTTCTTCTGCTCCTCCTGTATAAATAAACAATATTTTTTAAGGTCTACTGGACTTGCCAGGAAGCATGCAGTTTATCAGTTATTCTTGGAAATTGTTTCTGAATAAGATTTAAAAAATGTTAAAATTTTGCTGCTAACTGTCCTGTTTCCATGACTTGGCCTAGTGCCTGTAACTGTAACACCGCAATACAACTGATCATCTGTGTTGTGTATGTGTGCCTGTGAGTATAATATAGTATGCTGTTAAGTCCTTGTAATGTGTAAATTCTGAAATTTTGTGTTATAGCAATTTAACATTTCAATTCTACTCAGAAAAATCTTTGCCATCTTCAGTTCAGACCTGCAAGCACAAATTTGTATCACATAGTGAGCATTGTCTGGAAAACAATTGTTAGTTTATTTTGAACAAATGCTTTTGGTATCACCATTGCCCAATTCCATAAGCATCCATCTTGAATCCATATAATTTAATGTTTTTATTAATGACTTAATGATGAGATAGGAAATATGATCTAGAAATTACATTAGTTAAATTTGCTCATGAGCTAATCCAGATGTTACTGTCAACACATAGGAAAGAAGCTTAGAATTCATGATTATTTTGATGGAAATACACTTCCCTGGGAGAAAAAATATACATAAATTCAGTAATGACATGTAAAAAATATAAAACCCATCCAGCAACAATTGACTATACAAATACACGACTGGGAAGAGCTGGCTGCATAAAAGGTTCGCAGAAAAAAATCTCATGTTGTGGGTCTCAAGATGAGTCAACAAAGTTATGAAAAAAAAGAAAATACCATATCGGGATGTATAAAGAAGAGTATAGACACCACAGAACACGAGGCAAGTCTTTGATGTTCCAACAAACTCTCTGATGTGGTATTTTGTTCAGACTGTACCAATTGGATAAAAAGCACTGTTAATGCTAAGAAAAGTAGAAAACTCAATTGTCTAGAAAAAATCATGGGTTGTTTAGTCTCAGCAAGGAAGGATTCAGAGACTCTATGAGACCACTCCGTAGATGTGTAAAAAGCTATTGCAAAGAAAAATGCTGCAATGTGTTTTCATTTGTAGAACAGGACATGAAATAATGACGTTAAATTGCAGCAAGGATTTGAGAGAGAGGTTATTTAATACTTCTCAGTAAAGTGTTAGATTGCCTGGGGAGACTGTGTACTGTCTCCATCATTCAAGACTCTTAAGCATGGGTTAAACAATGTCATATCATGACTGCTTTAGGCAGGAAGATAGTGCAGGTGTACTTTTTAGTCCTGCAACTTCATGTAGTGGGAAAAATAAATATGAGGAAGAAAAATAGGCTGTGGCTACACCAATAACTGCACTGTCATCTTTTGATCATTTAGATTGCAAGCCTCTGGATGAGGGACTGACTTTATTATAAGATAGAATAGCATGTATCAGTAATGTCTTCAAGTAAGATCTTAACTTTGTGCAGATAGTTTGCTATTTGCTTTTCTCTTTCCAAAGTCCATCTTTGTTTCCTGCTGATATTGAAATATATGAGAAAAACTATATGTCCATAGTATCAAAGGAAGATAAATTTCCTAACATACTTTGAAAACGCAGCTCTACACTTCTACTCTGTCTCAGCTCAGATTTTACCAGTAAAGTCATCCAAAGCAAACCCAAGGCATTTCTGTTCAAATCTGCTCTCAGTTGTGTCTACCGTGAATATTTATTACTTAATGCCTCTGAATCTACAGCCTAAATCCTCTCTCTCCAGAGATAGCTGTTCTTTACTACTCTGTTGGGTGGCTTGAATCAGAGAATGCACTGAATCATTCCAGCTCTCTCCCAAAACAATGACTGTTAACAAGCTTGTCAGCCAACTTCTTCTTGGCAGATTTACTGGAGTATGGAATACTGAGTGCCTTATTTTGACACCAAATCCTTAAAAGAATACTCAAGAAGAAATAAAAGGTTTGGAAAGTACATGAGACTTTCCACACTCATCACATCAGCAAAAGCCAACATTGTGCAGTCCTGATGAACAGCAGGCCTGTGGCATTCACAACAAATGCATCAACTGTATAGCTTATGTTCAAAATGCAGAAGTTATATTGTGGTAACTCTAATTTAGGAATTGTTATACTGATTGTTTGAAGGGGAGCTGGATTCATTAATGTTTGTTCAATGTTCATGTTAAAGTATAGAAAGGATAAGTAATTATGGAACTCAAGAAGATAAAATAGGTTTCATCTGCTCAATACCTAAAATATAGGTATCTATATCAGACAGTGGAGGAAATAGTTTTCCCTGGAGTGGGACTCGTCTCACTCACAAATAATTGTGTCCATACATGGCATATTCTTTCCATAGATTATAAACATAGCTTCAGGTGACTAGCTCAGATCCAGGTGTTCACATTGCAAAAAATCAAAAAGAAAGGTGAGATAAAATTCATAAATCTTTTAAGGAATGAAATGTTTTAATGAAATGTTGATTTCTTCACACAATAGTAGTCTAATTTTATATATAATCAGTACTGCAGAGTAATCTGGCATTCTAAAAAAATAAAATTTTCTAAATTCTACTTACCTCATATAGAAGATGAGTAAAAGCTGCCTAGGATAGTGAACATTATGAAGCGATAGACTTAAATTTTTTTTTTTCTGGTTCTGAAAAAAATGAAAGAAATGGATTTTATTGGACTGTTGACTCACAGGGTGGCTAGAGTGTGGAATCTAAACTACAAGAATAACAGCAATACAGGCTGTTATACTTGAGACTGTGTTAGTTTGAAAAAGAGCCTCACTGATAGCAGTCTTTTGCAAAGACCATGACAACTGTTCTTTGATATAAGTTGTATCTTTGATATAAGATTTTTTTTTAAAGGCATTGAAATTCATTGGTCTGAGAATTAAAGTGAAAGTAATTATTAGTGATTCCATGATGAATAGCCTCTTTACCTATTTTAACATTCACACAAGGAGCAGGGAAAAAAGTCAGACTACTGAGGTATGAGGCTGTTATACATAGGTCTATCGTACAAGGATAATCATGACGGATGTAAGACAAGGTGCTGAAGATTGCTGTGAAGCAAGCTGATTGTATCCTATTTCATTCAAGACACAGGGAACACTAAAACATTATGTTTGTATTTTGAACACTTAATCAAGGGATTTGTTGGCAACCGTCATCAGCCCCTTCTTTTTAAAATTTCATGGCCACAGTTTCCTCTTTCATATCCTTCTCGTTTCCACTGTCCCTCTCCTGTCCATGAAATTCATGGTGGGAAAAAAAGCACAGAAAGAAAGATCTGTGAGTGTTACGAGTAACGAGTTAGAGCAGGAATGTGTCTCCTGTGGTATCCCTTGGCATGCCACCTGCCATCTGCCACAGCTGTGCTTCTACACAGCCAGATTTCTTCCTATGGACCAGTCATCCTGTGGACCTCTCAGAGCCTTCCAAGAGTTGTCTAAGAGTCAGTCACGTGCCTTGCCTCCCATCTCAACACCTTTATATTTTGACCCTTTTCTTTTCCTGCAGGGGTAGAAATTAGCCTCACTGCTTTGGCTGTATTGCAAACTCATTCACTCATTGCATATTTGAGTTCCCTGTGGCTGCTTTTACATGTGTTCATCTTTCCCTTCTGCTCAGTCAGTGCACTGCAAGATAAGATGGCACATCACTGTCAGGAGGGGTGGCAACCTCTCTCTTGATTCTCCTGATGATCAGTGTTGTGCATATAAACTCATCCCAATATTTTGCCAGTACAGTGATATGATGAACTGCCAGAGAGGTGCCTGGGATGCTTTCAGATTCTGGGATTAGGTGTACTGAGCTCAACAGATCATTATTTGTCAAGAGAGAATTTATTAAATCTAAGAGATTATAACAAAGCTAACACTGAAGCAAAGCTAGAAATAGAACAGAAATTACGCGTATGTATCAGAGTACTACATGGTACAGAGACTGCTCTTGCCTTTTCCTTGAGGACTACCCCTCCAGTACAGTTTTCCCTGGATTCTCCTCACCACACTGTGGACATCAGGGGCATCCCTGCTGACAGATGAGCCCTTGGGTCCACAGTGTGGCTGACCGTGTGTCCGAGTCCCCTCCAGGCTTTTGTGGGTTACTCCATTATTTACCTATCCAGAACACTCAGCTGGTAACAACGTATCCATTAACGGTTATTAATGGAAATGTCTATGGTGTAGGACTGCAGTGTTCCTTCTCTGCCTGGACTTGTCAATATTGAAGTCGCTAGATGGGGTGGCTCCAGAGTGCAACAACGCCCTAGTATTGCTGGCTGCAGCACCTGGGGCTCATTAATTCTTGAGGAGTAGCCCTTCTCCATGGGCTGCACCATACAGAGTCCCACGCTTGTCTGTGTGGCACCTGTCAGGCGGTTTGCAGCTGAAATGTAATATATCATTATATATTCAACAATATGTATACTCTTCTGGTCTTGTAAACAGCATGGCATAAATGAAAAAAGAAAGATTCTTGAATTAGGGGGTTGAAAGAAGTTGTCTTTAACTGCATAAAATGCAGTTGATTTCTCATTGACATCTTAGATGTATATAATAGAAATATTAACTTCCCCTCTATGATGATAGACTTCTTCTCTATTATTAATAGATCTAATAGAATCAATGCAGATGTCACGTTAAACTGTACAGTTGTCTTTAAACTTAGTATAATGTCCGAGGCCTTATACCTCAAAACTTGCTTTAACATGAATTTATTCAGTTATATTATGATGACATTTTCTTCAATGTAAATAATGTAAATATATTATGCAGCTATTGTCTTCCCTCAGCAAGTAACAGAAAACTCATCCACCAGTGTCATTTGGAAAATTAGTACATCTAGAAGAACTATAGACTGAACTGATAAATATGTGCCCTTTAAAATAACATGCATAGATGATTTATCTCCTTGTATAGAAGCAAAAATAGATGGTTTCCACTGCACCATTTGTTCCAGTCACGAAGCACAGTACAAGCCTCTTCTGTTGGGCAGCTTTGATATGAAAAAGCAAAAACAAACTAAAAAAGTTTAATAGTATATCTTTTACCACCTCTCCTAGCTTAAAGGAAAATGCAACCATGTTGAGTTTGTTTTGGTGACATCTGGAACAGGTTTGGTTTGTTATAGCCATCCTGGTCCCAAATACAAAGAAAACAGTTCATTAACATCTTATATCTTTTTAAATACAGATATCGGGTTATTGGGGAAAAAAAAAAAAAAAAAGACAAAATAAAAAAAGAAATTCCACCAACCACTATGGCCAAATTCACTAAAGATTGAGGTAAATTTTCTCAAGTCAGTATAACGCATGCACAGACATGCTTTCACTTTCCATGTATATCACAGCAGATAAAGGGCATAGAATTGAGGAGAAAAAAGTGCTCTACAATAAACACATAAGGCATATAATTCATGAGTTCTTATTTTTACAGATCCATGTTTTTGAGCACAGAGAATAAATTTATAGTTTTTTTTTGTTTTGTTTTGTTTTAAGAAAAACAATGCCTGGAAAACTAATGGTTCTGGGAAACTGTGTGCTTTTGTATGACTTTTCAGACATTAACTTTCAAGTTCTCTCAGGTTTTTGTGTGATAAAATAATATTCTACTTATCTGATCTGAATCTGTGTTAAGCTTTTTACACTGAGCTCTCCTTAACCACTCCTTGAAAGGATGAGATAAATTCAGTGTTGATGTAAGCTGTGCAATTCCACTGACTTAACTTGAATTATGACCACTTACACCTGAGATGAATTTAGACGACTCATTTATTCACAAGCAGGATGAATGACTTGGTTACATTAGGCAGTTAGAAATAAAAGCATTTTACTACTGTAATCCTGATTCTGCAAACATATGCAATTTAACATGTCTCACTAAACTGTATTTTTGTGGACATAGCTGCATAGGGAAAATCATTTAAAAGAAAGAAAGAAAAAATCTCAAGAAGCTACAATCATCCTTCAACTCACAGCTGTGAAATCTGCCTGAGTAGTTCTGAGGATGTAAAGCTCACCATAGATACTGATGAATGCTTTCCATGCTCTGGTTAGCATGATCCACATTAACAAGCTAACACACTAAAAAGCTCCTCACCCCAGAAATATTCACATTTTATTTTGCTGCCATCCTCAGACAAATCCCTATTAGCTTTGTACTCTCTGCATCAATAAAAGTAAATGCAAAATCTCAAAATAAGCATTGTTTTCTTTCTCTTTTTTTCCTCTGAGCTGGTTGACTTAATGAAATGTACACAAGAGCTTAAAATAGAACTGAAAGCAGAATGATTCTGCCCTGTTACTTTTTCATTTTAATATTTCATACTATGTACAGTATGGTTCAAACAGAAGATTGAAGCAAATGGAAGCAGCTCGCCCCCACTGTGGTGCACAGTGTACCAGTGCGCACATCTCACACAGATGTGCAGAAATTGCAGGCTTTAATTGTTCCTATGCGATGGTGTGAAGGCACTATCAATATTAATGAAGACAACAAGAAACATTTTCTATAGGTTCTTTAAAATAGTCCTTTTTCAGCTTGGTCAGGCTTGATGTGAAATGGAGATCATCATTTTATTTTCCTCAGGGCTCTTGAAATCTACATTGAGTGAGCAAATCCAAATACATGGTTGATGGGAAAAATGTTTGTGTATTTCATTTTTCTCCATTAAAAAAAAAAGTGTATGCATATATAAGGGCTGTGCAGAACTTTCAGTTTCACTTTTTGATGACTTTTAAATAAAAGAAAATGAAAAGAAAGAAAGAAAAGATGTAAATTAATCTGGAAAAAAAAGCTTTACCTATTATTGAATGTCTCCCAATAATTGCTCAATTAACACATGACACTGATGTACAGTATAGGTCTCCTCAGAAGCTTTCCAGAGTCAGCTCTCCAAGCGCTCAAAATTCATCTATTTGCAATAAATGAAAGGCATTCATTATCTTTGAAATCATACTGTCATAAGGAATATTAATTATTTATTTTTCAAAGCTACTTGTTTACAGTTTCACAATCTTTTTGATCCTTTATTGTTTTCTTCTTAATGATTTGCACAGCAAATTTCTCCTGGAAATTAAGATGGATAGGAGCTATTCAATGAATTATTGACTCTTATTAGCCTAATGTATTTTTCCTTAATTCTCCCCTGGGATCCAGAGTCCATCTTTTGCCCTTGGCTAGCTCTTTCAGTAAGATCTTCATCAGCCTCTAATATTTTCAGCATGCCTTATTTCATTGGTTTAGCTATGACCATCTTTTCTAATCTGGGGGAAGTAGTCTTGATAATCCTTCTTNTTTTTTTTTTTTTTTTTTTTTTTGAGGGGGCACTCAAACCCACAAATGATTTTGCAGATGAGAGTGTAGTATTCTCTCATTTATAAGTGGTGAAACAAAGACCCTCTGTCAGGCTGGTGGTCATGTAACTCAGTAACTCCAAGATTAGAAGAGATGGAAGAGCTCAGTGACCTAAAAAGTGTCCCCAAGCCTAGAATGCACTGCCAGCAGAAAGGGCCAGTGTTGCAAAATGTAGATTTTGGCAAGTTACTTCCTTAGGGCATGTAGAGGGTACATGTGAAGAAAGCAATAAAGTTGTCAGATAAACTTGAAGCTCAGACGAAGCGGTGTGAGCTGAGCTTATGCACAGTATGTTCAGAAGAAGGAAGTTCTGGATCTGTTAGGACTTTGACATGCATCTTTAAGAAGGTTGCTTAGAAACTTATGGCATTCGTGGTTGTCAGGACTGACAAGCAGCTTTCCTATAGATGGAATTTTTTCCCTGGGAGTATTCCATGTCAATAGACCATCATATTGGAAAAGCTCTGAGCACGCTTTTAGAGAGCAAAACACCGATTTGTTTCCAAGTGTCTTCAAAAAGAGTGATGTTTTCATGCGATGTCTTCAGGATGAGAAAATGGCGTTCAAAGTACAGTGAAATCCAAAAGTGTAGGGTCATATAGGATAAAGTGAACATTTGAATAATACGATCGTTTTGAAAATGATCCAGTCTTTCACTTAGTATCCTCTTTGGCAATGCTGTCTGTTGCCTTGAGGAACGTGTTCTCTCTATTGCCTTTCCTTGGCTGCAAACAGGCTGCAAACTGCCATGTTTGGCCTAAGGCAAAAATTATATCAGTCAAAACAGTCAAACTGAACCAAGATTTTATTTCACTCTCTTTAACGGAATTTTGAAACAGTAAAAGCCAGGGTACCTGATCTTTGCAGGTAAAATACGGAAAATCTGGAAAAGGATAAAGAATATTCTTAAAATGCTCTAGATAGAAGGCAGGGGCTTCCCGTGACATTTTTCCTCTCCAGACCTCTCAGCACTATCTTACAGAAATTTCTCATTTCCCTGGAGAGAGGTTTTGAGGTTAGACATGGGAGTTCATCCAGCAAGTTCAGAGATTTCAATGCCTTGGGCATGGGAAAGATGAGATAACAGCATTTGTTCAGGGTCATTTATGAGATCTGAAGCTCTCCTAAGCATATAGGAACATTCTGAGAAGAAGTGGACATGTATAAAAACTGATCCACTGGGAATGAAATGGAATGGAATGTTTCTATTGAAAGTGATATTTATCAGAATATTTTAAATAAGGTTTGCTCTTCATTTGGTGCTGAGATCTTCGCTCCAGGTGGCAAATATGTATTGCAAGTGGATAAGCTATGATACAGTGCTTTTCACTAATATTTCTTTACACAGGCATTTGCAGTTGAAGAGAATTGTAACTAATAGTGTTCATGAGTGTATTGGAACCAGTATGGTATTCTGTTTCTGCAGGAAAAAAAATCAATAGATAGAGGGCTGTTCATAAAGTCACCATCTTAACAGGAGTCCCTTCAGTAGACACTATTTGCAAGTACCAATGAAAACAGTCATAAAATTTACAGGTAGAGCCGAAGCAAAGTCATTTATTCTTGTATCACAACATTTTGTTTTTAGCTTCATATAATACTTTCATTGCTTATTAACGATTGAACTGTGTCCTACTTATATTGTATTAATGTATTAATGCATTTGCTGATGGCTATTGCAGTCTCAATCACACTGACTTTGCTTTCACAGGAGTGTTCTGAGAGTGTAATTACTACTCAGATTTATTCAGAATGAGTTTTTTAAAGGCTGATATTACCTGGTATTCACAACAACTTCCCTTGAAATCAATACAAAGTATAATCATAGCTTATTTCTTAAGGTAGATTATTGCAAGCCAGTTATTACAGTGCAACAGTTTGCAAGTCAACTGAGGCTTGTAACTGATGGTGTAAATGCTAATGACATATAATATATATTAAAAAAGTGAATATTTTACTTATAGATAGAATAAACTTCTTTCAGGGCTGTGAAGAGAGAAAAAGCACAAATATGGACCCATGAGATCTACTATTTACATTTTGCTTTGTTACCTAACTTCGTAGTACTTCTACTGTAGCTATTAGGTTTATGATAGATTTACTTCTGGGGTTACTGAAACACAGTTTGGATCTCTAAAGGTGATGTAGTCATGTGTGACCATTTTTATTAGAAATACTCTTTGAAGCATGGGGAACATGAAAACATTTCATTAGCACTAGGATGTTTTTAATACTTAGAAAACTGGGTTTTTTAAATGTTAGGCAAGAAATTATTTTAACAAAGAGAAGAGTTAGCAGAAAGCTAAAAGGTGAAATAAAGAACACATTTCTTGGTCTCAGAAATACTAAAATCATGTATATATTTGCAGCAGATAGATTGTAAAAATAATAATTTCACACACTTGTATGATTCTATGATTTTATTTCAGGTTCTTGAAACAAAAATGAATTCAAAAAATAATTAAAAAATTAAAACCTTTCCTATAGAAAGTTGCATATTGAAAAAGTATTATCGGCTATATATTTTTATGATAACAAAATATCATGAATTCTATTTCAGGAAAAACATAATTTCAGTGAATTTGAACATTAATGTTAATAGCTCATATAACTGTATTTTAAAAGTGCTTTATAGCTCATATAACTTTTATTAGAAGTAGTTTGAAGATTTTGTATTTTAATTTTACAAACTACATCTGAGCACACATCCTGGCTGGCAGAACCTGAAATAATAATAAAAAATGGTGAATTTGCCCAGATCTCCTTGTTCAGACTGAATTTATACAGGAACAATTGTAACTGAGCAATAATAAGTATAAATATAGATATTGAAGTGTGATCACATCAGAATTAAAAAAGAAAACAATATGATAATCTATGATCTTCTCTATTATCTTTCCAGTATACTTTGTATACTGAGTAACTTTGAAGAGTTAATACTTTAGGAAGATCATGTCTACTTAGTTTCAGAGACAAATTGATGCAGAGACTCAGACTGTCTTCAGCCAAACTGGTACAGGCATGCTTGACAATGAGGAAAAATGAATATACAGTATAGAGTATATTGCCAGAGAGTATACAGTTCATCTGTCTGAGATTCTTGTAGAAATGTTCTTCTCTAAGAACCAGATAGTAATGGAATCTTCTATACTCTTTATGTTTCTTACTATTCTTGCAAATATAATTCCTTACTTTTACAATAGCATTTGTAGTCCTGAGGCCAATGGCACATTATAGACACCCGTAAAAGAAAGATCTTGACATATGTATCTCTTGTTCTTACCCATGAGAGGACATAATTCCTATCCAAGCCGAAGTCTGACATCTTTGTGAATCTGGCATATTTTATGAAAAGTTAATCTATGTAGTCAAACAAATTTTGTTATATGCCATTTTTCAATCACACAGAATTAGAAAGCAAAATACCTCCCAACATCATAAATATTAGCAATAATTAAAATTAAGGCCTCCAGAATATTGTATAAAGTGCAAGACAAACCTGAGTTCAGAATGTGCTTATCTAGGCCTTTAGATAAGTTCCACTGAAGATAAGTTCCACACAGATAAGTTCCACTGAAGTCGAGTTATATAGGCAAGTATTTTCAAAAGAAGTGCACCTCATGATTTCATCATATTGTGACTTTGATGATTTTATTGTCTAAATAATTATGCTACACTAACCTCAAGCTTCTTCTTCATAGTCCTTCTAACACTAATGGGTGAATCTTGTTGGCAGAATGTTGCCAGTGAGGTGAAGGAGGTGACCCTATCCTGATATTCATCACTAGTGAGAGTTCACCTGGGGACCTGTGTCCATTGCTGGACTTCTCAACACAAGACCTGGATCTACTGGAGTGAGTACAGTAAAGGGCTAAAAAGATGATTAAGGGACTGTAACAGCTCTCATATGAGAAGGGCAGGGACTCTTCAACCTGGAAAACAGAAGTCTTAGTGCAAAGCTTATCAATGTGTATAAACACCTACTGAGAGAGTAAAGAAGATGGATCCATGATCTTATTAGTGTTATCCAGTTGACAGAATGAGAGGTAATGGGCATAAATTAAAATAAAGGAAATAAAGATATTCAGACCTGACTGGACACAGCTCTGAGCAGCCTTTCCCACCTGAGCCTGCTTCAAACAGAGGGACTGGAAGGTCTCCAAAGCTCCTGTACAACCTCAGCTTCTCTATGATGTCTCATTATTGACTCAGCCTTCTGGGTCTATAAAGCCATGTTCAAAAGCCTTAGGTTTAGAAGATTTAGACTCAGAATTTTTCATTTTTTCTCACTCTGAAATTCAATGAAAGTGGTATTTTGTGCTTAATGTGCATCATTTCTATAGAAATGTATTGATTAATGACATTAAGGAAGAATCAGACATGGAACTTGAACATCTCTGTTTTGAGACAGGGATCCTACCTGGAATTAATCAGGTTAGAAATATCACATACACTGCTTCAAAATAGATATTATTTTCAAAATGAAACCATATCTTATTTTATAAGTAAAAAGTATAATTATTAACCTGATTATTAATTTAAGCTCTGTATTTTTTCTTTTAGTTATTCTTTTTTTTTTTTTTCTGTATTGTTGTCAGTTATATCTGTGGAAAGTAATTACTAGAAATGAGTTCTCTGAGTCTTCTAGTTAAAATAAAAATGTATTCACATGTACATAATGTAAGAGACTTGTGGATTGTGTTTGTCTCGACATTGTTGCCATACCATTTAGGACTTCTTGGCCTTGGCTCTGGGAAGACTGTGATATCAGCTCGAGATGTTTTATCTACTTCTTGGTCTTGGCATCCTGTCTCTGGGAAGATTTTGAGCTCAGCACAAGACCAAAAAACAATGCTCGGCAGTGCCTACGGAGCAGCGCTTGCACTCGAGCTGGCGAAAGGAGAGCATCAGAGCACACAGAAAGTGGGCGGACTCTTCAAGAATGGGGACATAAAAGAACTGCGTATTCCCCCACCGGTGCAGCTTCTTCCAGGGCACAACGGCTTCTTTCCCTGGACATCACCTGCACCGAGACACCTGTACCTGCACCGAAGCGAAGCCTACAACACTTAGCTGCACTGGTGGTGGTGGTAACTATAGTCTTGCTGCATATCTCCTGATTGCTTGCTTTTCCTTCTTTTTCCTTCTTCTTCTCTCTGTCCTATCATGCTTATGAGAATAAAGCTTACAAGGTTGTACGGCATTTGACCTCGTTTGCGTCTTAATCTCGCTCTTGGGATCGTATCGAAACCTCCCCGACACCAGATCGGGACACATATAAATAACAATAATATTGTTCTAATACTCCATTAATATTCCATATCCATAAGATATGGTGCCTACCTGTGAAAGTCTATCATTAAATGTTAAGCAAAAATTGTTAATAAGTTAGGATGTCAAATATCTTTGTTTATATTTCTTTCTTTCATTGAATGAAAAATCAAAGAATGAATTCCCAAAGCTCAGTAGTCACAAGTTGAACTAAATTAAGAAAAGATTTGATTTGCTTTTCTTTTATTCTGTCCAGTTCTAACCACTCCAGGATCTCTGTTTTCCCTTTGCAGGGATGAACTCCCTTTGTAGGTCCTACATTGAGGAGTTTATCATCCTACAAGAGAGGAGGATCTCATGAAGTCATAGGCAAGAAAAGAAAGGAAGTGGTGATATCTGATTAATATTTAAAAAGATTGTTTGACCTTGATCTCCATGAAAAAAAAAAAAAAAAAGGAAAGACAAAGAACTACCCTAGATATTATTTTCCCCTTCCAACCAGAATGCAGTATGAACTGTGTTACAAAAGGTTCAGAGCAGAAACAACCCTGTTGAATACAGGCAACTGGCAGAAAATACTTCTTAGCTGACACAGAAGTTGTCCAAATAATTCATATGATTCACATGCAGATTTCTCCTTTCACTTAGGTAGATTGAGTTTAGACTTTCTCAGTGACTTGCATCCTTGCAGTGTCTGAATAAATTTCATCAGGTAAGCTGAAAGAAATGTGACATTGAATTGGAAAATTCAAGGAATTACTTTTTTTTTTTTTTTCCTGAATCATTTTTTGTTTGTTTGTTTTGTTCTAACTTTGTCTGAGGAGTGGAATATGCTAGATCACTTGCTGTATCACATTTCAAAACTTGACATCTATGGATACCACGAAGCTGGTAAAAATGACATACAGGTAAGATTACTTGAGACTTTAAATTTAACAGTTCTAAGTATCTAAGGGAATACTTTGATCTAAAAAAGTTCACAGAAAGAAAGTGATCACCTTTACTGAATACTTTTAAATTATTCATTCTGTAGAGTGAACATGTAAACTGCAAGATGGATGATCTATATGCCTGAGTTGCTTGGCTTTTCCTCTACAACTTTTAATATTATTATTGGGTTTGTTTGGCATTTCCATTATTTAATAGTATTGCTTTTGGTAGATACTCTGTTCATCAGAGAACATGAGATTCCCCCAGGAGTCTTAATTTTTTTTTTGGAAGTCGTAGCATAAAGTGTATTTTTGCTAATTTGTAGGATTAAGATGAATTGAAAATACATACTATAATAAACTAGATAAATTAACATAATAAAAAAAATCCTGCTTCAGAGTAATGGAAGAATGCACCTAACCTTAGCAGTCTGTGGTAACAGCAACATTACTATTAACATACTAAAAATAATCCTGCATTACCCACAAAAATGAACCTATTTTCAAAGAAGGAAGATTATTAATGACACATTAGAACACTCGAAATGTACATGCTGACATTTTCTTAGAAATAATTTAGAAGAAGAATTGCTGTTACTATCTTTGACAATAGTTAGGGACAAAGTTAGGCCACTGGGACTTCTTCTGCTCTTAAGTACCCACTGCAAGTATTTTTGTACTTTAGTTGTTGAAGTGACAATTATAATAGATCAGATCAGATTAGATTCAGCCATTCTGCAGTCTATTATCTAATTGATTAATACAACAATAAAGAGCAGAACTGATATCTTTGAACTCTTATATTGTCATTCACACTTCCTCTAAAATCGGAGAGAAAAAAACACTTAAGTGGAACAATGATCGTACTTATTTATCTTCTTCGGCTACTGATATAAGAGTAGAAATGTAACAGTGCTACAGTATTAGAACTACTGTGGTCATACAAATCAGGAGGAGTTTAATATTACCTACTCCTCACTTTAAAACTTAGATTTTAGAGTAATTTCCACAACCAACCAAGAGGAATATTTCACTCACTCTTTGCTACTATCTCTTCCAAGAGATTCTATATCTTCCAGAGGGATCTGCACAGCAGCATCGCAGAATTACCTACAACAAGTACGATGTGCTTGTGTATGCACAAGTACAAGGCCATAATTCATATCAGTGGTATATAAAAAAGTATGAAGTATTTCTTATTTGTTTTTATCTTCTATTAAGTCAAATCTGGAATGAAATTCACAGAATTGACAATATCCAATATCTCACTGAAGAGATCAGAAAGTTAGCATAGCACTCCATCTTCTGTATAAGTGATTTCACAGAATCACAGAAAGGTTGAAGTTTGAAGGGAACTCTAGAGACCACCTAGTCCAATCCCCCTACTTGCTCAAGCAGGGACACCTAGAGCATATGGCACAAGGTTGCATCCAGGCCAGTTTTGAAGATACTCAGAGGAGACTTCATCCTCTCTACTTAGGTTCAAACACTCTTCTGCTTAGACCATTAGGAAAATATTAGTATCACTTCTGACAAACTCAAAATAGAGCATTGTTGTATTAACTATTAACTTTGAAGCTGAACCAACAAAGAAACATAGAAACAAGGAAAAAAA
>VZSV01000198.1:1309949-1347133 GCA_013398735.1 Nothocercus julius | reverse complement strand
GTCACTGACCAACACTGAGAAGAGATTGGCCTCATCTTCTTTACATTCTCCCCTCGGGTATTTATACATATTAATAAGATGCCCCCTCTCAATCTTCTCCTCTCCAGGCTAAACAGGCCCAGATCACTTAGTCTTTCCTCAGACGGTGGGTGCTGCAGTCCCTTAATCATCTTCATTTCTCTATGTTGAACCCTCTCTAGAAGCCGCACGTCCCTCTTGTCCTGGGGAGCCCAGAACTGCGCACAATACTCCAGGTGCGGCTTCACCAGAGTTGAGAAGGGAGGGAGGGAGGAAGGGAGGGAGGATCCCCTCCCTCAACCTGCTGCCAACACTCCTCCTAATGCAACCCAGGATCCCATTGGCCTTCTTGGCCACAAGGGCACACTGCTGCCTCATGCTTAACTTGTTGTCAAACAGGACTCCTAAATCCCACTTGTCAGACCTGCTTTCCAGCAGGTCAACCCCTAATTTGTACTGGTGCCTGAGGTTATTCCTCCCTAGGTGCAGGACTCTGCACATTGTTGAATCTCATGAGGTTCCTCTCTGCCCAACACTCTAAGCTGTCCAGGTCCCTCTGAATGGCAGTATGTCCCTTTGGAGTGTCAGCCATTCCATCCAGTTTGGTATTATCTGCAAACTTGCTGAGGGTGCACTCTGCCCCCTCATTCCAGTCATTGATGAAAAAGCTGAACAGTGAAGAGGCCAGTACTGACCCCTGGGGGACACCACTGTCCACCGGCCTCCAACTAGACTCATCCCCATTTATCATGACCTTCTGAGCTCTGCCATGAAGCCAGTTCTCAATCCACCTCACTGTCCACTCGTCCAGTGCACACTTCTGGAGCTCCCCATGAGCTTCCCCATGAGGATGTTATAGGAGATGGTGTGGAAGGCCTTGCTGAAGTCAAGGTAGACAACATACATTCACAGCTTTCATCCAGTCAGCCAGTCATCCCATTGCAGGAAGCAAGCAGTTAGGTTGGTCAAATGCAACTTCCCCTTGGTGAATCCATGCTGACTACTCCTCATCACCTTCTTTTTTTCTGGCATGCCTAGAGATGGTCTCTATGATGAGCTACTCCATCACCTTTCCAGGGATGCAGGTGAGGCTGACCAGCCTGTAGTTTCCCATGTCCTCCCATTTGCCCTTTTTGAAGACTGGAGTGACATTGGTTTCTTCCACTCCTCTGGCACTTTCCCCCCTGTCCATGACCTCTAGAAGATGATGGAGAGTGGCTTAGCAATAAGATCAATTTTTGATCTTTGAAAGACATAGGTGCTCACACAAATGTATAGTACACTACCAAGATACCTAAATTAAATTCTTGAGAAGTACAGACTGAGCTAAATTAATTTAAATTATTCACACACTCAAGGATGGATAGCTAGATACAATTATAGTGTGCCTCCTTGTTCAATGCGAGAACAATGAGAGAGAACAGCATCCATTTATAACTCCTAAACCACTCTGACTTTTTTATTTTGGTTTACACTAGAACTTTGCTAGTGAGAGAAAATCAACTTGATCTTCCAGGGGTTGATTCAGAGTCATTAAGTCCCTGATCCTGATTAAAAATATTTAATTATTTCAAACAAAAAGATTCAGCTAAGTAAGAGGAGCTTTCAAAAGTTTGAAAACAAAGAAATCATTACTTATTAAAAAAGGATTACAATATATATTTTTTTTTCTTCCATCTAATGACTAAAAAAAAGTATGTTATAAATAATATTGAATTTAAACTCTCAGTATCTAATAGACTAGTATCTAAAGGATAAGTTCTGCTAACAAGGAGAAAGTCCGTGGCAAAAATTATTTTCTTGATGCCAAAAGTGAGGCCTGAAGAAGAGGGAAAATTATATATATATCTTCAAGCTGTATTAGCACCTTTCTTGTGACATGTGCTCAGCTAGTGAATTTTGACAGTGTTGTCACAGAACGAGTAGTGGTGGGGGTGAGTGACACAGTGCACTTCACTCACGGGAAAGAAATAGTAATGGGTTTTACTGATATGGACAATGGTTTCACGAGCTTCTGTGGCAAGGTCACTTATTATTTACTGCATGGAGGTTCAAGATACACACAGAAATACCAAGGACACCCTCCCGTTGGGTCATGAGGTTCAGGTTGGACTCCCTTGCTTTCCAAACTCCTTCTGAGAGGAGTCTGGGTGTGGCTGGATCCAATCCTTGTCCCAGACTTGGTCAACGGTTTATGACTAAGGGATTTGTGCACAGTTACAAAGCAAAGTTTACAAGTCCAGAAAGAGAGGGAGCGAGCACCATAGTCACTTACCACAAATCTGTAGTGGCAAGGATCTCTTAATCCTGAGGAGTATCCTTGAGAGGCGTCCTTGCTCAAGGGGAGATCCCGGCCTGCAGCCCACTGAGATGCAAGGAGAGCTCAATGGGCTCTCCGGCTGTCCCCATATTTATGGGATAAGATGATTGACTTGCAGTTCATTCTTTCAATTCAGAAATGGCTGTTGACTGGTGTACACAAAATTAGCCTTATCTCCCCATCAGGATGCAGCCATCAGGACTGTTATTGATGGTTAATGTCCAAGTGGGGGAAGAAATCAGGGAGGCAACTACCAGGATCAGATAATGTGGTAGTTAACACCTGAATAGCACTATGTGTGAGAAGTCAGGTTGAGCTGGGGAGGGAGCACATCTGTCACAAGTGCTTCCTTGTCATCCAAAGAGTTGCTCAAATAGGGTTGAGGTCTCCCCCACCACACAGTCCAAATATGTTAATGCCTATCTTGATTATTAACATTTTGGAGAGCAGACAAGGGAGTGCAGAATGCTCCTCAAGAACAAGGAATAATATCTAAATGACAGAACTTCAGCTCAAATATTCACTTCATGCAAAAACATAGAGCCAAAGATTGTGTCAAAGCTTAAGAACTATCAGATTACAGATAAACAGTGATTACTTTGTCTGCCTGTAAACAAAAAGAGTCATTCAATCTATAGTTTTGAAGTAATACAATATATCAAACTTACTCTTTCATTTAACTGGATACATCATAATTACTGGATAGAAAAGAATTACCCATCTCTTCACAAAAGATTTATTTATAAATTTAGGTATTATCCTTCTCCTGATGATTAACTGCATTTTTTTTTTTTTTTTTTTTTTTTTTTTCAGTACCTGCTATAACCATCTACAGGAAGGAAGGAGAGAAAGAAGGATATATTTTGGCTGGGGGTTCCAAAAGTTGTTCTCAAAAATTAGTGAATCACTCTTTCCAAAAAACTTCCCAAGTAGTCATCCTAAAAATATTCCCCAAAAATATTTACAACATGCTCTCACCAACTGATTCAATGTTTTTTTTTTTAAAAAAAAAGGCACAAAATCAAGTAAATTCTTTTTCAGGTCATGTTCCTAATGGAGTTCATATATCGAGAATGAGAATCACTTCAAGGTATAGTTCTGATACAAATTACAAATAAATGTCACAGCTTTCATGGAGAACCATGCAGGCAGACCATTGCTTCATAGAAAAAATCAATAGAAGTTTGAATGGAAATCTCTTTATGAGTGTCAACATTTGTGTCATACAAGCCAAACTAATTTGCTTAAATGTACACACATGAAAAGCCTATCCTAATTCAAAATAACTTCCAAAACTGTAGTTCAGGTATGTAGGATCAGGGATCTTAGAGATATGAGGTATGTAATAGTACACTTTCTCTGGCTACCTGGTAAACTTGCATGTCATGTCAACTCTTTATCACTGTTTTCTCTCATCTAACTAGCTACATACATGCAGCATTCCTTTCCAAACAGAAGATAAAAAAATGAACTGTTGCTGTCACTTTTATTCCAGCAATGATAATATTGTGGCATTTTTCCTGACTGACAGGTGAGTGAGGAAGTTGACCAGCTGTGTCCTATGGCTCACATTATTTCCTTCAAAGAACATTAGAATAAAATTGAAAAGTAAGTTATTTCTATAACACATAATTCAAAAATGTTATACAATAACAGTCAGTCTTTGTTAAACTTGGTAAGCCAAGAACCCTGCTATGAGACAGGCTTGTTCACAGACTACCTGAAATTTCTATTTGTTCCAGCTGCCACTCTCTTATTTGAACACATTTATATCTGTTCCTCCTCTTTAAGACATTCCTCATCTTGAAATATTGAACCTCCATGTTGCTTTTAGTTCCTGTGGGAATTTATTCTGTATGAAGCTGAAAGGAAATAAAAGGGAAATGAAAGAAAAAGTACTAAGAATAATATATAAAAAAAAAAAGCAAGAGCAAATACTTGTGAGCTCTTGAAAAGACAATATTTTTGTAAAATTAATTGTTTGATTGTTTGTTACATTTTTTTTCCTGAGGATTAGTCTTGCTGAATGCTAACACTTTTTAATGTTTTGTAAAAATATTTTCCATGTGGAAATCAAGAAAATTCAGCATTCCATAGGCAAAAAAAAAAAAAAAAAAAAAAAAAAAACCACCAAATTCAGGAAGTATTCAGGAAATACTCTGATATACATCTCAGTCTTTTGCCTATTCTAAATTAAGGCAAGTAAGAAAAATCATTTGGGGCCAGCACTTTGACAAAAGGAGCCTGAACAGAGTGGAGATTGGCTGCTTGTTCTGTCCTCTCTGCGGTGTTCAAGTGCAACTGGTTGGAGGAGGGGGAAAGTGGTCCCTTCCTGAAAAAAATATTTGAGTATGCACACTCGAAGGTATTTCTCTTGTGAGCTGATGGAGAAACTGTTTCACGCCTCAATCCACCTGTAAGGTGCTGTTGAAAAGGAGAGTCCACTTTATGTTAGAAATGTATGCCTACATCTCTATATTCCCACCGATACTCCTGCATCAGCTCTAGCAATCATGAGCTTAACTGCAGTAGATGCCATAGATGATCACTAAAATCAATGCAAGGAGAACAGGGAGAGACTGTGGGAATAGGAAAAGAACAGTGCAGCAGAAGAGCCCTTTCTAGTGAAAAATGTCAGATAAATCAGATTAGGTATAATGTGAAAAAGCAGACTGAGATTCACAGCAGGAACGTAGCCTGTGGGACAAATGGAGGTTGAGATATTTCTGAGTCAAGAAGAGAGAAGATAAAAGCAGCACATGAAAGATGACAGAAAGTAGAAGCTGTTTTCTTGGACAACTAGAAGACAGAGTAGATTAGCAATCCAGGAAGCTATTCAGAGAGCTGGAGTAAAAAGCAATGTTGGTAGAAAGGAAAAGATATTCAGGTAAAGATTTTAAAATCTTTAAGTTTAGGTTCACTCACAGATTTTCCTCAATGCTAGTTTGTTTAGTTTCGGTTCTTAAGATTTTATTAGAATAGCAAGTCCTTTTTCATTTTCCAGTGTACCAATTATACGGAATAAATTAGAAGAGAGTCGTTCCTTGATTCTGGCAGGTATTAGATTCAGTTACAGTGCCTTAGCAGGGATGCATAAATATGTGTGATCTGAGTTCAACTGTTTCTCCAAATTTAGGAAGAATCTTTTACCACAGAAAGTTAGCGCAGCAAAATAATTTTTATAGAAATTAGTGGAATGTTCAGTTCCACTGTTCAGTTTCAGTATTAAAAGTAGTAGTTGATAATTTGTCCTAAAATATGTTTTGCTAAAAACTTGATTTGTAATGCAGTGTTTTAGCTGACAATTTTAGGAATCTACTTTGTTTTTCTGAAAAAAAAAATAATGTCTGACATTAGCCCAAGGTCTCGCTCGGCGGCTCTCGCCACAGTTGGTCGCCCCTAGATAAGGTGCTCCGGGACGAGCGTCCGCTCCCGAGCCCTTCTCTTCGAGATCATATATATATATGTCTGATCATATATATAATATATGATTCTTATTTAAATAACACAATGAAATTGAAACTTGAGCTTTGACCTTCCTACATAATTTTTGATTCCTCCAATTCCACCCCTGGGAAAATGAAGGATTATAGACTTAAAATTCTTCAGGGCTAGGTTCTATTTCCAGACCATTATCACATTAATAAATGAATTTGTTATTATCAGACTTCTAAAGCCTCCTGGAAATGAGTCGTTGATGTGATCATTGCTGCTGTTTCCTTTTGAAATGACAATGTTAATAACTAAATTTCAAAGTGAGCTTCCACTTCAACAGTTCAGGAAAAAAAAAAATGCTGGCACAATATACTTCTTTCTGATTAATTTTCTTAAAATGCAGAACCAAAATAATCAAATAACATGCAAATATGAAACATATTTTACTAATCTCAGGCAATACTTCATATAGGGTGCAACATCTAAATAGGCCCTTAAACACAGAATTAGTATAGTATACCAGTCATACCATGTTATACCATGGTATACCTGTCATAACCATTCCCAAAGAATGGCTATTCTCAAAATAATAGTATTATTATGCATATTATAGTGCTTGCACAATAACTATAGCTGTTAAATGTTTCCTCTCCTCCTGAAAGCAGATGTCAACTTTATACCTGTAGAACGACCAAGACTGCAAATATTAATTAATCTTTTACAGCTAGTTACTGAATGAGCCTGACTAGCATGTACCATACTGACAAGCATAAGTTCCTCAGCAAGCAGTCTCACAGACACTGTTTAGCAGATGCTGGCTAGTGATGTATACCACTTGAACGCTCCTTGAACAGAGAATAAAGGGCATGCTTTTCATCTATACTTTGGTATTTGGTAGCCAAAGAACATTATAAAGACATGAATATGACAATGATTTTTTTATTTCTTGTTAAAGGTAAGTCTCTTACACATTTAATAAGCATTGATTTGTATGGAAATACCGTCCTCTGCAAGGCAATTATTTGTGGCTTTTGTAGAAACTGTGAGCAGTATCATTTTAGATATATATCAGTGTCACAGATAATTTTAGCATCTAGTACTTAGATTCCATATTCTTAAACTGGTTATGCCTACCTACAGAGTGGTAAAGAGCAGTTGTTAGAAAAGGGAAAAAATGAAATGAAGTGAAATGAAGTGAAATAAAATAAAATAAAATAAAATAAAATAAAATAAAATAAAATAAAATAAAATAAGGAGTGGGTTCAAAATTATCTAACCTAGGCACTTCACATGTATCAAAATTGTAAGTTGCTAAGGATGTATTCCTTCTGAAGCACATGCCTGTGGGCAAGGGAAAGAAGAAGATTTCTTTGAAAGAGCTGAGAAAGAGATCTTGTCTCTCTAACTCAAGGGCCTGAAATTAATGCCACCTTGAAACACATCATTGGGTTATGAAAGAGAACACCAAATGTTCTCTTGTTAAAAAGACACTAGTCCACTGCACAAGAAAAGCTACAAAATCAAAAAGGCACTAAAATTTTACCATTTTTTTTCATAGGTAAGGAAGATGATTCTGTTATAAAAAAGCTGTTTGCGGGGACTGTGTTACTATATCTATCATTGATCTGCAGGATAAATAAGGATAACAGTCTGGGTCTGAGCCTGAAGCAGAGTGAAGATCTAATAGAAATTTATCCCTTAGGAAAGATGGCGAGGGAGAATATGGAGAAAGACCTCAAGAATAGCACCTGTCAGCTCATAAGCTGTAATGACATTTTCTGCATTAGATACCTATTATATTAAAAATGTAGCCATTCTTTACCTGCTTCAGCTCATCACAACTCTCTGCAGAAGAAATGATAACAAACATGGTAAAGATCAGGGAGTAACAAACTTGCATTTATCAAGACTTGACAGCCTGCCCATTCAAGCACCAAATGTTGTTCTAATTCGGATCACACTTCTCTAAAGAATAGATGAAAAGATTGGGCCAATTTGCACAATTTTGTGGCATAGAACCACTTGGTTATGACTTTTTGTTTTTTCCCCTGAATTTCAGATGAGGCAGAAAACAATAGACGCATATCTACCCTGGAAAGAGTTACTGCTTAGAAAATGGTTTGCTGTCTCTACTCAATGGGTCATTAAATGTAAAAGTGTTAGAATTCAGAATGATTATTACAGTATATTCAGTGTTGTAAAATAATATTGAAATTCATTTAATTTGTCATATGGAGCAACAAAAAAAATAGCAACTGTATATGGTAGATAGATTTAAACAACTGCTCAAATTTATCCCTGCCTGGAATAAAATTTCTCTTCAGAGACATCTGTAGAATTTGTTTGAAATACTAGTTTAGTGAACATTTAGAATGTATTGACTGCTAGAGAAGCACTACTGGAATAAAATCTGATGCTATATTGGATTTTCCATGATGAGTCCACTATAACTGAGGTGTAAAACACGGACTAGCAGCTATTTGTCAATTCCGAGACTTGGATGAATTCATGTACTGTGGCCACCAATACCCTGGGAAGGCGTCAATGTTTTTTGGAGCTCAGCAATCAAATCTGTGGACTTTGACTATAATAGGAAGGTTTCCATTTACATTAAGTTACAGACTCATAATTAACTTGCAGGATTAAACCGACTGTGGTTCAAATCCAAAACTGCTCACTGCATTCCCTGAATTATTAAGCATTTGAATTCTGTCAAATGGAGAAACATGTAATCTAAATCTTAAGAGTACTTTTGACTCAGAATGATTTGGAGAGAAAGCAAAGGAATCAAGCTTTGCTAAGGAGCCACTTTCACTTCCATTTACATTGCTAGACCAAAAGTTGAGAACAGATATATAACTTTGCTTCCTACCTTCCTCTTGTCCCCCATCAGAGTGGAGAAGGTCTCATGAATATTGTGATCCTAATTCAATGTCCAAAGGATATCAGTAGTCATACTTCCAATGTTCTTTTGTTAGCTGTTACAACTTATTCCTCTATTCATCTTTTCTCCATCTTATTTAATACACTTCTCTGATAACCATTGTCAATGCTTTGTTTTATGTCCTCTGCCCTTGATTGACCTTGATTCATCACTCAGAGATAACAAGGATGCTCTCAGAGAATGATTTCTATCAGTCATCTTCCTAGACAAAGTAGCTGATACCCATTCTGAAAAACAAGTCTCTGAAAAGCAAACCTCCCAAAAGCCCGTATCAACCCCATCTGACAAAACTGATGATTCTGCTTATGTCTTTCCATCTTCCAAATAATACATACAGTACTTGTGTAATATATACAGTATTTGTTTATATAAATACTAGGAATTTCTTAAGCTTCTCCACACATCTTCCAAGACGTTAATTCAAGAAAAAATGCTTTGTTGTCTGTCAAATCTCTAACCTCCATTTTTCAGTAACATGTCCTCAACAGGTAACAGGGCATAGCTACACTTATTCAGTTCTGTAGAACAGCACCAAATGTGACTAAGTAAAATGCATTCAGACTGTTTTGAGAACTAACTTGTTTTCTGTAAAACGTTTAGCCTAAAGTAAAAACACTGTTTTATATCTGAGCAGATGGTTGCTCAGATGTGATGAATGTCATAGTTGACTCAGCTGTGTGGGAACTACTGCTTCAGTATTGGAGACCAGTCTAGCAGAGTGGGTCCTTACCCCTTCGATGCGAATATCAGTAAACCTACGAAGATAAATGGCTGAATTGTGTTGCAAAATTAGTATCTTTGTTCTTACCGAGAATGAGGGGCAACTATAGCATATAGAAAAATTTCTTCTTCTTTTGGACAGCCAAGAACTTAAAATCTATTATCCAGGCACCAAGGCTGCATCATTTTAGACTAAGTGCCCTAACAAAGATAATGTAGTCTATCTTGTGTATATGTTGAAGGCTTCCAGCCTTTCTGAAGTCTTCACTGGTCTTTATCATGACAATGCTAGCAATTTTTAAGTTACCTCAAGCTCTGTACTTGCCATCATGCACCAAATGAAAATATAAAATATGTCCCTTATTACATGCTGTATCCAATAGGCAGATAACCATGTATAATGCATCTTTGATGTTACCTGATGTTTACCAAATATTGTTTACTCCTTCAAAATGCTGTAATATTTGGTTACATAAGAATTTATTAAAAAATGATATTTCTTTTTGCCCTTAGCCAGACTTGTAGAAATAGTTTTATATTAAATTGTTGAAGAATAGACTCATGGTACAGTAGTGAAAGTACTTTTAATAGCTAAGTTTTAAGAAGTCATCGAACCAAAGGGATATGAAATGTAAATGCTGGCAGACCCTTAACTATAGCATTGCAAATGGTGACACTGTAATCTAACACTAATCATCCTATCATTCTTCCAAAAATAAAGTACTGCAGATGAAATATAATGACCATGAAGCCTACTTGAACATAAATCAATAAACTAATAAGCTTGTTAAAAGAAAATAATTACTTAGCTGTAGTCTTTGGAGAGCATCTATTTATTTCAAATCCTCTGAAATACAAGAACAGAAAAAGGAATAAATCTTAGTACAGAAATAAACCTTCCCTCTTGGATTTCATGATAAATTAATGATTAGTAGACTGCTTATATGTGAGGCTATACAGTTGAATGCTCAGAATCTAGGAAGAGAGTCATGCAGCCTTACTGTTAAGCAGAGTAAGACAAATTCAGAAGCCCAATAGAGGTGAGGCTGCTGCAGCTCCATGCCCCCAGGTCTAACCAGTTGAGCACATGCCCCCAGGTTGAGCACACACTCCCAACAGGCACAGACACATGTTTACAACACATATGTATATTTGTATATATGTATATATGTGTATGTGTTATGAACACATATACAGAGCTGGCCAGACAGACCATCAGCCTCACTCTCTTCCCCCTCTATGTTTGATCAAGACGAAGGTCCATTGATGGGGCATATACACTATGTACGTACAGTGTGGATCCCTCCAGAAGCTAGGCTTAGCCCACCCTGTAGCTGGACCCTTGCTCCCCAGTCTCCCATTTGCTGGTACTTCGACACACAAGGTCCCAAGGTCCACAACCCACCTCCAGTAGATGGTACAGAGTTGAGCTGCTTAAGCTTGATTTAAGCTTCATTTAAAGTACTCTGAGGAAAATGTCCTCCATTAATCCAAAATTTCATCTAACAAGAATGATATATCAGGACTGACTAGTTGACTGCTCATTTCTTTGGGAGTTAATAGATTTGCTTGTAAATGTTCCTGCTTCTGAATAAAACTGGTAGTAACATGGACGGAAATTTCTGTACCAATTTTAATTCTAAAGCCACAGACACACACACACACAAAGATCTTTAAAAATGGTATTAGAGGAACAACAGAATCTTGTCAACAATAAAACTAATGGAATGATATTTCCAATGGATTTGTGCTTGCTGATTGTTAGGACTTCATCTGAAGACACTGTTTGTGAGATATCCAAAAACCAAGGAGGCTGGGAGTCGGAGGGAGAAAGAAAGATTTTGCTTGGGGAGTAGATTCTCTAATGTCTGATAAGCACAAACTTCACTCAAGTTTTTTTTTTTTTTTTTTTTTTTTTTTTTTTTTTTTTTCTCAGAGTTTTCAGTCCCTCTCTGTTGGGTATGCTCTGTGCGTTGTGATGTCCTTTACCTGTGGGGCAAGCTCTTATCTGGCTTATGCTTCTGCCTTGAGAAATTCTGAATTTGTGGCATGTTGTCTCTTGTGTATCAGTACATTTTGTTTGTTTTCACAGTTTGTTTTACTTCTCTTTATACTAATATATATAAATGTTAAAAAAAGAAAAATGTGAGAGGATTCAGTAAATGACCTCTTTAAGCAAAGCATAGTCTTGTCACGGAACAAGTGGTGGTGGGAGTGAGTGGCACAGTGCACTTCACTCACGGGAAAGAAATAGTAATGGGTTTTACTGATATGGACAATGGTTTCACGGAGCTTCTATGGCAAGGTCACTTATTATTTACTGCATGGAGGTTCAAGATACACACAGAAATACCAAGGACACCCTCCCGTTGGGTCATGAGGTTCAGGTTGGACTCCCTTGCTTTCCAAACTCCTTCTGAGAGGAGTCTGGGTGTGGCTGGATCCAATCCTTGTCCCAGACTTGGTCAACGGTTTATGACTAAGGGATTTGTGCACAGTTACAAAGCAAAGTTTACAAGTCCAGAAAGAGAGGGAGCGAGCACCATAGTCACTTACCACAAATCTGTAGTGGCAAGGATCTCTTAATCCTGAGGAGTATCCTTGAGAGGCGTCCCTGCTCTTTGAGTCCTGTATCTTTGTCCCTGTATCTTTGAATACAGGGCATTCAATTTTTATTTCAGTGTAGTATTTTATTTCAGTGTGGTACCATAACCTATGATTAATATTATAAGATATCTATGCATTTAATTCCCTGGAATATAAGCTCCTAACAAGAAACATTTTATTTAGAGCCCCAAAGCTCTGGTTTCTTCCATGGGGCTTCCTTCTCTTCTATATTTAATATCTAATCATTTTTCAGTTGCTGGCTTTACCTCCCTATGGGAAGAAAAGCAAATTGATTGTGGTCAGAGTCCTCCATTTCACTACAGTAGTAAGAAAAAACAGTAGTCTTTTAATATCCTTCATTCCATTGGATCTAGGTGCTTAGTAGTTGTCATAGTCAGTGAAAATAAAGGAAGATTTTCTATGAAATTTAAGCAATGTAATCAAACCTATAAAGCTTTGTCTTCCAGAAAGTGTAAGTTAACTAAAAGAACTATTATGTCATGTCTTTGAGAATATCCCCAAAATCACAGCTAGTATCCAAATCCTGTTGCTTCTAAAATTTTTAAAATTCTATGTGCTGAGATTTTTAAAGCAGGTTGAGTATTGATGTTGCTGTGTTCTAGTTCAGCTCAGAGACCCTGAAGCCAAACTTTCAAATAGAAAAGACCGTGTTGCTGGTAGGACTAGGTTCTGAAATAAGGATGTCTTTCAGGTCACACAGGAGAAAGGTTAAAAGCACACAATATTGTGCAGATAGGCAGCAAGATGAATACTGAAATGCAGGATAACTGTGAGAAAATACAGAACCTCCAAAGGAGAAAGGAAAGAATTTTGGTTTTCATACAGTAGCTAATTATGCAGAATTTTAGTCTTCCTAAAAGTCAGAGGAAAACCTAGTAATACCCCAAAATAATTTATTATTATTGTAGATCATCTCAATCATGCATTTATCCTGTACATATCCTGCGTATTAATTGTGTTTCTTAGTATATAGTATGATGAAAGTGAAAGGTTTAATACTTAGAGACATTTCTCGTTTGAAAAACAAAATGAGAATGGGGAGTTTCAGAAATCGCTTAACCTGTAAAATACTAAATGTGACATGTACTCAACAAAGTAATGTTTTCAGAACTGAAGAAATGTGATAATGCTTAGTAAAAAGACTGAAAATACACTCATCCAATTCATTTGGATTTAATAAATTGACTTCGGTTGGCCTTATAATGATAATACATTTCTTATACATTTTTTTTGGCAAAATGTAAATCAGGTAGCAGCAGAGTCTCACAAGTGCTTTATTACCAAGAATATGTTCCAAGGTATAACAACAGGTACCACATGGAAGATGCCAGACTCAGTCTGAGGGCTGTTATCACAGGGTCTCAGAAAGCAGGAAATGTTTCTTAGACAGTAATGATGATCAAGGCAGACATGTTAAAGGCAGAGTACACTGCAAAACAACATTCTGAACATTTCTAGGAAGTCTGCTGTAGAGCATGGTTTGGCTTGTTTTAGTCAAAGAAAGAAAAGTGCAACCCAAAAGATAAACTTAAAAACCGATTATCACTTCAAGTGTAAACCTCTAAGATACCTATGCTAAGATAGACAGCCAAGAAAAATTCACGTGAAGTAGATAAATGCCTTAAATCATGAGACTCAGAATCAGCTAAGTTATGTCTTTGTACATATTCTGAATTCACATGGCCTTTAAGGATTAAAAAGCTTGAAGCCTATTGCACAACTACTGTTACCCAGACATTTAGCATTTCTTCCCTAAGATGATCTATTGAGCGTTCTCAGAAAGTACCCTAAACAATAAGTAGCATCAAGAAACATTTCTGGGAGTAAAGACTATCACAAAGGTTTCTTTATTTCCAGTTGAGTGACTGGCTCTAGGGATCTTAATCAGATCTCATCACTTTATTTTGTTGCTTCCATCGGACAGACTGTGTGTGTACTATGGCACTGCCACTGGCAAATATTTAATGATATATTTGTTTTGTTGTTGTTGTTTTTTGCCTTCAGCTCATGAATAATTATGTTAGGATAAAAATTCAGTCATGAATACCTAGGTATTGAAGTATTCAACATTAGGCAGGTTTTGGAAAACAAGAACACTTCTAACTAATTCTTTCCTTGTTTTCCCACGTACAGTCTGGTTGTCATCATCTCTAATATCCTTTAGAACCTTCTCCTATAAGTAATTTACTGATAAAAAAAATCCCTGCAGATGAAGGAAAAAGTTTCAGAGAGGTTTTCCTATACCTAATTTTTTAACATGTATTACATTAATGTTTTAATATTTGAAATATTTTGTTTTTATTATGTTCATCTTCTCTTTTCTTAACAAAAATGTGAAGTTATCTTAGCTATTGTTCTTAATACAATAGAATTAAGTTGTGGAGAGATGGCAATATTCTGAACAGAAGACATGAGCTTATAAAAATGAATATGCCTTTATATGCGTACTGTGCCTATTGATTTTACTTTTCTGAGAATATAAACCTCATTAATAATTCTGATGACAGTTGCAAGCAAACAAGAAAAAGGTCTAATGAGAATCTATAGTGGGTGGGGAGAAATATCTGCAAAAATGTAAAGTGAACTTATTGAGAACAAGAAGAGAATAAAAATGTTATTTATACAGTCTTTTATTTGAAAGAAAATAATATGATATTTGGCTATAAAATACATATTGTTTGGTTTTACAAAAACAGGGTATCTTTTAATAAGACTAAATTATCATTATATTATGATAATATTATAAAGCAGTCAGGCTTTGTTTTTGTTTTCTGTGTGATCAGTTAGAGTGACCAGTGATGAGCATGTGATCAGTTTGATCAGTGTGTGTTTAATGTATCACAGATCTCACTCATTTTTGTAGCATTTCTTTTCCTTATACTGATTCACAAATTGTAATTTGCAAGAACAAATTACAAAAGCAAGAGGTTTTTGATATGCATCTCCCTACTTCCAATCGGTTACAACATATGGTTTATCATACACATCTGTCTATACAAAATTATCTTTCAAGTTCTAAAGAGTTTCCTTTTGTAATGTAATCAATGGTTAAAAATAAAACTGTACAGTTAAAGAGTTTCCTTTTTTTTAATGTAGGTAATGGTTAAAAATAAAACTGTACAATCGAATTTACCCTAAGGCAAGTTAAAATATTATACAACAGAGGTTGGATAATCACCTCTAATTCTTTCAGCATATTTATCAAAATGTCATTTATCCCCAATACTTTTTATCTTATTCTTTCACGAAAAGATGAGCAGTTTTACTTCTCAGTGGTTTCCATGTAACTGGAAAAACAACTTCTACACCATAACTCAGCAATATAGCTTTTAAAAATCAGCTTAGTTCTACCTCTGATGCTAATTACAGAACTCCTTATTCAGACTGCAGAACATCCTTTCATTGCTTCTCTATGTTGTGATAGAAACACTTATTAAAAGGGAAGATTCAAAAGAGATTTTCTAAGGGATAATTAAACACAAGGGGCCATGCTCACTATTGTGTTACTCCAGTTTTTCACTGGTGTAATTCAATTGCCATCAATTCAATTACTCTGGTGTAAGAGTTGCTGTTGCTGTAGATAGCCAGAATCAAGTTGATCTATTGTGATAATGTGCTGATTAGAGGCTTTTGAATATCAGCTGAAACTGATTAAGACATTTGATGTTGTGACCTTTGCAAAGTAAAAATTCCTAAAAGGTCTGAACTGCTCTTATTGAAATAATTTAAAATATTCAAAATCACATTCATCATACAACATAATATTTCATAAAATTCACTACTTCCCTCCTAACAAGCCAAGAGAAGCATTTTTCACCCCAATATGTTAATATCAGGCTTACAGCAGTGAGGTCACTGAGAGATTATTTCTTCTTTTTTTTTTTCTTTTTTTCTTTTTTTTTTTTCTTTTGATTTTTGATTGAGTGCTGCAGACTGATTTGGTAGTATGGCTATTTGGCAACTTCAGAGTAACCCATGGCTACTTTAGAGTTTTCATGGTAAAGTCATGGTAACTTTAGAGTTGTAAACATATTGTTTTTTCCACATGGAAATGAAAACCAAACTTATCACTTAAATTTAGTAAAAGTTGATAGGGCCCACTGCATTAATTGCTTGCTCAGAGAGATCAGACCTGCAGTTCATATGTTTTCTTTCCTTCCACATACACACACCCCAGCAGTGATTAGTAAAATGTTTTGCAAGAATCTTTTGTCTAAAAATTGTATTCAAAGTTATACTGCATCATTAAAATTTTGGCTTCATTAAAGCAGCATACTTCAATGAACACATATTTTACCAGAAATATTTCAGCCAGCTTCCTGGACAGTAATAGTTTTTATTTTCTCTAGAAATTACTCTGAGCAATAAATTCCCTTTTTAGATTTCTTTTGCTATTGTTATATTTTGAAACCTATTTCTTTACAAAAGATGCATCAGGCTAAATCATGAAAGAGGTATTTTAATTCTGATCATTTGTCAAATCTGTGGTGCCTATTCACAAAAACAATTTATCTTTGGCCTAGAACGCTGACTGGCAAACTCCCAGCTTACAGAACCTGTTTCACAGCTCACAGAGAAGATTTTCTAAATATCTTACAGTCATCTTGTGAAATCATTCATTTCATGATATGACTGAAACTTGTTCCTGGAATTACAGGCATTCTATTACACTATATAACTTTTCCACTGAGTCATTATATGAAATGTCTAAAAGCTTCAGGCATTTCATGAAATGGCTGGTGTCAGTACTTCAGTAATTTTATGAAACCTAGCATTATGCAGTCTATTCAGTACTGCTGTGAAAAATCAAATTTTTCATGGGAAACGATGTCCTAGCAAAGTACCACTGATATAAATAAGCTATGGCAGCCTTCAGGCAGAGTGCCTTTCCTGACTTTGCTTAGAATTCCTTCAGGCAGTCCTTCTACTTTTTGATTTGTATCCCTGGGTGGTCAATTCTTAGTGTTTGTTAATTAGAAAATGAAGGAAAAATATGTTTTGTTTTGTTTTGTTTTGTTTTGTTTTGTTTTGTTTTGTTTTGTTTTGTTTTGTTTTGTTTGTTGTTGTTGTTGTTGCTGTTGTTGCCTTTTTTTTGTTTCTACTGCTTAGCCCCATCCAAGTCTATATTTGAGCTTCCTTAGTAAAAGTACAGCAGACTAAATCTATTGTTATACACAGAGATAAAAAAGCCACCCACTTCCCTAGAAATGTCCCAAGATAGTTGCAAGGAACAGTTAGTGTCATGACAGACGGAGATGAAAAAGTTCCAAATTCAATTGGTATGAAAAGTAAAATCTGTCATGGGAAACATTGAAGGAATTAATTGGGTTTGTATCCCAAGCAGTTTCTTCCCAAGCAGGGAAGGAAATTATTAACGATAAGCTTGTGTCACTGTTCTGGATCTCTGCTTCTGCAAATCAAGCTTTGTAAATGCTGTGGAGGCTGATGGAAATGTAAAATAAATAGATGCAAATGTTACAAAGCAAAGCTGAGAGAGCTGATGTCCCAGTTCTGAAAGCAAATAGTTATTCAGTGTTACCATATGGCTGTACAGTGAAATATGCAGTACTTCTTAGTTTTAGAAATAAGCTTATTATGGAAATACTTTAAAATATATTTTAAGGTTAATAATTCCAATTAATCAAGCACTGGACATTGTACACAAGGCCTAATATTTCCTTCCCTGTACAAACACATCCACAAGCCAACCAATATTAAGAAAGCAAGAGACATAAACTTGAAGAGAAAAAGAAATATATATATCCTTATATATTTTGTCACAATGATCCTTTAGTACTTGTGACCTATTTCATTTTTATATGCAGTTGGCATATATATTTGGTAACTTTTCATTTGCTCTGTGGCTCAAAAATAGAAAATAAAAAGGCAGATATGAACTGATAAATCTAGAAATAGAGATTTATAATAATGAAAAAGAGGCTTTTTAGATGGATCATGGACTCTCCTGAGTACTGATTAACATATTTCCAGCTAACGGATGATGGGAGAATCTCCTCAACAAGAATAGGTGTGATATTTTTGAATTACTTAAAAATATATAAGTTACAGCTCTGATGGAGTATTTCAGATTTTGTTTGTGAATACTGAATAAGGACTAATCCCACTAAAGCCATCTGAATTGCTTATGATCATCTCTCTCTATGATCATGCTGTTAATGGTAGCTTTGGCTCATTCAAAGTAGAAGGAAAGCAACATGAGGTGAACAGATTTGCACAGTAGGAAACCTGTGTAAGCAGATACCATTTTATACTTGTTTAACTAATTAGGGAACATTTGCAGGAAAAAAAAAAAAAAAAAAAAGGCTTTTAATATTGTTATTTGATATGCATTGTACTGAATTAGTCTGCTGTGATTGAGCTAGCCGAAGAATCAGCTCTTCAATTTTTATGCTAACAACATTCCACAGCAGTTGTTGCAGTTGTGATAATTTTCCCTGCATTAGGATGGTTGTAGGGTAGTATCTTTAAAAACATACTATTACCCAGAATGTCATATTCTGTATCTTCCTATATTCATCCTACAGTGGAAAAAAATATGCTAAGATAGACAAGTTTCTTTTAGAGAGTCCATGCTTAGTTGTATTAAAAGAAAATTACTGGTTTCAATAAAGGAACTGAAACAGTGAAGACGGCAGGACTACAGAACCTAGATTTCTTCGAACTCTTGTATCACATTAATCACTAAGTATCTTCCAAGTATCTAAGCATCTTGTAAGTATCTTCACTATCACCTTCATTACTAAGTAACTTCTAAAAGGACATGGAAAATCCTGTCTTTAGCAAATTTAAATGATCTATTTTTATAGGCTCTGTTGTTTCCTGTATTTGCTGGGAAGTTATCGACAAGTCTAGAGTAAGTCTTTAAGGTAATTTTTGTCTTGGACTGACTCTGATTTTCTAATGGAAAACTGTATATTCTGCCTGAGGAAGGAGTTGTCAATGAGTGCAATTTTGCATGGACTTTCAGGTACCCTGTGTCCAAGCCAGTGGCATCTGAGAATGACATTATGAGAATACTGAGGGAAAACAAGTACAGTCATGATTTAAAGCACAAGCTGTTTGATGGCTTATATTAGCTTACCATTTGATAAATTCTTCATATTTAGTTCTCATTAGTTCACTATGTATTATTCACAAGAATAATATATAGTCTAAAAAAAAATTAATAAACAGAGAAAGTTCTTTTTCCCAGTGCTATGTATCAAAAAAAAAAAGGCAAGTGATTGAAATTCTGGAGGCCATACAGGGGATAGCACTAGTAGAACTCAGCAGCCCAGGGAGATACCACAGGTGAAGTATAGTAATAGCAACTTCTTTTTCTTCCGAAGTTCTGCATTAGCAAATTGCTGCAAGGCTGCATTGGAAGGAAAACATTACAAAAAGATTGCATGTGAAACCAGGAGCACGTTTAATGTCGCCAGCAAGCGTGTATGTATTCTGCCTACAAATGTCAAGAGCAGGCACATTGCCTCTAGCTTAGTCATGCTTTCTCCTTCTTTCTCGGAACAGTGTGGTCTAAGAGTCTTGACTGAGTATGAAGACAACCATTTCTGAGTGATGAAAATCATATAATCATATAATCACAGAATCCTTAAGGTTAGAAGGGATCTCTAGAGATCATGTAGTCCAACCACCCTGCACAGGCAGGGTCACCTAGAGCATGTGGCACAGGACTGCGTCCAAGCAGGTTTGGAAGATCTCCAGAGCAGGAGACCCACAACCTCTCTTGGTAACCTGTTCCAGTGCTCTGTCACCCTCACTGTTAAGAAATTTTTCCTAAAGTTCCTGTGGAACTTTTGGTGCTTCAGTTTGTGGCCATTACCTCTAGTTCACCACTGGCCACCACTGAAAAGAGGCCAGCCCCATTCTCCTCCTCACTCTCTTGAGGTATTTATAGACACTGACAAGATCCCCTCTCAGCCTTCTCTTCTTCAGGTTCAACAAGCCCAGCTCTCTCAGTCTTTCCTCATAGGGCAGATGTTCCAGGCCCCTGATCATCCTTGTAGCCCTGTGCTGGACTCTCTCCAGTAGTTCCACATCCCTGTTGTACTGCGGAGCCCAGTACTCCAGGTGTGGCCTCACCAGGGCTGAGGAGAGGGGCAGGATCACCTCTCTCGACCTGATGGAGACGCTCTTCTTAATGCTTCCCAGGATCCCATTGGCCTTCTTGGCCACGAGGGCGCACTGCTGCCTCATGATCAACTTGTCGTCCACCATGGCACCCAGGTCCTTCTCTGCAGAGCTGCTCTCCAGAAGGTCAGTCCCCAGCCTGTACTGGTGATTGGGGTTATTCCTCCCCAAGTGCAGGACCTTGCACTTGGCCTTGTTAAATTTCAGAATGTTACTCACCGCCCACTTGTCCAGTCTGTCCAGGTCCCTTTAGATGGCAGCGCAGCCCTCTGGGCTATCATCTGTTCCTCTCAGTTTTGTATCATCAGCAAACTTGCTGAGGGAGCACTCCATCCCTTCATCCAGGTCACTGATGAATAAATTGAACAGGACTGGGCCAAGGACTGACTCCTGGAGGACACCACTAACTACAGGCCTCCAAATAGACTGCACAGCTGATCACCACCTCTGGGCTCTCCCATTCAGCCAGTTGCTAATCCACCTCACCATCCATTCATCTAACCCACACTTCTGGAGCTTGCCCAAGAGGATGTTATGAGAGATGGTGTCAAAAGCCTTGCTGAAGTCCAGATAGATGGCATCCACCACTCTCCCCTCATCTATCCATCCAGTCATTCCATCATAGAAGTCTATCAGGTTAGTCAAGCACGATTTCCCCTTGGTGACTCCTGAGCATGTTCTTATCCTCCACATGCTTGGAGAGAATAGCAAAGATGAGCTGTTCCATCACCTTTCCAAGAATGGAAGCAAGGCTGACTGGCCTGTAGTTGCCTGGCTCCTCCTTCTTGTCATTTTTGAAGACTGGCATGATATTGGCTTTTTTCCAGTCCTCCGGCACCTCCTCCATTCTCCAGGGCCTTTCGAAGATGATGGAGAGCAGCTTAGCAGTAACATCCACCAGCTTCTGCAGCACTCTTGGATGTATCCTATCAGAGCCCATGGATTTGTGGATGTCAAGTTTCCCTAAGTGCTCTCTGATCCAATCTTCCTCTAGCCAGGGCAAGTCTTCCTCTCTCCAGGCACCTTCTCTTGTTTCTAGGGTCTGGGATTCCAGATGGCTGCCCTTGGTAAACACTGAAGCAAAGAAGGCATTCAGCAACTCTCTTTTTTCTGTGTCTTTCAGAATCAGGGCACCCACCCTGTTCACCAGTAGACCCACGTTTTCCCTAATCTTCCTTTTGCCATTGATATATTTGAAAAAGCTCTTCTTGTTATTTTTAACATCCTTTGCCAGATTTAATTCCCATTGTGCCTTAGCCTTCCTTGTTGCATCCCTGCATTCTCTGACAACATTCCTTTATTCCTCACAAGGAGCCTGTCCTTTTTTCCACTCTCTGTATAATGCCTTTTTCTGTTTGAGTTTTGCCAGTAGCTCCTTGCTCATCCACGCAGGCCTCTTCCCCCCACCCCCACCTGACTTCTTACTCAAAGGGATGAACAGATCCTGAGCATGGAGAAAGTGCTGCTTGAATACTAACTAGCCCTCTTGGGCCCCTCTTCCTTCTAGAGTCCTAGTCCATGGGATTCTTCCAAGGAGGTCTCTGACGAGCCCAAAGTTGGCCCTCCTGAAGTCCATGGTTGCAAGGCTACTTACAGCCCTGCTTCCTCCTCGTTTGACCCTAAACTCAACCAGCTCATGATCACTGCAGCTGAGGCTACCCCCCACCTTCACATCTCCAACAAGTCCCTCTCTATTTGTTAGTACATGGTCCAGTAGCCCACCTCTCCTCGTTAGCTCCTCCACAACCTGTGTTAAAAGGTTATCAGCAATGCACTGCAGAAACCTACAGGACTGTTTGTGCCTGGCTGTGATGTCTTTCCCATTGATGTCAGGGTAGTTGAAGTCTCCCATGAGAACCAGGGCTTGTAACTGTGAGGCTACTTCCAGCTGTCTGTAGAAGGCCTCATCAACTTCCTCATCCTGATCAGGTGGCCTGTAGCAAACGTCTAACACAGTATCTTCCATGTTACTCTGGTCTCTAATCTTTACCCACAAGCTCTCAACTCGCTCGTCATCCACCCCCAGGTTGAGCTCTATGCATTCCAGTTGCTCTCTCACATAAAGAGCAACTCCACTACCTCGCTTTCCTAGCCTGTCCTTCCTAAAATGCACATAGCCTTCCATGACAGCACTCCAGTCGTGTGAGCTATCCCACCATGTCTCTGTAATTCCAATAAGATCATGACCCTGGGACCACACACAGATCTCCAGTTCGTCCTGCTTATTCCCCATGCTTCGTGCATTGGTGTACAGGCATTTAAGGGAAATAATTGAGCCTGCAGGTTTCCCGGGAGGGATGAAAGGGGACCCTCTATAATCATCTTGTACACTCATTTCCCCACTACCATGCTCCTGCTGGACACCTTCTGGCTTTGGCTGCACAACACTGATTGCCCTGTTCGCATAACATTCCCCTTCCCCCTTCTTGCTTAGTTTAAAGCCTTCCTAACTAGGCCAAGCTTTTGGCAAAGACACGCTTGCTTCTCTTGCTGAGGTGGCTCCCCTCTTTCCCCACTAGCTGGTCATCTTCAAACAGAGTCCCAAGGTCATAGAAGCCAACACCCTGTTGCCAAGACCAGCGGCGCAGCCAGTTGTTAACCTGGAATATTCGCCCTTTCCTCCTCATATCCATTTCCCTCATTGGCAGGATAGAGGAGAACAAAATCTGAGCACCCAGACCTTTGACTGCCATCGCTAGGGCCCTGATATCTTGTCTGATGTTTCTCAGTTTCCCCAAAGCGTCATTAGTGCCCACTGAAACAGTACATGAAACAGTAAAAGGGGGTAATAGTCAGCCCCTTGGTCAAGCCTTGGCAGTCTCTCTGCAACAACCCTTATTTGAGCCCCTGGCAGGCAACAGACCTCTCTGGACAAGGGGTCAGATCTGCAGATTGGTGCCTCAATAATCCTATGTTGTTATTGGGACTACTAAAAAAATACTATTTTACATTACATCCAGATTCATAATAGTCTGGTAAGTCTCATTAAGAAATATGTGTACATTTGGAAATACTACAACAACATATTTTATTACCTCTTATGCATGTTTGTATATTCAGATAACACAGACCTTGAAGAGGACAGGCAAAATTTGTATTTTCAACCTTGCCTAAACAGGGATGTTAAACTAAGTCCAATTCTTTATTATGGTACTTCTAGCACAAATAACTTTTTTAATGTATCAATTGCAAAGGCATAACAATACTCAGTATCAGTGCAACTACTCAAATGTTAAGTGAAATTGAAATTTTCTCTTAAGAATTGGTAATGCGTTCCCAGATAGAAATGATTTTGAAAGCAATAGTTTAAAAAGACAAATCTATTCTCTTATTTTACCGAATATGTACACAATCACTCCTACAATGAAAGGAGGTTAGATCTCTAAAGCATATAAGATTGAATTCTGCTTCAGAATGTTCCTACGCAAATGAAATTAGGTAGATTTCTCTAGAGGAAGAAATCAGCTACCATTGTGCTGCACAGATAAATTAAACAGAATAATAGCTTGTCTGAGAAGAAAAATGTCTTAAAATTTCCACAGTACAGTTCTTAGCATTTCTTTGCATTGCATTTACGCTCAGTATCAATGCTTCAGCATCACTCAGTAGTAACAAAGAGAAGATTTTCACTTATTTTTCTCAAAGCATGGGTCACTTCAAAAAATAATGTTGTAAGTGAACATATAAAAGTGTGCTACTAATTTTATAAATGATCCTCTGCCACTGCCAAGTACTCCAGAAATTTGGCACCAGCCTACTAACATGGATTGTCTTAGTGTGCAATATTTCCTGAAGAATGCCAGCTAGTGGAGGGGAAAAAGAAAAAGAAAAAAAGGAAAAAAAGAAAAAAAAAAAAAAAAGAGAGAGAGAAGAGTTTGTGTCATGAAGTGCTTTCAAACACAGAGCCACAGATTTAAGGCTATGGAGTTGCACTGGGGATACATTTGGCTCAGAGGTTTTGAACTATGAGTTACAGATTTCAACTAGGAGACCTGGGCATAAAAAGCATCTGGTTGTTTTGAAAAGAGGAAATAAGGAGTGCCCCCAAAGACACCGAGAAAAGCTTTTGCTCTTAGCAGCTTTGCTTTAGAACAAATTTCTGTTCAGGTTCCAGCTGCAAAAACTGTACACTGGTAAATGGAAGTGGATTAAAATATAATGTATTACTACTGCATCTGTTGTTCACTTATTTTTTTCTTTCTTTTAAGCAACCATCTTTCCCAGAATAGTGTACAATGTCTGGTTTCTATCACAACAATTTAATTCAATACATAGGAAAAAAAAACAGACTGCAAACCACGAAGGCAAAAGGCTAGTTATGAGACAAGTAAAGTGAATAAATGATCAGAATATCTGAAGGGCGACATGGATAGAACCAACCTGAAGCTTAGGGCAGCAAGAATAAAACAGATGCATGATGCTGAGGAAGAAAGGTTTGAATAAGAGACAACAAGCATGAGGAATAAATGGAGAACTTGGAAACTCACATTTTCCATGACTTGGAAATGACAGAGCTCCATGACAGTGCCTTGAAAATATCTTTCCAAAAATTTATCTTCTTAACTACTCTTACAGTGCCCTGCATTTACAAACATGCACAGAGCACTGTTTCCTGCCCAACCCACTGCTTTTCAGACTCACTTCTTGCAAGCACCTGTATTTTTTATCTGGTAGTTTCTGCCTTCTTTGTCCTCTACAGAACACTGTGCATCCTCTTGACACTTTGCATCCAGTTTCTTCCAGCAGGACAGCAACACCCACAAACAGGGAAGGATGATTCTGATTAATCCCAAATGTCACTGGAAGGTGTTTCTTCCCCACCTAAGCAACATGGACATAAGGAGTCACTTTTCTGACTTCCCCTCAGTGTTACTTTTCCTGTTCTTTTTCTGCAGTTACTCAAATGAATTTGTCATCAACTGCCAATCAATCAGCTGTACAAGGAAAAGAAGAGGCATGTTAAAATTGCTGTACACAGATGTATTTTCTGAGCTAAGAATGATTGATTTTTGGTTGTCTTCTTACCAGAAGAGTTAGTGTTGAAAGGGAAGATGATTTTTTTTCCTGCTCCTTAGCAATAACAAATGCAGGGATTCACTGAAATACATGACTACCATAAATACTCACAGAGTTTCTCAAAAATACACTGTGCATATGCAGAGAAGCAAGCCTGACAAGAATTTAAAATTGGAAGATAAAAAGCATATTCAGAGATGGAATAATAATTTTAAAAGTGTCCATTTTGATGACCACTCAACAATTAATAAACCCTTTGATTTTACCCAAGGCCTTTTCATCCTACATTTGTGTTAGCTAAAAAAGGAAAAGAGAGTAACAGAGGTGCCATGGGAATACTCCAAAACCTAGAAAAATTTCTGCTGATTTTGAAATAAACAATTAGCAGACATACCTCTTTGCTTTGTGAGATTTCTCTGTCACTAGTTGTTCTGAAGGAAAACCACGAATAATTGAGCGAATAGAGTGACTGGAAAGACAGTACATAGACATGGAAAATTTTTGTTCAGAGTCCTCTTGTGATTTCTCTCCTCAATTTAATCCCTACTTCAGCCCCATTCAAAGGATTTAACTGAGACAGGGGCTCTGTACTTGACCCTATGTATCATCTAGAATTTTACCCCTTTATTAATGCCTCCATTATAAGACTTTTTTTAATTGATACTCAAAAATCCGTCAATGAGAGAACATGAGAGAGACTTTTGGTCAGCAGTCTCTGACAGTCATCACAGTGGAGTCAGTGAGGCAATGCAGTGCCAGAGGAGCATAGATTGATCCTACAGTTGCACTTTCAGCAACAAATGATTTTATTTTAAACCGTCTTTCTTTTTTTATTTTCCCAATATGTGATGTGTTGGGTCCAGAACTGAAATGCAGTTTCAGTCCTCTGCTAGCTGTCTGCTCCCTTGGGAACCAACCAAACTGTAAATTAGGACTGGCTTGTGGTGGCTACAGCTGATACTGGAGGCCAAGTTAGCACTCTGACAATCTCAAAAAGGAGGAGAGGCGCTGAGTCATCTTTGTATCCATCTGCCATGGTGGAGGTGCCATTGCTGTGGAGCTCTAGAGATTTTGTATTCTTAAATTGCTTTGATTAAAATGCTTTAAGGATGATCTATACAATTGATGTAAACCATATAAGACACTTCAAAATTAATACTTACAAAGAATTTAGTACCTTACTCCAGATTACAGATGTCGTTAAGTCCCTAAGTTTGCAAAACCAAAACATGCAATCTAAAAATACATTTAACGGGATTTTGTGAGGATCTAGGTGTCAAGAGAGCTATTTATGTACCAAATGTAGGTACTAACTTTGAGTTTATGTTTGTCCTGTATCAACAATTGTTTCACTCAAGTGCTAGGCCCTAATTGATTGGAAGAGTTCAGATCCTTCCTTATCTAACTACAGTTCTGGGCCTTGTTTCTCATCTGACTTACACAAATGTCTCATGACCAACATAGCAGACTAAAGTTCCTTTCAAAAGTGGCTTCAACAATGAAGAACTTGGGGAAATAGGAGTTACAGACAGCCGTGCTACAAATGTTTTAAATCCTAGCATTTGCACACATTCCTTCTAGGGACACAGTTGATGTATGAGATCAGAGGCTAAGCTGCCACTGACATTATAGGTGCAGCTGTAACTGAATTCACAGGATCAGAATGAATAAAACCAAATATCATACCAAATCAGGGCTGAATATACTCTACAGGAAGTTCCAAGTCCTAATTTTTGATCCTCTTGCCAAATCATATTTTATCCAAGAATTCTTTAGTGCATTGTATTCATGGTAACCCTGGAGCAGACACCAGATTCATTTAATCTTCCTGACTCACCCATTATACTTTCCTACTACACATCAAATAACCTTATGTGAGGATCAACATTTTCAAAATTAAGGAGCTCCAACACTTCAGTGAGAAAGAACTATAAATACTACAGATATTCTGCATTTTCATATAATACAATTTCAAGAGCAGGAGCTCTGCATTCTGAAAGCAAAATTAGTAACATTTAACCAATATCCATAACTTGTAGGACATTGGCTAAATGTTAGGAGAAGAATATTAAAAAAAATATTAACACAGGAAGCATTATCAATATTGTTATGGAAGGGAATAAAAAGCTACTGATCAGAACAATCAGCTTACTGCTATATGCATTCCAAGTCCTCCAAAATGTCCCGGAGTGTTTGATTTAGCATTTGAATCTCTGGTTAAGCTTAAAGATATGTGAGAACTCAAGTACGCAGACAGCTTTCTATTAGCTCTACATCTGAGCAGGCTCAAGAGTATAAATTAATCCTTTCAAAGGCAATTGTAACATACACTCATTAAATTGGCTCAAGATCATTCTGTCTGAGATAACAGCATATGACTATCTTAAACATTTTGTTAAATGCTGCTTCTTTCCCTGTCTCCTGCCTTCCATTTCTAAAATCTGTTTGCTTTTAACATCAGCTGTCAGAGTTGAACAGATAAGCACATCTTAGAATTTTGATTTTTGAGAGGAGCCAGAATTCTGATGCATCCAAATGTGTGATTTGTTGCTATATAAACACTGAATGATTCTGAAGTGTCTCTTATCTGACCAGGAGAAGAATCAATGGAGATAAAACAGATAGTGGAAGAGATTATGTATATTCTACAGGATATTCACTTAATATACACTCAAGAGAATTGTTTCTAGTATTTAGTACACATTTGAAACTCTTATTCTCCTAAGAAAGTACCAGAATAGGAACACTGGCAATACAGTGAGGGCCAATACTAATAAAATAATTTTTACCATGGAGGCAGGTGAAAGCAAGCAATACTGCAGAGTTCTTTTCACTGAGGCATTTCCTTGATAATTTCTGGGATTTGGAAGATCTTTCCTCTATGCTCTCATTCTCCAAACTAAGTCCTTTAGAAGAACATTCCTTAAGAATAGTGAACCTTTGGGGCTGCCCAGAGAAATACCTTCTTCTGCAGGGATTGTTACGTAGCACAAAGACAACATCAGGTTTTGGAAAAGCCTTTGGAAAAGGTTTTTCACGATCACTGCTTCTGAGGCAGGTTCTTATTTCCAATTAATGCTGCTGGAAAACTCCTTTAATTTCAAAAAAGTCAAGCTTGTCTGGGAGTAATGACAGGTCTTTATGAAAAAATTGTGCAAATATTTCAACTGGCATATCTTATATGTCCTTGTAGGAAATAGCTCCTCCGTGGAGGTTTGCACTGGGGGAACCTTTCTGAGAAGGGTTAAATCTGCAGCCAAAAGCCGTGTAGCAAAGCACAGGCACAAGGGCAGGGAGCACGTGGTACCCCTAGCCCCAGGCAGCATTGACGCATCAGGGGTGCAGCTAGAAGGTAAGGCAGCCCAACCCCTGCGCCTACAAGAGCAACCCCCTGGGAGCGCAGTGACCCAGAGCATGTCATGGCAGTTAGTGCTGCAGTTAATGCAGGCAAGGAGCGCAGCAGCAAGCTCCCCGGAGTACCCACTATAGCAGTTACTCATTGGTGGGCTACATCAGCACTTACTAAAAAGGAGACAGGTACCCAGACTGACCAACTGGTAAAGTATGCAGATGTCCAGATGTTAGACTGCAGTGAGTGCCAAAGCCTGGCACTTCCTTTGGACAGCTGTGGGGATAGAAACTGTGTGAGATATGAGCAGATGGAAGATTTGCTCAGCATGGTAGTTGAGCTAAAAGAGGAGGTTGAAAAACTGAGGAGTGTCTGGAAGTCAGAGAGGAAGAAACAGGAGCAGGCAATGGGAAGTCCCCAGCAACAACAACAACAACAACAAAATGCAGATTCCATCCCGCCAGCTAACACAAAGGAGAAGAAATCAGGATGACAATGTATGGATAAAAGTCCAGGCTTGAGGTGGTGGGAGAAATCCTTCTTCTCCCATCTCACCCTACCAGGTACACCTATCCAACAGTTACAAAGCCCTGGAGGATGAAGAGCAATCAATGGATGGTGAAGGTGAGAGTGCCTCTCCTCCAAAAACATCAATGCAATCTGGATGTCAAACCTCCTGTATTGTGACAACCATCAGGAGGAAGAAAAGACGGGTTATAGTCGTGGGGGATTCCTCAAGAAAGGGAACAGAGAGTCTGATATGTAGAAGGAACCCTCCTCTAAGGGAAGTTTTCTGCCTTCCTGAGACCTGGGGTAAGGATGTCACCAGGAAACTTTCCAGCCTGGTTTGACTCGCACACTATTATCCATTGCTCCTACGTGTGGGAGGAGAAGAAGTGGTAATGCATATTCTAAGGACAATCAAAATGGACTTTAGGGAATTGGGTCAGACAATCAGGAACTCAAGCATGTAGGTCATCTTTTCTTCCATTCTCGCTGGTGCTGGCAGCAATATAGAAAGAAACAAGAGGATACAGTCCATCAACACGTGGCTTTATGGCTGGTGTCATTGCCACAACTTTGTTTTTTTCGGCAATAGGAAGCCTTATATGGCAGCAAGCACGCTGGCATCAGATGGGATTCATCTTTCCCAAAGGGGGAAGGTGGTCCTAGATCATGAGCTAGCAGGGCTCTTCAAGAAGGTTTTAAACTAGATTTGAGGGCGGGGAGGAAGGGTATCATCAGGGTAACAGGTGAGAATTAAATGGCAGACCAACAAGGGCGACATTGGGATGGGTGTTTATTACAGGCCTTCTGACCAGGAAGAGGAAGTGGATGAGGCCTTCTACAGGAGCTGCAAGTAGCCTCACAATCACAGGTCCTGGTTCTTATGGGGGACCTCAACCACCCCCATGTCTGCTGGGATAATCACACAGCTAGGAACAGACAGTCCAGGAGGTTCCTGCAGAACATTGTAGATAACTTCATTGCAGGTGCCTGATGAGCCTGTTGCTGCAGAACATTGCAGATAACTTCATTGCAGGATGAGTCGACAAGGGGAGGGATGCTGCTAGACCTGATACTAACAAACAGAGATGGCCTAGTTGGAAGTGTGAAGGTTGGGGGCAGTCTTGGCTGCAGCGACCACAAGATGTTGGAATTCATGATCCTGCAAGAAGTAGGATTGCAACCCTGGACTTTAAGAGAGCTAACTTTGACCTCTTCAGGGATCTCCTTGGAGGAATTCCCTGGGCCAAGGTCCTAGAAGGAAGGGGGTCCAAGAGAGTTGGCTAATATTCAAGCAACACTTTCTCCAAGCTCAGGATCGGTGCATTCCTACAAGAAAGAAGCCAAGCGTGGGAAGCAGGAGACCTGCGTGGATGGGCAAGGAGCTCTTGGGAAAACTTAAAGAGAAAAAGAGAGCATACATAATGTGGAAGAAGGGCCATATCACGTGGGAACAATATAGCAACATTGTCAGAGAATACAGGGTTGCAAGAAGGAAGGCCAGGCTAATTGGAATTACATTTAGCTAGAGATGTCAGGGATAACAGGAAGGACTTCTACAAATACATCATCAGCAAGAGGAAGACAAGGGAAAACAGGAGTCCACTGCTGAATGGGGTGATTGTCTTGGTGACGGAGGATACAGAGAAGGCAAAGTTACTAAATGCCTTCTTTGCTTCTGTCTTTACTGCTGAGGCTAGTCGCCATGATTACAGAGTCTGGAGACAAGAGAGAGAACTGGGAAAGAGGAAGACTTTTTGCTGGTTGAAGACGATTGAGTTAGGGATTATTTAGGCAAACTGGACACCCATGAATCTATGGGCCCGGATGGGATACACCCAAGAGTGCTGAGGGAACTGGCATAGGTTATTGCTCAGCTGCTCTCCATAGTCTTCAAGAGATCATGGAAGGCGAGGGAGGTGTTTGAGGACTGGAAGAAACCAACATCAAAAAGGGCAAGAGGGAGGACACAGGAAACTACAGGCTGGTCAGCCTCGCCTGCATCCTTGGAAAGGTGATGGAGCAGCTCATGGTAGAGAGCATCTCTAGGCATGTCAAGGAAAAGAAGGTGATGAGGAGTAGTCAGCATGGATTCACCAAGGGGAAGTCCAAGGCGAAGTCGTGTTTGACGAAGCTGATAGCCTTCTACGATTGGGTGACTGGCTGGATGGATGAAAACTGTGAATGTTGTCTACCTTGACTTCAGCAAGGCTTTCCACACCATCTCCCATAACATCCTCATAGGAAAGCTCCAGAAGTGTGCATTGGACAAGTGGACAGTGAGGTGGATTGAGAACTGGCTGCATGACAGAGCTCAAAGGGTCATGATAAATGGTGATGAGGCTAGTTGGAGGCTTGTGGCCAGTTGTGTCCCCCAGGGGCCAGTAGTGGGCCCTGCACTGTTCAACATGTTCATCAATGACATGAATGAGGGGACAGAGTGCACCCATTGCAGATTATACCAAACTGGATGGAGTGGCTGACACTCCAGAGGGCTGTGCTGCCATTCAGAGGGACCTAGACAGGTTGGAGAGTTGGGCAGAGAGGAACCTATTGAGGTTCAACAAGGACAAGCGCAGGATCCTGAACCTGAGGAGGAATGCAGGCACCAGTACAGCTTAGGTGTTAACCTGCTGAAAATCTGTTCCATGGAGAGGGATTTGGGAGTCCTGGTTGACGTTAAGTTAACCTTGAGTCAGCAGTGTGCTCTCGTGGCCAAGAAGGCCCATGGGATCAGGAGGACTGTTGCCAGCAGGTCAAGGAAGGTGATTCTGCCCCTCTCCTCAGCTCTGGTGAGGGTACACCTGGAGTATTGTGTGAAGTTCTGGGATGTGCAGCTTCTAGAGCCCATCCATCGTAGCGTGAAAAAGATAATTAAGGGACTGGAGCATTTATGGGATGAGGAAAGACTAAGTGAGTTGGGCCTGTTTTGCCTGGAGAAGAGAAGATTGAGAGGGGATCTTATCAGTACGTACAAATACCTGAGGGAAGAAAGTAGGGAGGATGAGGCCAAACTCCTCTCTGTGGTGGCCAGACACAGGACAAGGAGTAGTAGGTACAAATTGAAACACATGAAGTTCCATCTCCATGTGAGGAAGAACTTTCTTGTGAGGGTGACAGAGCCCTGGAACAGGCTGCCCAGAGAGGTTGTGGGGTCTCCCTCTCTTGGACATCTCCCAAACTTGCCTGGATGCGACCGTGTGTCACGTGCTCTGAGTGTCCCAGCTTGAGCAGGGGGTTAGGACTACATGATCTCTAGAGTCCCTTTCCAACTCAACCGTTCTGTGAATCTGCAGTTCTGTGATATTTCCAGTTTTGAGAGTCGATGTCAAAAGCAAACAGGTTTCAGAAGAAAATGACTCATTATTTTATCAAAATGTTTAAATTAATCATACTCAGTCATATCAAGTAGAATATTCTTGAGCCAAGTTATTGAATATAATTCAATACCTTGATTATATTTAAAGCCTTCATTTATGTCTTCCCATCTAAGATGGGAAGGTAAGAGGAAGACATATAGGTATTAAAGATCTTACACTCTGGTGTTTATACATTCACAAAAGAAAAAACAAATAAAAAAAAAAAAACAAATCAGTCGATTATAAGTCTTCAAGGTGTATAGGAGGTGGAAATTTTTATAATCTGTAAGGCCATAAGAATCTCCTGTGAGAAGCAGGATCCAGACCTTGAGAGAGAAGATGTTTGCATGCCTGGGCCAAGTAATAAGGAGAACGGAGGTGGCTGCTCAGCCAGGTTCACAGCCGACCTCCTCTAACAACCTGTTGAAGCCGGCTGCTCGACCGGGCTGGTAGCCAACTTAACCGCAGATGTCCTCTAAACTAGCTTTGGAGGTCAAACCCCCGAGGAGGAGGAGGAAGATGAGGAAGGCAGGACCCTCAGACTGAGGGCTGGGACCCCCAGCTGGTATGCACGCATGCGCACCCAGCAGGGAAGGTTGTGCAACTGAAGGTAGAGTTTGCCTGCACCCCAGCCTGCCTCCTGGATCATACTGACCCTACGTGCCAGGATGCTCCGGGCATAAAGAGGACAGTGCAGAGAGAGGGTGGGGAAGGAGAAACTCTAACACTGAGGCCTATGCTGTCTCCGTGGGAGCCAGTCAGCAACTCCCTCTCTCTGATCTGCCAGCTTGAGAGCATGTTTGGTTCCAGTATCCTGCCGGCGGGTATTGCCTTGTGAGTAATTATCCATACTTTGCTTCGTTTATGAGCTTTCACCTGAATAAATGCTCGACGTAGTCACCTCGTTTTGTGCGATTATTGCCGAATCCCGAGCCCATCCGGAATATAAGGCTATAATGCCCAGCACTCATGGAACCCTAGGAACTGAATACTCATGATGTTCTGTTAATGGAGAGGATGTAATACCAAGTAAGTATCTGTGCAAAGGGCATACTAAGAACTTCCTAGATTAAGTTATATTCCTTGTTTCTCCTCAGTTTCTTGGTTGTGCTTCTGTCTCCATTTGCCACTGTTCAGGCCTTGATTTCAGCTTATCTCTAATTCTCGTTCTTTTGATTGTCACTTCCTGGTTCTTACTACCCAACTTCAGCATGTTCTGCCCTGATACTGCCTTTCTGAGCCCAACCTTCTACTAACCAAGACTTTATGACCTCATGCCCCTGGTTTTGCTGTTGTACTCACTTCCTACTCAAAACTCTATAGAGTGGAGAACCTCAGGTGTGATTCATCTTGTTCTGACTCTACTGAACAAGAGAAGATGGCTCATAATGGACTTGTTTTTTTTCTTTCTCACACCTTTTGTTCCTTTGGCGTATGAACGACCTGGTTATAAGACATACATGTAGTATTTTATTTATAAGTCATATCACAAAAGAACACTGGGAGCTTAAGTCCATTGACATCTACCTTACTATTCGTTAGCCTGCACCGAACCAAGATATGGGTATAGAGGCCTAGGTGATGTTGGAATTTGGGGAGAAAGCTCTGTATATAGTCAAGCAGCCTTTGATTTTCTTTGTACTTTGAAACAGATGGGAAAAAATGTTGATGAAATGCACTTCTCTCTGTTAAAAGCTTACAAAATACAAACATCTCAAGAAATATATTTTTTTTTTTTTTTAAGAAATGGATTCCTCCTGCAATAATGCAAAATCCCTTTCTTTGCTGAACCTTGTAAAGAATTTGCTACTTATAAGATAAAAGTACAGGAATTCTTCCAATTAACTCTCAACAATATGCTTTAATTAGATAAAATAACACAAGATATTGATGTTGGCATAATCTATATAAGCTGTACAAAGTTCCTTTATTTCTTCCTCAGTCTTCAAATTTACATATCTCCTCATGGTGCAATAAATATTTTAAATGGAGCAGAAAGACATAAACATAATTAAAAGTACTGTTGCACCGTCTCCTTATAAATATTTTATAAGTTTTTACATTAAAATAATATGAGTCTGAACACAGTCAATTTGATGGGTATTAGAATTATCTCTTGAATACTTGATAAAGAATAAATTCAGTTTCATTCAATCATAATTTACAAAGTATAATGCAAATCTTTGGATAATAGGGCATATCCCAGTATACTACATTATTTCTTATACCTCAAGGAGATAAGACTGATTGTTTTATTTCTATTGGGGAATTTTTTCAGAAGTCATATTACAGGGAGATGACACTTTATGTACCACAGAAGCAGATACATTTGTGGTATATTTATTCAAAATCTCTTAATCAAAGGTGCTTATCAAAAAATTGATATATGATGGCACAACTTTATTGACTATAATTGTGCCTTAATTATAGTAATGTCTGTTACTGAAAGCAAAATAAGTGTGCATAAGAATGGAATGGATGAGATCAGTCAAAAGCTTGTAGACATGGTGTGTTTGATGTCACCGTATCCTGGGGTTCTGGTGTACAAGCTGCTTAAACCCATGCTGGTAAGGGGAGCAATGTATTTAGTTGCAAAGTTTACAGGAGAAATTTGATGTGGTTTACAGGAAGCTGTTATAAGGCCTTTTCAATGGCAAAGCGTTCAAGAATAGCTTTGTGAGCCCTGTTATTTCTTTCTAGAGGATGTAAATGTTGGCTAGTATTGGCTAGCTTCTTCCTGAGGCAAATAAGATTTTGTTTTGTCTTATTTTTCTTAGAGTACCGAAAATGATACTTAAATTTTAACATATTTGTATTTATGACTTCTGCATTTTAATTTTATTATACACAAACAACTAACTTTTTTTTTTATAATTGCAGTAATTTAATCAAAATACTATCAAACAAAACAAAACAAAATATTCTTTAAAATGTCTTCTTAAAGTATATCTTTCAAAATCAAAACATTCTCATGACCTTCTGAGTACATGTACATTAGTATAACTCATCTGAATTCCTTGTTGTTTTTTAGGAAATATATGAATTTCTTATTTTTCTATAGAAATGTATAGGAATTCCAGCCAGTCTGTCTTCTCAAAATTTCTTTAAGACACTACAGTGATGAAGGACTTCTTTAATGGTTAATGTGACTGTGTACATGATTGCATATGAAGATGCAATGACACATAATCAGCACTTTGTAACTATACGGGGACCACAACAAATCTTGCCAACTAAGATGAGCGACGGAGTTGTACTTAAGATGACCTCACTTTCTTTTTTCATCACTCCTGTCATCCTATGCTTAGCATAGGCTCTAGAATGCCTAGAAATAGCTTATGCCTATGCTGGTGTAAGCTGAAGAATCCAATCCAGGTGCAGCACACTGTTCCCTTCCCAACGAAAGATCAAAACAAAGGGGAATCAAAGAAAAGAAGCATCAACCTAACTTTCAGCATTAGTGAAATTATCAAAACCATGTTCCCTCAGGAATGTGTCTCAAAAATTACTGATTCAAATGACTGTATGACTATTTCATCACAGATAATATCATCTGTCTGTTGATTTTTTCTCACATTTCTACTTGTCTGTTTTCACTATAGTCTATGTTGTTTGACTCCTGTTCCATTTCAGAGCGATTTGTGAATAAGCAGGGTTTCTATTTAAATACATAAACGGGCCCTTGTGCTGCAAATGATCTGTAGCTTAAACTTTATGCACTAAAAGAAAGTCAGAATTTCATTCCTGAGGGAGGTCACTTGATACTGCTGCTTGAAACCCTTCAACTGATAAATCTCTCATTAAATTAGACACCTCCACAGTTGGGAGAATTGCCTTTTATGAGCCTACTGTGTGTTTTTAAGTGTCAGTGCAAGGAGAAACTAGCTTTTAAAAATGATTCTGTAAAACATTGCTAAACCCTGGAACAAAGATAATGATTTCAGACACTAAGGGAAGAAGCTAACTGCTTTATATGAAGGAGATGGTGCTTAGTATCTATTTGCTCCAAAACAAACCCTTATAAGACATCTGATAAATATTTTATTGGGTATCCAATTCATAGAGTACATGAAGTACAACCAAAAACGTCCAATATAAATAAATATGCTATAATTACGTAGTACTGAATTTCGGATTTTTTGTTTTGTCAATGTTGTCGAAGTCAGCTATAAGACAAAATAAACTGATACAGTGTTACTGTTGTTACTTACAGTGCTTATAGAAGAGCAAATACACCAGTCACCTCTCTTTTCCAGGTACAAACGGTAATGTCTAAAATAGCCAAATATTCTGCCATCAAATCACATCAAATATTGGGAGCAAATTTTTTGATTACAGGCCAAAAGAAACCCTTTTAAAATGCAACCTATTAAAAGGAGAACAATATTTATTAGATTTTGGCAGTAATGGTCTTTGTTTATATAGGTAAGCGTAAGAAAATGTGTAAACCTGCTTTTAGTCCATGTAGATTTTATTATCTGACTACTGGAAATACAAAAAAGTCAAATACATCTCAGCATAAAAGCAATTAAAAAAACACGCCATTGTTCTCATATCTGGAGTATTAGGAGGAGGAAAAAAAAGAAAGTCTTGAATACTTATATATTTATAGTTCTATATTTCTTCCTTTAAAATTTCAGTAGAGATAAATAACACTAACACGTTTAATGTAAACTCAAGAAGTCACTTTCATTTGATTAAGATAGAGTAGCATTTTCTTGCTGAGTACAAAAGAAT
>VZSV01000198.1:1295919-1307954 GCA_013398735.1 Nothocercus julius | reverse complement strand
GGCTTAGCTATGACATCCACCAGCACACGCAGCACTCTGGGGTGCATATAGCTGTATTTCTTACAATTCTGAACATTAATGAAATGTTATTTAAATAACTTAATATATATGAATTGAAATGCATACTATGCAAAAAAATTACATGCTTGTGTACCAGAACATGTAGACTCTCATCACTAAAATTCAGTCATAGCAGATTTTTAAAGGTGCTCAGTACCTCCCAAAAGTTTAATATACTATTCAATTTGTGTTGGAAGTTTAGGTTTCAATGCTATGAGGGATTTACCAACCTTGAACATTGCACAGTCCTGTCAGATTACAATGATTGTATGGGAATTGTGGAATTTTGTCGAGCCCATACATCGGTGTGAATGGGGACAAGATTGCATCACTGTTCTTTTCATTTGCCTGAGTACAGAAAAACACTTTAGCTGTAGATGTATTTTATTTTTGCTAGTAGTGTTTCCCGAATATATTTTGTTTTCTCAGCACTTTTTCTTAATCTTCTTTTTTGCCTTTTGTTACTTTACATTCTTTCTAAACAAAGCCTGACTTAGCCCATGCAACTGAGTCCATCTTCCATAGCAGTATTGTGAACCTATGACTAGAAAGGCCATAAAAGAGGTAGATTCAAAAACCCCATGCCAGAAACAGTTCAACACACCAGGAATTTTCCACCAGCAAGCCCGCAAGAGAGGGTAGGATTTGGTAGACTAAAATTATGCACTCAATTTTTTCCAATGCTTTATGTGGTTTCAAACTTCATTTATCACCTAAACTCCTAAAGTGAATTTCCACTTCACTTGAAGATAGTTAATGCCTTATAAAGGTAAAGAGAAAACAGGAACTGTCCACATAGAAGTCCTGATTAATTTTAAATGCTTTTATTGGGTTTCTGAGGTGGAGGCAGCTCTGTGTCTTTAAAATGTTTTTTGGTTTCATTTTTTGTTATTCTTTAAAAGTGATATTTGATACAGTAGGAGGAGGTTAGGGAGCTTGGTCTGAAAAGGAAAAATAATACTGTTAATACTATGAGTTGGTGTGTTTTTGATGACCGTTTCCTTCTTTTTTTAAGCAATTTTTTCCTCTTCCTGCACAGGAAAAAAAACTCCTCCTGTAGAAGCCCTTATGAAAAAAAAAAAATCAAAATCCTCTGTCAACTAATTTATAGCAGAATATTTATTTCTTCATATCACCAGTAAGTGACATATTAGAGGCAAGATGCTAAATTGGCTGGATTACAAGTACAAACTACACAACAGTCATAATGTTGCGAATGTAAGGCTGTAAACACTGCTTAGACTTGAGTGAGATATTCAAAATAAACAGTCTATCTGACATTTTTCTTTTTCTATGAATGAATTAAAAACAATGAACTTTGTATCACCTCTTAAAAAAAAGAAAAAAAAAACAACTTCAGAGAATTAGATATTATTGCGATCAAAAACTTTTGAAGGAATTATCTTGTAAAAGGGCAGGTAACATGAAGACCTGAGACAGAAAGTGATATGGATTTTTACTGTTCAAAGTTTTATTCTGACTGGCTAGGCATGCCTTTCAAAACATAAACCTAGACATGTTCTGACTCAGAAAAACTAAGATTAAGTGGATTTTTAAATGATCTAAAGATGGCTGAAAAGTAAGTTTGGAGACTACTTTCTATTCAACAGTTTCTTTCTGCAGTGCCCACAGACATATTTTCTTTTTTTCCCATGTTAAAATTGATTGGAAGTTAGAAATCGAAAGTATTGAGCTATACTGGATAATTTGCCATATTTGCTTCATCTAGGATGCAAGAATATTTTTTATGCCAGAGGAGAAGCTCAGATAAACACAGAAATATGGGCTATGATTGTATGGGAATAAAGTTGTTCTAAGGAAGGGAAAAAAGAAATGGTAGTGGTGTTTTTGTTTTGTTTTGCTTTGTTTTCCAGTAGATGCACAGAGATTGCCTCAAGTTATTGGGACAAACCACCCTGTAATAATATACACTTGGAAGTGGAATTAAGGATACATTTACAGTCTTGCTGAGTACATCTTCTCATTTTTGCATACTTATTTGCACAAATTAAATCTTAGGAACACTGGTTTGCATATACCCTCCCTAAATCTGATAGCATAAAAATAAAAATATCCCAGAAAAGAATCCACTAGAGATAAAATTTTCAAATATTTTAAGCCTTTATCGGTCATTCTATTTGTCTAAAATTTTAAAATCAGTGCCTTGCTTCCTTTTTTGCATTTTCTCATAATTGATTCTCTTGAAAACATTTTGAAATATTTCCCAGTTTCATGTCATGCTTGTCTTGGTGTCTTCCAAAAATTATAATGTCATCATAAATATTCAAAGCCTCTGTACACCATTGCATGACTTGTTAATTAAACTTTGATATTTCTCAGGTGCGGATGAAATTTCAAACATCGATCTTCTTTAACACTGTATTTTTTCATGTGTTGCACATAGTGTGTTCATTTTATATTTAGCCTCGAGCTCATTTGGAGTACTTGCAACAAAGAAAATGCATCTACAAAGACCTCTTGCACATGCAGTTAAAAAGCTGAAGGCCCTGCTGTAAGCAAGCCTGATACACTGTCATAGAAGATGGTAGAAAAACTTAGTGCCGTGATAATTCCCCCTATTTGTAAAATATGAAGGTCCATACACACTTAATGCATCCCATTTACCGTATTTTTTGTTAACATATCTTAGTATGAATTATCAGAAAAATGCCTTCACAGAACATTTTCCATCTGTTTGTACTGTCTTGAGCCATCTCTTTTTCTCTGTACTGAGACTTTAAATTCTTCAGAGACAATAAATTCCTGTCATCAAAGCATCTTTAATACTGCTGCAAACAAACAGTTCTGCCTTACCAATCCCCATAGCAGACTGATGACAAAATAAACTAATTCTTTTACATTAATATTTGTGTTATATTTTTGACCACTTGGGTAAGGAGGCAAGTGAATGCAAGGAGCTGAGGGAGCTGAGATTTATTAGTTTCTACTATTAGCTCTGGAAAGAGTGAGCTCAGTTCCACCATAGAGCCTAAGTCTTATCTAACAGATTCTGCCTTGTTTCTCCTTTTGAAGTCATGTCTAACCTACTGAAGTAGGTTATGCTAAGAATCTCACTAGTAATCATATTCTAAAATGGAAGTCTGCATGTTGTAACACCTTTACAATGTGTTATCTGTTAATGATCATCTTATTTTCTTGTCTAGACAGGGCTAGCAACCTCTGTAACTTTTCCTGAGAAAGGAGAATTTAACAGTCTCTACAGATATCTTTCTGACGTTCTAAATAATAACTCTATTTTTTTCTTGCACAGGATAAAGAGAAAAGTAGATGTCAATTTGGAGATCTTTTCACTTTGTTCTCTGAGAACTAGCCAAAAACACTCTTTCTCAAAATAAAATTTAAATGATTAAAATCTCTGTACCTATGCTCACACTTATATCGTAGCCATTTGCCTATGATTTATCTATGTTTGTTTTAATTTGTCTAGTTTGGCTTTCACCACTCTTTCATTTTAAAGACCTGCAAGGTACCTGTATGCCTTTTTAGGTACTGGTATTAGATGAGGACCCATGCATTTAGAAATGTGCACAACCTATAAACAAAGTATGCAAACCTATAAGCTAAAAGCTGAGAGTTTCATGACAACCTGGAAGAATTACAAAGAACATAGAGTAACCGCTTAATAATACGAGATCCTCAATTTATTGGATAGGGCATGTTAGAAACCTACTTCCAAAAGTTATATTCTTCCATAGATACACATCTATAACTCCCACAGATATAACACAATAGAGTTGTGTTCATCAAAACTGTGTCTCAAAGCACTTTATGGGGTGCAATAGCAGACAGGATGAGAAATTAAAATATATTTTTACAATGAAGTAGCTGCAAGTGGTTCTGTTGGGTTCCATGTTTGTTTTGTCTTACTTATCCTGTAATAAATTTGCTTAGGTTAGCTTAGTTGATGAATATTTATTTCCTAACTACAATGCTACTGACTTCAGACCCTGCAAATCAAATCAAGATGAGTTATTTCCTATTTATGCCTTTTCTAGGATAATAAAAGTTTTTAAAAGGGAAGAAAAAAAAAATGTTCTCATTGAAATCTCATCACTCAACAACTATTCCTTAATTAACATAGATAAGAAGCAGTGTATGCAATAAAAACATATACCTAGTTTCACTGGTTTCTTTTTCCTGCACATTTCCATTTTGAAAATCTCCCTTGAAATATCCAAACAGAAGAAATTTTAGTTGCTCCTGGACCGTTGATAACCTAGAGGATGCATGGCTGTTTTAAAGGCAAGGCCAGGATGTCTGCATTAGATAGCTATGCAAAGTCCAGACAATCTCTAATACCAACTGGTTAATTTGGAAATAACACTTTATGTGAAATAAACTAAAAATTTTATGCATATCACAGATCAGAACTATAATTTCAGGAAGTTAGAGTCTTCTTGCAAGGGTATTAAGTATTAACTAGAAGCTGATTGTTTATTTTAGGGCTTGTGGTCTCTAAAACAAAAAATGCAAAATAATGTATCCTTTCAACAGGAAACATCTTGGAATAGAGAGGCTTTGGTTTTTCTTTTCCTGTCCATACTGTACATATAAATAGTATTATGGTATGTAATTTGATTTCACTAGTAACAATTATAGCCTTGCTTTAATTTGTTGCTATAAAAGCAGACTATGTAAAAGTATTGCAGCAACCTAAAATGCCCATCCTCTGATTAATGGAATTTTTGAATTCATTCCCATCCAAAATTTCTGAGAGCCCTGAGAGCGTTGCCAGGCCCTGTGTCCTCATCTAGCACATTCATCATTGGACCACATGTCTTATCAAGCAGGCAATAATGCAGACCTGAATCGTGTTGGGCTGATGAGAAAACATATCTGGATGAGGTTTTGAGGGCAGCAAAACAATTTGATATTTACAACCTACCCTGACAAAAAGCAGATTTTATTATAAAATGTGTCTTATGTGCAATAATTTTTTAGGAGTGACTGAATTTTACTGGAGCAAATAGCATTCTATAGCCATTCACATTATCAGTATATGTCACTACAAAGCAAGGATAGAATATAATTTATTTCCTGCATTAGATGTCACTCTTACAAAATTACTTTAGGGTTACACATGGCAAAGTAAGAATTACCATAGAAGAACGAACCAACATGCCACTGAACAAGGCCAATAGAGAGGAAAATTATGCATGAACATATTTGTGAAATCTGACTCGTGATTCAGTTCAGCTACCTCTTTTTCTCTCTATCTTATTTCTTTTGGCCCCAGAAACTTTTCTCCCATGGGTTTCAGAAGGACATGTTTCTCACACTGTTTGCAAATAAGAATGACCAAGTGTCCAGATCACATGGCTTCATATTCTACTCATTCAACAGTTGTCTCTTCTTTACTCTAATCAGATTGCAAAATATTGTGCATGTTGCTACATCCATTCTTTTTTTCTTTCTTTTTTTTTTTTTTTAGTTTTAGAGTTTGTTTCCTTTTTTTTTAATTTGGTTGCTTGAAAAATGCATGATTATCACAGAGGTTTAAGCATTCTGTTTGCTTTACTACTACGCATCATTAACACACAAATAGTTCTAATTAGAGATCACTCAATGTAAAATATGAATAAATCTTTATCACTTAGGGACTATGCTGTGGAAGAATTTATTCTGTTTCATATGTTTGAATGGGCATGCTGAATAGCAATGTTATCCTGACTTTTTGAAATATGCACATAGCTTGTTGATACAGCAGTTGTTTTACCAGTTACTTCAGCTACTTGTTTTGTTATGATGAGAGGCCCGGTAGTCACACACAGTTTTCCCTAAATAAATGTTACCTTAGAATATTTCAAAGAAGATAGTATTGTTTTTTTCTTTTTTTTTCTTTAATCTTTTTCCTTATCTCCTTCTTGTGTAACTAGTCTTTTTAGGAAGAAGAATAAATCACATGGTTCATCATCATGCTACATTTTAAAAATAAAACAATTCCAAGAAAATATTCACAAAAAATTTCAAACCATGTTAACCTAACTGAAGGTGTTTTTTCAATGTGTGACTGGCTCAAAAAAGCAAACTGATATATATTCAGCTGGAAAGACTAAATATCTGGTTTCATCTAGGTGCACAAATAAAAGCAGATTTTTTTTTTTTTCACAGCTCTAGAAGAAAGAGTTTTGAGTAGTAAATCTATTACACAGAAACTTCTTCCACTAGGCTATGTGACACCGCTTCTTGCTTTCTTCTAACTTCAGAAATCTTACATACAATTTTATATATTTAATCATCTTCAGAAGATTGCAAAAGATATAAAAGACATCATAATTTTTTTTATTGTCTGACATCTTTGGGAGAGTGGAAAATCTAATTTTGTGTCTGTGCAGGTTGAACAGTGAGACAAATGCTGTGCTCTGAGTAGACTGTTTTGTCTGGATAGAATAGCCTCTAGTCAAATATCCAAACACAATCCTGTTGGCCTTGCTCTTTTGTTTGTTTGTTTGCTTTGTTTTACTTTGTCTCTTTCTCTCTCTTTTTTTTTTTTTTTTTTTCCTTTGGAGGTCGGGGGCATATAGGACTGGTGTGCTACTTCCCCGCTCTGTCCTGACCTCTCACACAGAGTCCTATTCAAGCATTAGCACTTGGTGCTCTCAGTGGTGCTCTCTGACCATTGTCGCTCCATAATCTCTACCCACAGGGCATTAACCATGTGGTTACATCCTGCTGAGGGATGTTCTGATGGACTCTGGGAACAGAGACAGCTATAGTACATTAGCCGAGGACTAACTAAGATGCTGTCAGCAAAAATTCAGCTGATATGCAAAAATAAGTCAAGCATCTTATCCCAAAAACTTGGGCACAACTCCAGAGCTTGGTAGTGAGTTGCACACCAGGATCTCCCCTTGAGCAGGGACACCTCTCAAGGATACTCCTTATGGTTGAGATCTCTTACCAGCTACAGATCCATGATAAGTGAACATAGCATGCTAAAATTTTCTAACACTTTTTAAGTTTTTACTAAACTACTTCATCAATACTCATATTTGCTAGATTTAGCAGTTTGCGGGACCGAGTTTATGATTTATATTTGATACATGAAAAAGCTGAATATGACAGAGATCATGAGATTGACAAAGAAGTCTAGCTTTACATAGAAGCTTTTCAATAACACTGAGGAGGTTGGGAAGAGTTTTGATCACATATTGCAATTATTATCATTGGTTTTGTCACTTACTTAAGTTTTTCTTCTTACTCTCCAGGAATATGGAAATAATCATTACAACAGAGCACTGCAGTTTAAACTACTCTGGAGGAATGTATACTTTATATGACTTTCAGGCCTTTCACTTCCTTAGACAATCATACATTTACTGATATACTCAGCTACTAAAACTATATAGTATAAAAAGTAATATCTCAGTCTTGCCCTCATGAAGCTGTAACACACCCAACTATCTTGTCTAAAATATGTTATCTTCCTATCAGTAATCAGACTTTTTTTTTTTTGTAGTTCTTATTTTCTTTTGACACTTACATAAAGGCAATGTATATAGGTCATAACTGAGATTTAGAATAACTAGTAATGACTTCCATAGCAACTACTATCTCACCTCTCTGTTCATGTAATTTTAACAATGGTCCAGCTGTTGCCTTCTATCCATGTAAACTTCCTAAAAATACATTTTGAGTAATGTATGAATATGTAATATCTCATATAGATATGATAGTACTTATAGCACTTATGTTTTTGGAATGTTCAAATATACCAAAGAGAATGCAAAGAAACTACATCACTCCTCCCAAAATAAGAAAACCATGGATGAAGACCAACTTATCTCTGAGTTATTAAACAAATACACATTACCAGAGATCCCATTTTTTTTTCATTTCTTATCTTCTGCAAGTGTCTTCTGAACAAGAAGGCAGTAATGTATCTTGGTATCTTGTGCAATAATAGAAAAATAATAATGTAGTGGCTCATTAGATCTGGTCATTGACAAACTAAATATATATGTCTATATTATATATAGATCGGTAGATATAAGAAAAATGCACTAGAGAGTTCAATAGTCATATTTCAACTAATACACATATTCTTCTTTAAGCAGGCCAAAGTTATGGCCCATTCAGCTTACTTTCCATCCTTATGATTATTTCTGTGACAATCCAGATTTTTCTTGGGGTAAAAGAAAGCCATGGATTTTGCCTAGATCCACAAAGAGTGCTTTGTTATGAGAAAGAGCATTTTGCATCCTGATATTAAGTAAAAATAACAGATACAGAAAATTTTGAGGGATCTTCCCAAATCCTGATATTGCAGCCTGATCATAGATACATTTTGATATGCCACCAGAACAACATGATCAGGTAACTGGTACAGTTACAGGTAACTATAGTTAAAGTCATGTCAGAAATAAAGATCCAGGTACTTTGAGAAAGCTGATACTATTGACACAGTATAGACGTAGACATATCTTGGAAGTGTATTTCTGTAGCCAGAGCTCAGTCAAGGATGTTTGACTGGGAAACTGAAGGAAGCTTTCTGAGAGTGACAAATTTAAACAAACAAACAAACAAACAAAACAAAACAAAAAAAAAAAAACAGAAAAAGACAGTAGTCTGATTCAGATATAATGCCCAACACTAGAATAATATGTTTGAACTGAAGTCAAAATACATATGAAATGCCAAAAGAGGTGATAAAATATAGGACTGAAGAGTGAAATGTTGAGACCAGAGATGACAAGCAGAATCAAATTATGTATTCTTTGTCATAAGAACACAGGAGAAGCTGTATCTCCTTCACTAACCAAAGAAACCCATCAGTGAACTTGATAGTTAGGTGGAGTTCACTATACTTGATAGCATTTGATGGATTTATTTTTTTTCCGACAAATGTGTCTATTATTTTATGAGCCTAGACCTTTCTTTCTCAAGCATTTATTCACAAAGATAAGCATTGGAGGTAAAAACTAAACAGATACAAAACTGTTATGCACAAAGTAACTTTTCCAAATTCATTACAAAGTTACATGTAATGCACTGTACTCAAGTAATTGAATACAAAGAATTTGGCTTATTTCCTCAAGGTTTTATTCTTCCTGTATAGAATGAACATTGCAATGTATTGTAGCCAATGAAGCAATGGATTAAACTACCTTTCCCTAGGTAGGGATACTTTTCCCTACTATCGTGATAACAGTACTGGTGATCATTTCATGATGATGGCTGGATATTTTGGCATACAGATTTTCTCTAGGCCAGAGAGAATTTCCCAGGAAGGCTACTGAATTGTGTGAATAATACTTCTACAGTACTTTATTGCCTTATGAAATGATACAGCTGGACTAGTTAGTCATAGGATGCTAAGTCCTGAGATTGGTGATAAATATAAACCAAGTTTCATTAACAATTTAAAGAAAACTGTACTTCTAATCTAACAATGGGAATGTGCATTGCTAATTGCATGGACCATTTACTAAAATCATAGAAAGATGCCATGAAAAAATTAAGACACCTCTCCTAACAGCAAATGCTAGAAGTATGACAAATAGCAGTAATTTGTAGTACAAGACATCTCTTTCCAATGATGATGAAAATTAACAACTTTTGTTGCTCATGTATTGCTGAAAGCTCATTAGCAAAACACATTAAATTTGCCTTTCTTCACTACTTTGAATTATAAAGCTCAATGCTTATTAGTCAAAAACATAAGAGGTTACATTTTTGTTGTTTGCCACTTTTGTATATACTAAATCCATTTGGTTTATTTTAAAAAAGTATATACCTATCTTTACTAGTTTCTGTAAAAGTGCATTAAAATATTTGCGCTAAATTGTTTGGAAAATGTCATCATAACTAGTTGGAAAGGTCATCAAATATGTCAAGAGTTAAAATTAACTCACAATAGACACTATCAATTTTTTTAAAAGAATTTAGTTTGAAGTAAAGTCATGATTTGGACTGTAATTCCTATAACACTGAATCACAGCTGAAATTAATTGGTGTTTCACCACCACCAAAAAAAAAAAAAAAAAAAAAACAGCTAAGTAATACTCTTTATTAAAAACAAAAACCAACAAAGGCAAAAAACCTTTCATATAGTTTCACTCCTTGGATTATTTTAATGTAGGTAGTTGTAAGAGACTGTTGTGGATTGTGTTTGTCTCGACATTGTTGCCCTACCATTTAGGACTTCTTGACCTAGGCATCCCATCTATCAACTCGAGGTGTCTTATCTCTATACAATTTACACCTTGGCATCCCACCTCTGGGAGGACTGGGATATCTCCATACAGTTTACAACTTCTTAGCATGGACATCCTCCCTCCAGGAAGACTGAGATATCTTATCTCCATACAGTTTACAACTTCTTGGCCTTGGCATCCTGCTTCTGGGAGGACTGTGGTATCATCTCCAGATGTTTTATCTCAATCAGAGTGAGACCCAAACAATGGTCAGCAGTATCTATGGAGCGGCACATGCAATCAAGTTGGATGAAGGGGAGAATCAGAGCACACAGAAAGTGGGCGGACTCTTCAAGAACGGGGACATAAAAGAACTGTGTATTCCCCCACGAGTGTGTGGCTTCTTCCGGGGCACACGGCTTCTTTCCCTGAGCATCACCTGCACCGAGACACCTGTACCTGGACCGAAGCGGAACCAACAACACTTAGCTGCAGTGGTGGTGGTGGTAACTATAATCTTGCTGCATCTCTCCCGATTGCTTGCTTTTCTTTCTTTTTCCTTCTTCTTCCCTCTGTCCTATCATGCTTATGAGAATAAAGCTTACAAGGTTGTATGGCATTTGACCTCGTTTGTGTCTTAATCTCGCTCTTGGGATCGTATCGAAACCTCCCCCGACACCAGATCGGGACAGTAGTTTAGTTTCTTTTCCAGTAGCACACATCCCTATCACATTTCTGATAGCAATAGCATTTGGGGCACATTTTGGATTTGTAAATACTACAAATAAGTTTTTCAGCATGGCCAAGGAGGAGGCAAAAGCTACCTCCAAAGTTATTCAATGTTTTAAATTATTATGCATTTTATCTCAATTAAACACGTAAATATATTCTAAATGCCCTAATTAGGTCAATGGGAGTTTTATAATTTATTTCAAAAGAAGCTATATCCAAAATATAGCATCCAGAATATTTAAACAGCCCTTATCATCTGCCATGCTGTGTCATACCACGGATGTTTTTGTCTCAAACATTGAGACACACCAAAGGAAAGACTAGAATAATTATGCAGTTTAGTGTGTTGTGCTGGTTGCAAGCACTCCTAGCTTCTAATAGCTAGAAGTCCTGTACTGGCAGTTGCATTTGGGCTACAGTTCTTACTGATCTATTTGGACTGAACTTCCATGACTTTGTTAGTCCCCTGCAATTCTCTGACAATGTTCACCTTTTCAATTTTCTTCATCAATAAGAAATCAACATTTTAAATGGATGTCAGAAGAGAAAGTCTTATCATTTTGTTTAATTGGAGCTTCATTATTTCCCCATGAGTTATGTGCAGTTTTGAAAATGCATCTCCTTTACCTTCTTTGTAACAGTGAGGAATGTTGCAGAAATGTACTATCAGTATACAGCCTTGCTATACACTGAATAGAATACCCTTTTAACCAGTTATTTGGCCATAATCAAACTTTCACTTAGGAGCTTTATTTCTTAAAGAGTTTTAGTTAGTAGGCATCCTTAAAAGCTTTTTTGAAATCTAAATACTTTATATTAGGCCACTCACATGTCTACAAGATCTCTCACTACTACTAAGAATTCAAATAGGTATGAATTCCTCCCAGGAAAAAGCAAGGTTTGTAACAATGTTTTTTTTATGATCATGTCAGATAATTTACCAGTTGCAGAAATCAGAAATGTATTAAAATTACATGAACATTTTAAAAAGTAAACATCATGCTTGCTGCCTTGCTATATGTATCTCTTTGCTTTTAATTATCTTATTTATTCTGATGTCTACCCATACTTTTTTTTTTTTTTTTT
>VZSV01000198.1:1260155-1283368 GCA_013398735.1 Nothocercus julius | reverse complement strand
TTTTTTTTTTTTTTAATCAAAGCAAACAAAATAATTATATATGATATTTATAAGCCATTATAGAGTTTCAAAAGCGGTGTGTAGCATTGTCCCCATGTCTCATGCCCTTCAATTAGCCAGAATCTCATGCTGCAAATGTTTTATTGTGACACATACTGACCTTATGCTCCTTGATTGTACCGCAGAAACTATGCTTCAGTAGACCCACACCACCCATCTAAATATAGGAATAAATTAGTCACAAGGTACTTTCCATCAAAATGTGAACATATATTTGAATCTGAACATTTTCAATTTTAGAGTTTCCAAAGTTTTTCATTTTCATTGGTTTTACATAGGAAGGAAAATGAAACCTAGGTTTTAATGAGCTATATTTTTATACATACGTAAGCTATCTTGATGGAAAGAAGCACTATGATAATCTACAAGTTAATAATCAGCTTGCATGTGAAAATGCAAACTTCAATGAAAATATTAATTGCTTGGATTTTTTTTTATCTCCCATTTGTTTACCTATACAGACTCAAAGTTATTAGCAACACATTGTCATTTCACACATTTTAGTAAATCTTAGACATACAAAAGCCCAGTTTTGTTATGCACTAAAACTAGCAAGAAATAAACTTTTAAATAAATGAATCTTACTATGATATTCACCTTTTTGCAGTTTATGACAATATAATGATGAATTGTCTTGCAGTAACACTCACTGAAGTCATGAAAGGTTAATAACTCATTTAAACATTCATTACATGTCCCTATCAAAGTCATCTTAATTTCACAAAGACATCTAAGTTTCTCTTTAGGGAAACACTCTCTCAGGATTTGAGTGTGATTCTTTATTAACAAAATGGCAAGTGCAAAGTTACATGTCAAAACCCTGACTGATGATGCTGCAAATTGGTTCTTCCACCAAATCAGAAGACTTTAAATTACTGCTTTTTAAAGGTGCGCTCCCTCAAAGGCAATTAATGTGTCAGTTGTCAGTCAGGATTATTTAATTTCCCAGTGAGGGCTAAGAAAATGGGCATAGCAGATTGATGAACAGAACATGGAGCTGCCCACAACAGAGTTCTAATAATGCTGTACCTTTATCAGGTCTAAAATTTAAGTGCTGAAGGTTCAGTATGTCTGTAATATTTGGAAGGCTCTTTTGAAAGAAATAATAATCAGCTTCTTAGGAAGATTTTTTTTTTTTTCTAGGTGTTAATACAGGTTCACATGGAAGGCCAAAATAAGCATGGTAAAATTATTATCTGCAATCTGTTTTTTTCTTTTTTTTAATTTATATTTTTGACGAGCTGTGTCCCCAGAAAACCCCTCTGCAGGATAAACAATAGTTCACCAAAATAATGTAGACAAACAGATTTTAAATATTCTTTAAACTATGATCCAGAGCAACTGTTTCAAATTATTGTCCTGTGCCTTGGGAATGACATGATGTTCTGGAAGTAGGGCTGTTGTTGTTGTTGTTGTTGTTGTTGTTGTTGTTATTATTATTGTTATTATTATTATTATTATTATTATTATTATTGTTTCATTCAGGTCAGAAGTATACTCTGGAAGAAAATCTTCCTTTCAGATCCAGCATCTTCTGCTTGGCTCACACTGTTGAGTATTGTCAGAGTGAAGGAAGCATTCTTGCACATGAAACTAAACACAAAGATGCTATCCAGGATGTGCCTAATGTACTTTGACTATTTGTAGTGATTCAGTCTTCAGGACAGCACTAAAATCAGCCTGAAGTATACTCTATTAATGCCTAACAGCATGGGCTTGAGATTCTCCATATTAACGCTTACATCTTATCAATCCATTCCTAGTGGGCAACACCATTTTCTAATGTACACGTAACCTTCTACATCTTTCCTGCTGATACTGTTCCACGTGTTATTGCATAGATGGTTTTCCAAAAGATAAATATTTCTGTACATGTGCAGGGAGTACCTGTAATTGAAACAAACACTGCTGTAAAACAGAAGCTATGCAGAAGACCTTCTTTTTGGAAATTATCATCCCAGTTATATTTTCCTCTCTGCAAGACTCTATGCTTTAAAAAATGAAGCAGCATAGAAAGACAATCTTAGCTTTCAATAGGATGTGTGCTGTGTACACATCTGGGTTTTGATAAACCCAGAGGGCTAACTTACAGATAACCGCATATGTAAGTTTTTTTTAGAAAAATGAGGCCATGTGAAGCAATCCATTCTCCAAATAAACATGATCATCAAAATTGCTGCCCTGATATTTGTCAGATTAAAATTTGCAGAATGTGATATTACTTACACCTATTATTTTTCATTTTATTGATTCATAATTCAATTTTCCATCTTTCCAGTAACAAAATAAAGTGTTTTCAAAGAGAGCAAACATATTTAAGTAATTTCACTGTAAAGTTCTTAAACATGCTGAGTTATTGAAGAAGAACACAGTGTTCCCTAGAAACTGAGGAAATTGTATTACATTTGTGAAAAAGGTCTCCTCCTATGCTGCTCAAACAGACATTTTATATCAGAACTTAGACTAAAAACATCCTTCATACATTTTACTTACATAACATGTCTCCACCTCAGTAGTGATATGAAACACTGAAATGGATGTGATATTAATTCACTTATTTAGTAAACATATCAAGTTTAGAAAATGTACAACAGCAAATAGATAAAATCACACGACTAAGTTGTTAATAATGAAACATTTCTATTCAGTTTGACCTATAAGCGAAATAAATAATCTACCTTTTTTTTTTTTCCAGCGAATTCCTTCAAACACCTCTCAGAAAAAAGATGTTTGAAATCTAATGGAAATTACAGGGTATCCAGTAATCTCTTATGCAAAGTCATAGTGACATGAAGATAGAATGTATTCTTGTTCAAGAATCTAGTCCAAAAGGCATACAGACACTAGCATGCTGCTCTTACAATCCTGTCCATAAGAGCTTTGCACTTCTTCAAGGCTCCTGCTGTTGCAAAGGTTCCTGAGCAACAATCTCTTCTTGGGGCCAAAGAAGATATTTGTAAAACAGTGACTGACAGAAGTGTTGAAGAATCCATCTGTTACTAATATCATCATATAATAATTCAGGTTGGAAGGAACCTCTGGAATACATCTATGCCAGCCCTCTGCCCCTGTGAGGGTTGTGGTCATAGACTGGAAGAAGCCCTGCAAGGGTGAAATTCTCCATTGTATTAAAGGAAGAATGCATTTTGCCTATACTTAAAATACAAAAGAGTAATTATACTGTAATTATTTCATATTAATAAATTAATTTCATATATTAACTGTATTAATTTCATATATTAAGTATTTTAATATAAGAGCAACAGGAGTGTATGAAAATACACTCTTCTTTAGAAAAGTAGCTGCTTTTTTTTTTTCCCTAGTATTTAATGGGCATATTGGTAATGTGACACAAATGCATAGGAAAATTCATTTGATTTTTAAATTTGATCAAAGAGTCATTTTTAACAAAATTAAAGTTAATTGTCTACTCTCATAACTTATTAATATTTAAATTCAAAAGCTCTATTGTTAGGTGCATATAATCATACTTTGATTTTTTTAATTTCTTTTCTACCACATGGTACATGGCTAGTGAGTGCTGAAAGTTACTTACAATGCACTTAGCCAAGTTTATTAAAATATTTAATAATATTTGCTTTACTGGAAGACGTGTCTAAGGAACTGCTATTTTCTGAACCATCTCTGTTGCAGCATCTGAGTCATCATAATTTTTAATTTTTATCTGAATCATCTTACTCTTCTTGTAACTTGACTGATTTTGATCCTATTCAGACAAATGTAAAATTAATACTGTGAACATAACTAGAGGGAGTTACTGGAGGGAAATCACACACTATTTATGCAGATTAAAATGCATTGGTTTAAATTACCTAAATTTCCTGACACTTTTTTTTTTTTTAAACAAAACTGTGTCTTATTATGCATGTACATAAAGCAACTGAAAATCCTTTGAGGATTTAATAATGAAGCATATTTTTCCCTCAAATGCTTGCTTTCACCTGTTAAAAATTTACTATAATGAAAAATATATATTTTAATGAGCTTTTAAAAAATGCAAATAGGAATGACTGTGATGCTAGAATTTACAAACAGAAGAGGTTGCTCTTTTACTGCAAAGATTTATCTGTAGGCCAAAGATGAAGGAGATAATGAATTTGGAATCTATCTTGCCTTTTTCCATTAGTGTCACAAAGGTCAAAGAAGGAGTACATGTATAAGAAAACACAGCATTTATTTTCTTGTCTTCCCCTGGCTAAGAAAAGATATCACACTAGCTTTAGCCTCCAGAAGATACAGTCTCTAATCCAATTATTGCCATTTCATGTAAATAATATTATTTTATTTTATTCTACTGCCCTTATTCAGCCTGTGAGATTCTAAATCATTGCTATACTCCAACTTTGTTATCTTACAGGCATCTAAATTTCAGTCTGAAGAACAAAGCCACCTACATAGTGATCTTAAGCCTAAGGAAGTTTTAACAAGCCTAGATCAGGCTGAAGTTCTAGATTGAGCTTTCCCATTCCCAAGGAACTGTAGGAACTGTGAATAAAGGCCAGTACTTCCCATGCGTTTTCAGTAGATGCAAAACAACAGATTTTTAGAAAATGGCAGAGAATAAATTATGAGTGATGTAGTAATATATAACTTTTTTTTTTTTTTCAATAGTTTGCCTAAACCTCTGAACTACAGTTGGTATTTCACTTTTTCACCAGCTGAATAGGTCCATTTTACACTTGTGCCTGAAGTTCAAATCTTTCACTTAAATCAGGCCTCTTCTCTGAGTACTCCCTCACCAAAGGAACAACAACAACAGAAAAAAAAATCTCACTTTTGTGCCATGCACAAGGATAGTATTCCACGATTCTGGATCTTGAGTGGAGAAAACTGTCTACCTAGTAAGAGATTAGTCTGATTCTTGTATCCTACTCTTAGGAAAGCAACTGAACCCTAACACTTTCTTGTGACTTTAATTCAGCTTTATCCACAGGAACTTAAGGAAAAAATTCTTGACAGTGAGTGTGACAGAGCACTGGAACAGGTTGCCAAGAGAGGTTGTGGAGTCTCCTTCTCTGGAGATCTTCAAAACCTGCTTGGATGCAGTCCTGTGCCACCTGCTCTATGTGACCCTGCGTGTGCAGGGGGGTTGGACTAGATGATCTCTAAAGGTCCCTTTCAACCTTAATGATTCTATGATTTTATGTTAAAGGTGGTGTCACTGTACAGGGAGAAATTCTGTTTTCTTTTTAAAAGGAGTATCAGGAACCACTTAGTAATATTTTGCTGATCCCACAACATCACACATCTCAGGTATTGTGACTCTAATGCCAGCAGCCATGTAGATGCGCTGGCGCATATTATGCACACTGCCTTGAAGTTATATTCCATTCCCATTAGGCTACAGAGTACAGGGTGGTTGGAAGTGATTTCAGGGTCCCTTTTTGCACCAGCTTTGGCAACTGGCATGTCATATCCATTTAGGATTTAAGCAAGTTGAATAGAGCACAGAAGTGCTTCACATGTTCCGCTGGGCAACACCACAACAAACTATGTAACTTAATAGGATACAAATATCAGCATAACATTCGAAGATAAAGCTGGGGTGGGCATTAAAACTGAATACAGGAAGGAGGGTTTGAAAAGGAGCCTAAACAAGGAAGGACTTAAGAAGGATAAAGTGTGCTCAGCAAAGGAAAAGTTGTTCAAGTGTGATACTGAAAGCAGAAAGTATCATGGAAATTGTAAAAAATCAGAGTGAACTGAATTAGGGAACAGTAAAGATAAAGAGATAAGTACATGTATATCTGTATGTGTACATCGACATTTCTAAATATAGGAAACTATACATATGAATTATCTCAAAAATACACACATACTATATTTGCATTAGATCTAGCACTGTCTTTCATGAGAAGGGGTCACCCCTTCTCCCACCCTGATGTGACATGGGTGCCTAGAGGACACGCATCCAGCTCCTTCCAATGCTATGTAGAATCCAGCCACAGGGTGCACTTGTCTCCTTCCTGTGGTCACTGGTCCAGGCAGGCAAAGAGAGAAAAATGTGAAGGAGACTTTGACAGAAAGCTGACCAAGGCAGAGTGTGCAGCAAAGGGCTGAAGTTGCAGCATCAGGCTGGGAAGAAATAAGGACATTTGCCAGGCTCCTAGCTGTGCACATTCTGGCCCGAAAAGCTTTGTGGAATGGATGTGAGGTGAGAACATGCCCCCAGCCTGTATCCACTGACACTCTCCCTCACTGGGGAAGAAGTTCCTGTGGAGGACCACACTCTATTAAGGAGGCAGTGCAGAATATATCCAGGGATGTTCACGGAGAAGGAGCCTAAATTATTACAGAGAAGATGAAGGAAATACATGCTCTAAAAAATTTAGAACTGCTGTTCAACAGTGCTTCTTTACAAAGAGAGAAAGTCCAGTAGAAATTGCATTTTTTCCCAAAATCTGGTACACTTTAGCAGGTAGTACCTCATTGTCCTTCACTTTTAGGACTTTATGCAGATCTGTATATTTTGGAGCTTCTATTTTCTAACATTAGTTATTATGCATGTCAGCGAAGTCATATAAAGATTTTTTCTAGACTTGCTAAAATACAGTAGCAACAGAATTATTTTCGAAAAAGAGTTTAGGCTTAGTCAACATTTTTCACAAAAAACATTCTATTCTTTATTGAATATTAGATATACGTCCTGGTAGCATGTGTGGCTGAAAATATTCTGAATTTTCATTTGGAAACAACCCATATCAAAATTCAGATGAAACATTTTGAAAGCATAAAAACAAAATTATCCACTCTCCCTAGAATATTACCTTATTTCAGATGTGGAAATGTAGTTAAATTGTATCATGTATGGACAAATAAACTTATTTACCCCCGAGTGATTATTTATATCATTCGTAGAAAAGCATAATACATAGAGGGAAGCATATTGTTATTGTTAAAAAAAATTATCTCAAAGCAGCAAGCAACATGTTATAAAATGAACTTGAAATGTATTTTTTTATTATTAAAATAGATAAATATCTTACAACATTTAAGATCAAAACCCTCTTGGATGCAGTCCTGTGCCACGTGCTCTAGGTGACCCTGCATGTGCAGAGGGGTTGGACTAGATGATCTCTAGAGGTCCCTTCCAAACTTAAGCATTCTATGAATCTATGAAATGAAATTCCAAGTTAATAAAGGAGCAAATAAGACATTTCATAGCAAATCTAAAGATAGGATTAAACATGAATTTAAATGTTTCATTCATATTTTTTCATTATGCACATAAAATAAAACCAGGAGAATATGAATGTAAAACAGATTATTTAGATGGACTGATTGGCTTATATGAAGTATACCAATAGTAGAGGCCAAAACAACCGTTGCATGTATGAATACTCTAGCATAAATTTGGATAACAGTGTGAGTATTTAACTTATATGCTCTCTGCATGTTAGTTGAGTGTCATTTACAGCTAACTCAGCTCTATACTGACACTTAGGCTTATATGAAAAAGGTCAAAACCTACAGGTAAGAACTGCTTCATGACAAATGTATAACACTACTCTTTATCCCTAGGAAATATGTCCATCTGTTCTACTAAAAGATTTCCTCAGGGAAGAATATACTATTGTTATTTCAGAGTGACAACTTTCTGATGTAAATTCTCAATTTACCACCATCTATTCAAGATAGTTATCAAATCATCTAATCCCTACTGTTAGGAAGCTCATTTTTTCTCATAATAATGGGATGTGATACAATCCTGAGCAACAGGACAATATATGGGATTACTTTGTTAAAAAGAGGGAAGTGGAATGGCAAGTAAAATGCTGTCAACTTTGAAGAAACGGCATACAATATCTTCAGGATAAAAGAATAAAAAAAGATAATGTTTTTAGAGCACTCATTAAGTCACGTATACTGGACATAAAAAGCCATAGATTACCAAGGATAAATCTCCAGCGCACATCAACAAGAGTTGTAAAAGAGAAAAAGGGAATATAGTCTTCTGAATCATGTGCTTTCAATCAATATAAAAAAATTTCCTTGCATCCACAGATGTCACTGATATTTCATATTCAGAGAAAGTTTAGGTATAGGCTCTAAGATACCCACAACTACATTTCATAAATCAATCAAAAGGATATAACTGATCCTGCATTACAATCAGACTGAACCAATATCAGAATAGCTAATATCAGAAGAGAAGCAGAAGAAAAGATAGCATGTCTCTGGCAATCCTAATAAATCAGGTTTTGGTAGTTTTTCCAACAGTGACACCACTTTCTACTAAATAAAGCGTCAGTATTGGTAATATGAGGCTAGTAGGATAGCTCAATTTGAGTCATTTTTAAAATAAATTGATATATGGCTTTTCCATTGAAATTTAGTTTAGATTTCTTGTTCATTTTCCACCTTCCAGTGAAGGCATTAAGAAACACATTCTGTAATAAACACATAAACTGTAGTCTGAATTATATATTGACCAGTGAATAAAGAAGATGTTAGCAAAGTTTCAGGACAGTATAAAGATTTTTTTTAAAAAAGTTCGGTTAGCATCTGTAAATTTGACAGTATATTAAGAAGTATTGTCAGAGAATGGAATTCTTTAAACATATGGAAAGCATATAGAAATAAAAATTAAACATTAAAATTAAACATTAAAAATATAGATTTTGGGGGGAGGATATAGTCTGTGGACATATTAGATCAAATTTGCAAAATAGATTTAGCTGAGAAAAGGAAGAATTGTGATGAAAAATAATTTTAAAAAAATGAAGTGGAATATTAAATCTCAGAAATATTCAAGCAATTAATTTTATAGGTTTTTCAGAACATAATTCTAATTTCTGAAATTACCTAAATCAAAAAATAAAATGGAAAAGGGAAAGGGAAAGGGAAAAGGGAAATTAAAAATAATGAAACAAAAGCATCTGTAACAGCAAAGCTGTAACAGCAAAGTACCATATCCAGGAGTGCCAAAATAACCTTGGATTTCATGATAGCCTGTAACTGAAAGCAGACATAGCCAGTCTTATTCAACTTTATTCTTATTCAAATTTATTTTTGTTAATGAAGTTTACTCCATATTTTTATTCTGAAAGCCAAAAAGAACATTTTTTTTTTTTTTTTTTTTTGTCTGAAAAGCAAAAAGTTCTATCCCATAGAATTTCATCTGCATAATTTCTCTGGGAAGATTTTAACTAGGTAAGGTAACGGGATGGAACAGACCCCCAGAGTGCTATTAGCCTGCAGAAGAGCTCTGCTCTCATGCCAAAAGGTTTATTTCCAAGCAGTAAGATTTTTCTCAAAGGCCCTAAGCACTCTTGGCTCCAGAGAGTGGTCTGGTGACAGAACGTTTTAGAGAGGTTTCTCATGTAACGGATTTGCTACAAGAGCTGTCATAAAGACCATACAAGAAATAACACAGTGGGCAGCAGAAGTACACAGAGGACTCCCTGGAGACCTCCATTTAATAGTGATCTTTAAAAAGCTGATCAGTAAGTATAATTGTGTAGAGATTTACTCAGTGGTATAATGCAAGCAATTCCCTTCTGGCTGGATATTGACTTGCCAAAAGACAATTGATCCCTACATAATTATTCATTCAAAATGACAGGAAGGTGTGTTTTACAGTGTGGAATCCATAACTGGTATTGTGTCCTTGTTTATGACGTTGTTAACTCTCCCTCATAAATATTTTCTTCTTTATTTTCAGGCTTAGAGGACTTTATGACTGGGAAAATTATGCCTGTTAAAGAACCCAGTGAGTTTTCATTCAAAGTTCCTAGAGTTATCAACAAGAATAAAGGTAACTCTTTTTTTATTATTATTTATTTATAAACTGAGAACTAGCTATATTGAACCTTTTTTTTGCTGAAAATAAGCATTTGGTGAGTACTTGGTACATGCTTTCTGCCATACCCTCATTATCTTTCATTTCTTAACATAAATACCATTTTATTTCTTACTAAATATATATATATAATGCATATATACATATATTTTAAGCTTCTCCTCTTAGTGTGCATTCAGAATAATATTGAAGATTCCATAGTAATGTGGTAAACGTCAATTTTAAATGGCCTCTACTTTCTATAAATATTTTATAATAATCAAACATACAATTATATTTTTTTGGCAAACAAAGGATCTGTAAAAAAATGTAATTGTAAAGAAATGTTTTGTAAAGTTCTGATCAAGTTTCTCTGATACCAATATTTTGACCAGTATTTATAATAAAACTATCTAACAACATAGAAACCATTTTTTTTTTTTCCTGGAACCTTAAACTTAAAAAAAAAAAAATCCTAATTTGTTCCACAGAAAGTGATCCTTTCAGATAATCTGTTATATAATTAAATCTGTCTCAAGAAATACAATAGGCTTCACCATGATGCATCTCAGCTAACAGTGATACATTTGATAGATAGTCTAGAAACATACATCTGGTAAACAATGGATATCAAAAGGCTTCTGAGGGCAAAGTTCCTCTGACCTAATTTCAATATATTAACTCTGGAATGGTGTGAATTGCGTCTTAGTCTCTAAAGGGAGTGTGGACACCTAACTCATGTATAGGGTAGACATCATGGTGAATTTCATTTAGAATTACTAAATAGGACATGTTGAACTTTACTTTTTTTTTTTTTTTTTTAAGTGTATATGACCAGAAATCTTTTACTTCAGATGATTTAGAATGAGATTTTCTTTTCTTTTCAAATGGTATTGAATCTTTTTTTTTTTTCCTCAGAAATGTGTAACTAATTGATCTTAAAACACTCTGTATGCGAGATATAAATGCTTTACCATAAAAAATAGAGTTTTGAATTAATTTTGTAAATGTATATGTACTTTTAAATTTACCACTATTCCTAGTTGTATTGACCAAACTTTCCTAGGACAATTGGCACTTATTTTTGTTTCTGTCATTACTCAGGAGACTATCTGTTTTTAGGATAAATTGTTTGCCAGTGGCATTTTATATTTTCAAGACAATTTCTTTGCCATCTCAGCCAGAATCATTAGCAAGTAACACTACATTTTCAGGAATTTTGTTTGGAATAAAACTCCAGATTGTACCTACCAATTTGAACAAACAAAAATAGTTAGGAAAGAGAAGCTCTGCTGGGTGAATTGTGACTCGTTCCTTCTCGTTCTTGGGATGACTTTGCCTTGTAATCATTAGTTTCTATAGGTGTGTAAGGAATAAAGACAACTTTGTAAGATACTAAGTGAAAAACAAATGAGTTACAGCAAATTTATGTTTAAATCTTTGAACATTAGTTTTTTGCTTTTTTTTTTTTTTTTTCCCAGTGTTTTTAAGAAATACTTTGTGCTCCTTGAGGAGCACTTTTAAGTTAATTTCAAGCATAAGAGTTGAATATGCACATATTCATCAGTTACTGTAGTTAGCACATCCTCCTCTGGTATTAGCCACAAAACACAGTACTGCAAGACGCCCATACCAGAAGACTGGCATTAATTCTGTACTGTCTATAACTCCCACATTATATTCTCACTCTCTTCTGGCACGGCTACCTTAGCTTTCCTTATACAATACTGTAACTTGCTATATCCAAAGTTTTATGTTGGAGTACTAAACTTCCCAGGCAAGGAAATTAAATTAATCTGTATAGATCTTTCATTCCATAAATATGACTGTTAGATTCATAGCAGATTTCAGACATTTAACTGCAATTTTGAGCACTGTCTGAGACTCAGATGATTCTTAGTCCTTCAAAATACTCATTCATCTGCCTCCTAGCCCTGTAGAGAGCTTGTGCTGCAAGCTTTTAAGTGGCTGATGGCTGTGTATTTGCCAACACAAAGTCAGCTGGAATCTGACAAGGTCAAGAGCTATAATGCTGAGGTATCAACACGACTAGAGATAGAGAGAGGCTCCATCGCCATTCTACTGTTCATTCTACTGTAACCTCTTGTGGTAGCCTGTCCTCATTCACCTTTCCAGAATACCCTATGCTCAGAACAAATCTAACCTGCTCAGAAAGTAGTCAAGAGGTATGATCCTCTTATAACCGGTAGCTTTGTAAGACCAAGACAGAAAAATTGTGATCAGATGGGGATACAGACTAATTCAGACTGGGGACCTGAAACCGTGCTGCTCCTGTTTCATGTGCCACAAAGGAACAGGGTTCTTTGGAAGGGATTATGCTATATGGTGTTAATCAAACTGTTTCACAGGCTACAAGATCCTTAAATCTTGGTATAGAGACCAAAATTCTTGTGTATGTGCAGATATTTTATCTCCACCACCTACTTTTCCAGTGGTCAGCCATTCATGGTGCAGATCCTTTTGAGTTAAAAGTGATTTTTTTGTGCTTAGTGATTTTCAATGGATTTCCATTCGAAGAACTTTCCCAAACACAGTAACCATAAAGGAGAATAGGACAAAATTCATATTTGTTCCTTTGAACAATGAATAATTGGTTTTAAAGGAAATTCTACACATTATATTTGTACCATAAGCCAAAGAAACATTCTTAATATTTACAGTAAGGACTGATGGCACAATCTTATTTTATGGCTAATTTCAGCACAAAAGGACTTTACACAGTTAAACTGAAAATATATTAACAGATGAGATGAAGCAAACTAAAATTCCATCTTTCAGATATTTAAGTCCCCATCTATAAAGTATATTCAGGATACTTTTTCTCATATTCCATTAAAATAAACAAGCAATTATCTTTCTCACTTAAGACTGAAAGAAAACCAAAGACTGAAAGAAACCAAAATATATTTAGTTGACAAGGTCTACTGCTTTTTTTGTAGTCTGTGATTAGCAAATTCTTTTGATTTTAGCAAAATTAGAACAGTAATCACATTGCTTTGTAGAGCAGCATTCCAAATGTCTCTACAGAGGTGCCACTTTTTCTCTTTCTGCTGAATATTTGAAGAGTACAAGGAGAATAACTTCTTAACAGACATCTAAATTAGAGGTCTGGTCTGAGGCAGTCTCTTGTAAGCTGATGTGCTGCCTGAAAGAATTGTAAAAATAGCTAATTTTTAGCAGGAAGAATGCAAGGGAAAATGCAGGGTGAAGGGTTTTGTTAGATCAAACTAACAATTTTGCATTCAAGAAATAAGATGCATAATGAAATATTGACGCAGGCAGCAGAGTAAGTAGTTAATGTTTGTTCAAGGAGTTTTGTGTTTGTGTGCGCCTGTGTGTGTGCACGTGCATGCATGGGGAGCAGAAGAGAAGATAAACACAGCAAGATTACTTGTAGCAGGTAGAAGGTAAGCACATCTCCATAGTGCGCCAGCACTGCAATGAACAGAGAATAACAGCATGCAATTTTTAATTGGGCTTGACAGGCTTTTGATGATGGGAAGCATCAGCATGAAAGCTGTCATCGTGTTCAGGGTTCACAGCCAGAAATCAGAGCCTCTGAAACACATTTGCATTCTTTGAGGCTCTCTAGTCTTGTGAGTTTAGCTAGTGGTGGTATCTCTTGTAATTCAGGGACAGCATATACTCCACCATATAATCATAAAAAAAGCATCTGAAATGCAGACCAGGGATGTGTTTGGTATACAGGGAGGCTGTTGTTTTTAGCAAGTATTACAATGCCATGAATTCACTAATCTTAGCATAGTGCAGGAACGAGAATGCCATCATAAACTGCAGCTGCTAAAATGCATTCTTGTTAAAAGATCTAGCTCAGGAGATTTGGCACGCAATTTTGCATTGGTGTAGCTCTATTCGATACTGAAATTGTACAAAGATCTTAAGCTGATTATCTAAGAAGTGTTTTTGTTTGTTTGTTTGTAGCTGTAGAGAATAACAGAACAAATTAAGAGAAAACTCTGGAGAGAAAATATTTTTACCTGTTATTCTGAAGATGACATTCACAAGAGTTGTTTCATGGATGACAACATGTGGGGAGGGCACATGCAACAAAGGCTGATATTCAGCCAGAGCAGGATTCTTGACACAAGATAGTGGTAGAAAAAAAGTTCATTCTACTGACAACTATCCACTTACCACTTCATCACTGACCAAATTTTGAGATCTTTACTTTCACACAGTTTTGTTAGGTCAGATAGACAAAGATCTAAAGGTTGGGCTTGAAAAATTCAGGAAGTGTTCAGTACAGTTTGTAGGACCCAAGCAGTAGCACTAAATACAAAATCTCAGAGAGTAGGCTTTGCAGGTAGGACTAAAATTCTACCGCTATCCTGTTTGATACCGTCCTCATAATGTTGATTTTTTTTGGCATCTATTAGATAAGCCAGCTAATTATCTTTGAGGTCCTTTTACCTTTTACCTATTTAAAACTAACTTTACCGAATAATTCTACTTTTGCACAGCAAGTCCATACAGCCAATTCCTCCGACACATAAAAAAAAAAATTGTAATGATATAGCATCCTTTATCCCATAACTGTCCCAAAAGCAAATGCTAGCTGTGGTAAACAATCTACTTATTCTGTCATAGCTGCAGTCTTCTGAAGCACTGTCATTTTATTGCAACTGGGAAGCCTAATCTTTTTCTTATCCCAAACACCAAACCCTTCCAAGAATTAAAATTTGAAAAACAGACCATTCACTAAAAAGCACAGGTAAAGGCTAAAGTTCAAAAAATACATATTTAAATTTATTTTTCCTTCTTTTATTATTTTATTCATGGTAATAAGTAAACAATGCATAACACTTGCTTTTTCTTCTAGTTAAACATACACCCTTTACTATTTTTTATTCACTTTCTCTGTTCTATGGCTATTTTTTAAAAATCAGATCCACTGAATTTAATATTGCAGTAATGGAGCAGGACAGCATCCCCATAAAACTCTATGATTATCTTTGTAGAGGTTGTGTGTTCATCCTCAGGCACTGAAGAGGACCATTATTGTTGTTACTAATGCTGAGAAAATGGTATTTCAAAGTAAAAAAGAATAGAACTTCTTTAATATATAATGTCTGGATTCCCAGTGCTGGTTATTAGTGTTCTTTAGCTGTTGCCTATATTTTATCTTTATTCACTTTCACTACAGAAATTTTATCACCTTTTCATCCTACTCTTATTTTCCTTTCTTAATGCTCATCTTCAGAAGATAATAGTCAGCCTGCACTGTATTTTAAGACCTGAATGAGAGAAATTTAACACAAAAAACAAAGACTGTGAAGAAGAGAAAGAATAAAAAATAAAAAGGTATTTCTTGCTTCTATTTCCTTTTCTCATAAACATTATGTGTTAATGTCTCATTTTTCAAAGTCTTAATTGAGTAAATTGCTGAAAATTCTAGCTCTAATATAGCCAAGAGTTTAAACATATGATTAATTTTAAGCATATACATTTATTTTAAGTCTGTAAACCTGCAAAAAATATAAGCTGAAACACAGGATTTGTTAAGTAAACAACAGGAGCAAGTTTTTAATTCTGGTTTCTAAAAGAGACAAAAAAAAAAAAAAAAACTTGTATATTCCGAGCCTTCTATATGCTCTTGGCATTATATATGATGCTATTAACTTTGGGGCAGGTTTATACGAAGAAAAAATCAATGACAAATAATTTTTTAAAAGTTATTTGTTTGTTTTCCATTGATAAGAGTCCTGAGAATTGAAATTATCCTTACTTAGAGTATTACTCAGCATCAGCACTCACCATATACATAGTTACCCATCACGTTACTGATCTTGTAAGGCAAGAATTGAATTTCAGTGAGACACTGCATTATGCTGATTTTAGCACGGCACACTATTGTTTTTAATATATTCCTACAGAATAAAAGGAGTAGACAGTGCTGGAGATTTCTAACACCATGTTTTCCATAAGTCAGGAGTGTTGTAATAACTTCAGCTACTTTTCTCTTCAAACTGGAAGATATGGGGAAAAAAAAAAAAAAAAAAAGAAGACTATGCCCACTATGTACAGCTAGGATTTTTGGGGGCAGTACACTACTGGAGATATTTGCTAAGGACTTTTAAACTGTATGACCTAAAATTTGGGATTTTAATAATGGACATAAGGATAACAAAAATATTTCTCCCACTGCACATTTTTTCATTCTTTGGTTTCTAAATCTTAAGCCTCACAGTTTCATTAATGATGTATCTGAATGTTCTTTAGCATATGCATATTGAAGAATAAATTATCTTTCTCTAGCTACACTTCTCTAGCTACACTTTCTCCCTCAAAAAATTAGCTTTTCAGAACCATCTTAATAAAATATACATAACAAACAATAGACAAATAATTTTGACAACCAACTCCTAGTTATGTCTAGGAACTCTAAGGCCAAATTTCCATTCTGTTAATATTTAGCAATATTTAAATCCAAATATTGTCTGCAAGCAAAATGCCAGTTATCGTTGTGCACACTCAAATCAATATATGGGATCAAGAGTCTTTGGTGGAGAGTTAAGTCTCATTCCAACAATTTTAATCATCCTGATGAGACTCTTTCCATGATCAGCAAAGAGAGAAAGGGACTTTTATTCTGTTTTATATATCTAGGCTATGGAAATGTTTTTTTTCCAGAAGATCAGGCATCTTTCAGGAATGTTGTGCTAAGATTAGTCTTAAACCTGAGGAAATAATCCTCAGAAATATTTTGCATTTCTCTTAATTATACCCTGTCTGTTCTTGTTATTGCAGTGATGCAAGTCTCAACCAATGATGAAAATATTTGAAATTCCTGTGTGAAATTACAAGTCTAGGCAGAAGATATTAAAGCTAAATGAACAACTTAGTTTTATAGATCCTTTACCTGATGTCTACCCAAATTAAAGATCAACTCTAAATCCTTTCAAGACACTTCCAAAATACAATATAAATGGATCTCGTGCTCATAGATCTGATTAAACATCTATTCTGAATTTTGTGACATACCATGGCACATCACAGAACTTAATTAATTAACTTTCATAAACCTCCTTGTTTTTTAAAAAGTCTTTGGTCTGCAGAAGCATCAAATATTGCCATTCAAATTACTTTTTCCCCATTTTTACCAATGTCATCTTCAATGAACTTCGTGCCAAAGTCACAACAGGGCAAAGAAAGAGACACCTTGAATCTTTTATTATTACTTACATGTCCTGCACCTTTGACTTCAACAAAAGCGTTATCTTTCCTGGCCTTTATAAAATCTCAGTCTAGTGACATTTGGTGTTTCTTAATAACCTGCGAAAGACCGGGATTAAAAAATTCTTCATAGTGATTTTTTGTGTGACAAAGATTTGTCCTTAAAGCATTTTTGATAGGGGAAAAAAAAATCTCAAAGTGACTCAAAAAAAGTGAGCAAGAGGAATGCATCACAAATATTCAACTTTTCACTTTGTATGTGAACTCCTTCATGTAGACCCCATCCTCTTGAAACCACACTTTTTGTCTTAATGAGACAAATCATATTTATTACAATTTAATTTATGTGTGCACAACATTAAAATTTTATGAAGTATTTTGTACATTTCATCTTTCAGCAATAAACCAAACAAACAGAACCTTTTTTTTTTTTTTTTTCTTCTAATTTCTTTCAAGCATGCCCAGAAGGGCTATCTTTAAACAGAAAGAAAGATGTCATTACAAACTAGTGATATTTCCAGAGAGGATGCCTTAGCATTAAAAATAAATGTTATGCATTCAGATAAAAGCAGAGATAAGTCTATGCAATGAAGCACAGTTTTGGATTCATGTTATTCAGCAATGTGTAAGAAAACGACTCCAAAAAAAAGCCTTTTCCATATTTATATGTATGAGCACACAATGTACTTATTAATTTTAGAAAAAATCCAAATGTTCTTTAGCAAACCTGGAATATGGAAATTTCACTAATGAGAAGGGTAGCTAACAGGTCACCAGCTAATTTACTAAATAAAGTCCGTGGAATAACAGCTTAGTAGTATGTGTTCATCTGTTCCAGCAAACCCTGCATTAAGATAAATTTAGATAAAAGTTATTGTGTCAAGCCAAGTTTTTAAAACATGGCTTTTGCATGAGTGTAAAATGCAGGTCTGAACACATTTGCTATCGGAGTAAATATCAGCAAAAAAAAAGAGCTGCTGTTCTATATAGAGATGGAGCTTCAATCTGGTGAATGGGTTTTTTTGTGCTTATTAGTGAGAGTCGGCAGGCATGCAGCATCCTGAATGTCCAATGCCAGCACCAGCTCGAGCCCTACCTGTGCTGCCCAGTACCTAGGAGGCAGAAGTTGTTGCTGAAGAAATATATATCAGACTGAGGAGGAACACACATACAAAAGTGTCACATATCCTCCACAAATACCCTATTCCTTCTCTAGAAAACCTTTTGAAGTTTCAAACCCATGAAAACTTTCTATCCCACCATTCTTGAGGAAGAGTGAAATGTTGACTTTGAGGCTCAGAGGGACACTGGAAAGTGAGAATAACACCAGGCAAAAGGAGTATCTCCGTATTAGTGTGCCTACAACAGGTTTAAGGTTATTATTACTTATTTTTTCTGTGATAGTTAGGAGTTAGTGAAAAATAATTCTTTTGACAATAAGGACAGTCCATTATCCACCCACTGAAATGTATGGTTAGAAAGACAGGTGGCCAAGACACACAAGGCAAGAAGTTATGTGTGTGGCATCCTAGAAGCGAATGTGCATCTCAATGGACTTGACTGGCTTCATTTATCCTTTAATCTACAGGGGGAAGGATCTCCCTCTCATTTTTCAGGAGATACATGCCTTGTTTTAGTGACAGCCAAATCTCCACACCTGGGGAATCCCACTGTCCCCAGTGTCCTATGGGGCAAAAAAAAAAGTCGTGTTTAAAGGACAAAAGCCTGATTCCTTTATAGTATATCCTCTCTTGCTACAGAAGTTTGTTTAAAACATTCATTCATTTGCCTTAATTGTGGTTGGGCTCTTCATGCAGAGTGAAAGAGTGGTTTATGCAGTTTTATCCAAAATTTTACAATTTGCATCCATAACACTTGTAATTTTATGTATCACAAGCTAAGTAGAGATTGGCTAGGTCAGTATTTAGCTGAAAAAGCTTTAAGGAGCAACAAGATGTTCAGGGCACAGTAGGTACTGTTTTACAATAATATGTCCAATAAAGCAGACAGACTTTAGTGATATGGCTTTCAGAAGAAGCAGAGCAATGACTACGTGCAATTTTCAGCCTTAAAGATTCTGTCTAATGTGGGTGGATGAGCTAAATAAACAGTAGGTGAACAAGTTATATTGATGAATATTATTCAAAAGGGAGAAGTGCTATCCATCATTTCTTCCCTGAACTGGAAAACATTGCTGTGCACAGAAAATAGATTGATGCTTCAGAAGCAGCTGTACTGTAGTGGTGAATAAAGTGATCTCCATCCTAACACTGCATGTGCCATTTTAGAAATTTCTGCACAGGTTTCATGTTGATGCTGGTTTACAAATCGCAGTGACTTGTAGAGGCAAAAAAAAAAAAAAAAAAAAAAAGAAACCACATTATGATCACAGTTTTAAACATTCAGAATGCCTCAATTTACATTATGAACAAGCTAAACCAGGTAAACAATTACACTGAAGATAAATAATTTGCACATTCAGCCTCTCTTATTCAAGTGGCTTTCTCATTTCCCTCGCTGTGATACCCTTTTTGTATCAGCAGTAAGAAATAAAGAGCTCCTGTTTATAAAGGAACAGGTTGATACCTCAGCTTCAGGATGTTCCAATAATTAATTACATAGACACGAATAAAGTAATTAAAAATATACCAATATAGTTAGAACAGAATTACAAATTCCCTGATTTCCAAAATTAGCAAAATATTCGCACAGTCTGTTCAATGATTAGTGATCTTTTCCTCCTGCCTAATTTATACACCTGCCTAATGCACTGTAATATTGATAGGCATGTGTGTTTTTATTTAACTGGTAGAAAATTTATTGTTGAAGGCATGCTCTCTGTCAATAACATAACAGTTTATATTGCCAAATTATAAATAGTTCAGTATTGCCTTATTTTTCTGCTTAGTCAATGTGAAACTAATTCAATTTAACAATATAATGTCATTACTTACAATAATGTAATATCCTACCAATAAAAATTTTATCTGAACATCTCAAGGTACACAAAGAATTTCATGAATTATGGATCAAAGGGTCATGAAGTACACAGAATAGAGTTAACAGCAGTAATTCCTGAATAGCTCAATTAGTTAACATCTAAAACAGTCTCTATAGCTAAAACCATGTCCACTCAGTGATGAACTCTTGCGCTTTTTCCTCTTATAAAGAAATGGAAATGAAATCATCAGCTTTCTACATGGAATGATTTCCATTTATAATCTAGTAGCATAAGATGATAAATGTTGCAGTTTGAAAACCATAGTGGTGGGGGGGAAGGAGATGTCAAATACTGTGTTAGCTATACGCTCGACTCTGACACTATCGGATTCATGAACAGTCTGTTGACCATAGGTCCAATTGCCTTTCTAGGAGCAAATTGAGTTCCCAAATAGTGTAAGCAACTATAAGCTCCACTCTGGCAGTATCGGATTCACGAACAGTCAGTCAACTGTAGGTCCGATTGCCTCCCCAATCAAGTAGTCGAGTTCATGAACAGCATGATATATCCAAATGCAACATTTACAAAGCAGGTTTCGGATGTCAGTACAGGAAATTCTCTACTACAACATGGGGTTTTTAGCTAGCTCTGATGTACAAATGTGCAATCATCATTCACCCCAGAAGATGGGAGAGGGCTCTCACTCTCGAGTCTCCTCAGGCAGCGTCCTGACCTGAGGAGAGGAAAGGGGATCAGCCCGTCGACTAATCCAAAATTTGTAATGGAATCTTCCTTCCTCCTCCTTTTCCTCCTTAGTTCACCTTTTATACTTTTGCTCACATTCAGGTGGAGCTTGAGTGTCTATAGTCATACTTAATATTGTTACTGATTGGTACAAAAGTGTCTCACTTTCATTTAAAGGTACAGTCAATCGAAAATCTAGAGCGCCTGCTCAGTGAGGAGCGGTCGTACCTCGGAGGCGGGTAACTTTGGGGATGGCATTGTGTGTTGACATTATAATGAGCTTATAATGAGCAAAGTTCAAGCAAGTTCATCCAAAAGGAGTGATTTGCCACCCTTGCTGGCTCAGCACCGGACATGTTATCGTGTATCTCCCATTGTGCAGCTACTGTGCGGCTGATCAGCGGCCCAGCACAGGGAGTGCAGCAGAGTTTGGCCGCGGTGCCTTCACTCCGCTCCACCCTCCGTTACTCCCCTCTGCAGCTGTGGGGAGGGCAGATTGTGCTGCATAGGGAAGGGTGGAGGAGCAGAGTACAGGCCTATCAACCATCCTGGAAGTGGCAAGTGTGTATCACCCCAGGTAAACCCCTGGAATGCCAAAACTGCTGTTAGGCCCTATTTTTTCTCTAAGTTTCCCCTTTTCAAGCAATTCTTCCACATCCCAAGCAAGCTCCTGTAACGCCAAAAGTTTTGTTAGCCCCTAGTTTTTCTCTAAGTTCCCCCTTTCAAGGAATTCTTCCACAAAGATACATATTATCTGCAAGTGATTCCACTTACACTATGAGAAACTAGAAAAGAAACTGAACTAGTTTATAGAAATACAGAAAGAACTTGAAGATCACGAGGAAAAAATGTATGGAATACTTCTGACAAATGCTACTGAAAAAAATGAATGGATTGGAAATAATCTAATATTTAGAATAGAAATATACATCAAATATAAAATGTACATTTGAAAGTACATGAAATAAAATGTGAACTACTGTACTAATGAAATCAGAGCTAAATTACAAAGTTGGCAGGTATACCTCAGCCACCAAGATCAGATATATATGAAAAGGTGAGCCTTAACATGACAAATAGGAGCAGTAGTAAAAGTGATAGAGAACATTGAATCTGAAGAGAAGAAATCACATATACAATTTGATAAATTTAGTGAAGGCTGTTTGAACTGAGGGGAAAGGTAAATTCATAAAGCAGCATTCATTCATTCAATAAGCTTATTGCAGAGCTCTAAGGTTAAAATAAGAGATAAAATGTTGAGGCAGCTAAGGGAATCCTGAAAATAGTTATGATGTTGATAAGAAGAATTTTCAAGTTCCTGACTATTAATCAGAATACAAATTTAAAAATAGAGAAGGGAAGTGGCCCAAACATCTTCTGGCAATTCACTTAGCAAGCCCCACAATCCCAGGCTTTTTGAGTTATATCTTAAGTAATAAACAGTATACATGGTAGTCTGAATATGAGAAAAAAAAAAAAAAAAAAAGAAAAACAAAAATCTTGACCTTTGATCCTACAGTGGAGACTGGCTTGAAGTTATTTCATTTCCATTCTATGCCTCTATTTATGTTTCCACCTCTCAATTGTGGGCAGCTGCTCAACACATTTTCTCATTCAGGATTCAGGAAATAAGCAAAGGAAGGAAGAAAACATGCCCAGTGTGAAAGGAATGCTGAATACTCTGAACAAAGTTGTTTATTCCTCCTTGCAGAGAATTTTCTTTTCTTCAGTCCTTGATCAGTGTTATCTCATCTGGGGTAAAAGCTTAATTAAATGCAGGTTGCTGCCTCTATGTGCACTGTTGCTCTTTATCCGATACATGTTCTTTGAGCAGGAATCCTTAACTCCTTATATGTTTTTACACATCCTAGATATAACCTATCTTGTTCTCAAGCCTTAAAAACAGGCTCTGCTCTTTTTCTCTGAGGCAGTTTGGATAGCACTCTTCCTTTGCCTTGCCTCTCCAGCAGCTCTCAGAAGCCCATGAATTCAAGAACCCGTTAAAGTCTTCTCTTCACCATTTTTAGCCTCTGTACAAAAATCCCTAGGGAGCTGAGATGAGGTTAACAGCATAGCCCGATACTAACAGGAGAAACCCTGTTCCTTTGGAGAGAGACAGCACTGACTTCCCTCTGAGGGGAAGTAGCAGCTCTATCTAGTGAGTCAGTGGCTACTGCAGGTGAACTGAAATCTAGACCAAGCTCAAGCCTTCGACTTTAAATGCCTTTGGACATAAAATTCTGTGATATTGCCATCCCTATTAGCCCAGAATAAATTCCTTAACTGGAATTTAGAAAATAAATTTATAAATAATAAATAATTTATAAATAATAAATAAATTTATAAATAAATAACACCCTGCCAGGGTGTGCAGAGGGCCATAGTGGGGGTTGAGGTGGGGGGAGAGAATGGGAGTTTGGTGAAAAAGGCTATCTCTTGATCTATTTTTTT
>VZSV01000198.1:1214847-1241249 GCA_013398735.1 Nothocercus julius | reverse complement strand
TTACAGCCCTGCTCCCTCCTCGCTGGATCCTGAACTCCACCAGCTCATGGTCACTGCAGCCGAGGCTGCCCCCGACCTTCACATCTCCAACAAGACCCTCTCTATTTGTCAGCACAAGGTCCAGTAGCCCACCTCTCCTCGTTGGCTCCTCCACAGCCTGCATCATAAAGTTATCATCCACGCACTGCAGGAACCTCCAGGACTGTTTGTGCCTGGCTGTGTTGTCCCGCCAGTTGATGTCAGGGTAGATCACACTGGAGTAAAACAACTTAAATAGCAAGAGCGACTGAATGTGTGGATAACATTGTACAACATTAAACCACAGTTAAGGATAGTTTTCTGGCATATGCATGTATAAGGCCACCTCTCTACGCCTGATGGAATCTCCCTGGATTTGTCCTCCACAGATTTCGTTAGCTGGGTTGCTGCCTTTAGCAAATAGTGTGGAATAATTTCACATATTGCCTCCAATCCTGTCTACAGGCAAGCATCGTATGGAGCAGGAAATCATATTCAAAACATCAGAGGGAAAAAAGAGTTACTGGCGAAGCTGTCACAGTCAAACTACACAAAATCACAACTTAGGGTATGAAGTGAAAAAGTGTGTGGCATGATATTGTACGTACATAGAGCAGCATCTACCAGAAAATAGGTAGTAGACATGGAAGCAAAGAGAAGACAATCACAACATAAGCTTCAGTGCTCTGTAGCCCATTGAAACTGTACTTTCTCTTTTATTTTCATAATTCTTCCACAAAGACAGAAAATTGAAGAGAAGACAAAAGAAGAGAAAGAGAGAACAAAATATCTTTCTATCACATTTCTTGCCCTTCTTAATTTCTTTTCCTCACTTTTGGATATTTGGATAGATATTCAGTTGGTGAGGTGTTCCTGTTCCATTAAGGTCAGGAGAAAAAACAAACAAACAAACGACTCCAGCTGTGAATCTGCCCTGTAGCATAGTACGTCTTATAAAACATGCCTGCCTGTTATTCTTTTCTTTCTCCATTTTAGTAATTGTAGCCTGTTATTCTTTTTCTCCATTTTAGTAATTATATGGGCACTGTGTAATCAAAACAATGTTCAGCTATACAAGGCTGTGTATTGTCCTCTCTCCTGTTTCTGCTCTTAAAGAGGAGAAACAGTTTTTTAAATAAAAGAAAAACATCTACAAGAAAAAAAAAAAAAAAGGTTATGATACTACTGAAGTCAAGAAGAAATTGAAATATTTCCACTGATAAAATTAACAATGAATGAGCATTGCTATGGTTCTTCCTACAGAGCTTAGTGCTTTTGGCTTTTCAGAGGCTAGAGAGATATTTTCTGTGCTTAATATCAATTTAAATATGATGTCTTTATCAATGAACTCCACAGGATAATAAGCTCTCTTGGCTTGTAGCATCTGGAATAAGGTCATGCATTACAGAGCAAGGTCAAGAGTTCTTTCTGAAGCAGGCTTTGTTGTAAAGGATTTTAGTATACTCGACTATTCTTTCTAACATTGTTGTAGAATTTCTTTCAGTTGAGGGAGCTAGGCATTAGGAGAGCAAGGAACTCAAAGAATCCTTCTTTTAAATCTGAGCAGCATATAATTCTTACATGCTTAAGTATAAAATAGTGAAGGATGTAACTATAAAAGCTAAGAGATTTATTACGCTGATATGGAGCACAGGTGAACATATTTCTTCCTTTTTCAGTGATACCATTAAGAAGGATTGCTTCATTTATCTTATATATTCTACCTTCATTTATCTTATATGTTTTAGCTTCAACACTGGTTAGCAGGCTGCAGTACACACTTTTAAAGAAACTTTTGATACTTAGGTGATGAGATCTCTTTGTACAATACACAATTCAGGAAACTTTGGATTTTTTTTGTTTGTTTGTTTCCGTAGTAATATTAAAAGAAAATAGTGAGCAACCTTAAAAGAACCGAAACACTAAGCCCCATCTTATTTACTAAATGACTTCCTCTTTTTATGTGCAAATAAACTTAAGATGTCCTTAGTAGTCCATCTTATGACAGCAGAAGAATGTAGTTACTCCCATGCTACTTCATACTTTAATCTCTATGCCAAGGAGAAATTTTAGCTCTTGACCCTTATGGTTATTAAACCAATCAGATAATTAGTAGCAGTCTTAATCTATGGGGAGAACATAATATCAAAAACTTCAAAAAGAAAGATAGCAGGGAACACTGGAGAGAATTATTACAAACTAACACATTTTTAAACACAAAAAAGCAAATTATTCTCCTCAGCTCTCCCAGGATGTCAAGAGCTGCAGCCAAGCATCTCAGATCAGAGAGAGATTGCATTATGGAGAATGAATGTTTACATGTCTGGAAGACATTCTTTGTGTAGATTGAATCTATAAGTTCTATGAATAGCCTTGAATGAAATTGCAATAGGAGCATACCTAGGAGACATTCCAACTTAAGAAATAAATAAATAAAAAGTGAAAATGCATATTGGCTAATGCAAAGTTGAGTAATTGAAGCAAAATAAATAATAATATCTGCTTTCTGTTTCTAGTTCTCTCAGTGGACTCACAATGAGTTGTGCAAATTAATTAAAACGTAGTTGTTGCTACTACTGAAACAAGGTCCAATAAGCTAAAAAATGTCTTTTCAAACATAAAATAACTCTCCACCTGAGAACCTTGCTACCTTCTGTGTTTCTTAGGACATTTTAACAATGCTACTAGCTGTTATTGTGATTGCAGGTTCTACTAACAGTTCAACTATTAACAGTTTATATCTCTTAAAACAGGGTTTGTTTTACTTATCACAAAGGTTAAAATTCCTCTCAAGAATCATAAAATATTATCTGAACCATCTCTCACATATTTCTGCATTCCAGAAGACCAAGTCTGAACAAGTAGTTTGCACTTTTTATTTGGTTGTGCCATTTGAGTGACATATATTTTTAGGTGACAGAAGTACTTTACTATGACGAAAATTCGTTACATATCAGTAATGAATTCTGCTTTTCCTTTTAAATGCAGTTACAAGATTCCAAATAAATGCCAGCCACATGTTTCCCATATTTGGGTCACTCTCCAAACATTATCTTTATTTTGGTTCTGAGAAACCTTTTATAGGCAGCTAGATTAGTACTAGAGAGAGGACTAGAGAGTCCTTCACAATTACAAGAATCCTTATGGTGAGTTTTTCATTTCAATTTTCATTTTATTTTTAATTTTAAATGTTTCACATATTCGCTCATAGATTAGAAGACAAGAATCTTCCGCACTCTAAACTAAGTGAACTACCATACTAGGCCAGGAGACGTAAGCATACACATGCTTTTACACACCAAGAAAGTTAAAGGGTATCATCAAAGTCTCTGCTAAAACAAACAATCTGAGACGGATAAAACTCCCTATGATCTCAACACGTTTATGCTACAGAGGAAAGCAGGAAATTCTGAGAACACCACAAACCCACTTTAATCAGAGCAAGGAGGAAATTTCTTCCTTAAATTCCAAATGTTACAGCTGTTTGAGAGGTGGGGGAATGAGCAAGGTATACCAAGAAAGTAAAAAAAAGATTTTTTCAATATATTTTGCAGTTTCTTAGTACTTTTCCCTTAAAAAAGTTGGTAAAATGTTATCTAATTTGGAATCAGATTATCAGTGCTTTAGCCATCTGGGTCGATTCTTTAAATCTCCATATTTTACCTCCTCATTTTATAAGAAGAATTCAAAGTTTTACATCAATGTTGTATATCATCACTCTCATTCTGTTCTCAGTTCCATCTTCTGCATGAGCATCAGCCTCATGGAAATTGAAGGAACATTGAGCTACATGTTACATCCAGGCTGTGGTATACAGAGACTCTTTTCTTCATCCTTATTCTCCTTTCCAAGTTGATAAAGAACAATTTGCTAAGTAGTTAAATCTTCTTGTCTGGCCAAATTACTCTTGGCTAAACTTTTGGCCTTTGTCACTTGACTTTTGAGCTTTCCAGTATTCAAGACAGTTCTTAGAAACCCCTTTTTTTTAAAATGTATTTTGTGGGGTTTAGACTTTTAATATCTTGTATGAGATATCTGAGATATTATTTTTGTGTCAGGCTTATTACTTGGGAGCATCAACAGCTCTCCTCTGTGATTTTTTTTTTTTTCTTTTGAGCTTGGATGCCAGGTCCAAATAGTGATTTATCATAATATGATATCTTATCTGGATTCATATCTGGAGATCACCTCGAGCTCATTTATCTGGTCAGTATAATTTCCTTAGTCTTTTAAAACATACTCTTCTAAAATCTCAAAGCAAAACTAAAAGCAATATTTTTTGTCCATTGTGTAACTTTGCATTAATGTCCTGATCCAGTGTCGGGGGAGGGTTCAATACAATCCCAAGAGCGAGATTAAGACACAAACGCGGTCAAATGCCACACAATCTTGTAAGCTTTATTCTCATAAGCACGATAGGACAGAGAGAAGAAGAAGAGAAAAAAAAGAAAGAAAAGCAAACAATCAGGAGAGATGCAGCAAGTTACCACCACCACCAGTGCAACAACTAAGTGCTGTTGGCTCTGCTTTGGTGCAGGTACGGGTGCCTCGGTGCCTCGATGCAGGTGATGTTCAGGGAAAGACGCCATATGCCCTAGACGAAGCCTCACACCGGCAGACGAATACGCAGTCCTTTTATGTCCCAGTTCTTGAAGTGTCCGCCCACTTTCTGCATGCTCTGATGCTCCCCTTCATCCAACTCGCATGCAAGCATCTCTCCATAGGCACTGCCAAGCATTGTTTTGTCTCATGCTGCTCTCACAATCTTCCCAGAGACAGGATGCTAAAGCCAAGAAGTAGATAAAACACCTTGAGCTGATATCACAGCCTTCCCAGAGGTGGGATGCCAAGACCAGGAAGTTGTTAACTGTATGGAGGTAAAACACCTGGAGCTGATATCACAGTCTTCCCAGAGCCAAGGCCAAGAAGTCGTAAATTGTATGGAGATAAGACACCTTGAGCTGATAGACAGGATGCCTAGGTCAAGAAGTCCTAAATGGCATGACAACAATGTCGAAACAAACACAATCCACAACAGTCTCTTACACAGAAGCAATTCAAACATTCAGGGGTTTTGTTTGTGTTTTGTTTGTTTTTTTTCCTTCTATAAGTGGCTGATCTGGATCAGCTTTTTTGATTACTACAAAGCCCAAAATAGAATCAATGCCTCTGGTTCACTGGTTATTCCCTAGAGTGAACCATTAGCTCGTATCTAGTGTGACTCACCGGAACACTGTGATCAGTTCAAGTCTGGCACAAATACATCTTTATTTTGACTGGTATTATTTTGGCAGAGGCATACAAGGAATTGATTCAGGAATGCATTTAGATACCTAGATCTGCCTCTTGCCTGACCAAGGGTGTACTTCAATGTGCATAAACTACCTTCTTTCTGCAGAAGGAAGTACGAACAGAAAAAGAATTTATGACAAAATATCATGGTCACAACAAAGTGTTTATCTAGAAAACCCTGGAGGCTTCTGCTGGCAACCAGAGACATTTAAATTTTCCCTTTACCTGAACTTAAAAGGAGACAGCAGAAATTCTAGATACTCCTACCCACCTAAGACCAGAATGATTAAACATTTTTTTGTTGTTAAGGATCTAACTAAATAGAGCTGACTCAACTTTTGCTTGTTTTTACTATCTAATTATTAACACATCTGGCAAGAGAGTCCTGTATTTTAGATTCACCTTACATCAAACATCTTAAATAAACATGTTCAGCTTCTCTTTCTTATATGGAGAGCCCTCTGCAAAAAATGATCAAGCCATGGGTCAGGTCAGTATCAATGGAGTCCATGACCAGGCACACTAGGCCAGAGCTGCAGACTACCAGTCCTCCAGCAGAAATGAGGAAAGAATCAAAGGCTGAGCTAAAATGGGTCTCCTGGGCCCATGAACAGGATGCATGAGTAGAGATCCCAGGTGAGGCTGGGCCATTAACATCTATCAGTGTCCTCACGCACCTGGCAGCCGGTTTGAGCAAAGGTGTTTTCAGGTCTTTGGTCTGATCGCTTAAGTGTAAATCAACAAAACCAGTTCCTAGGACCTTCTCACCCTAGAGCCATCAGGTTGTTCTTCAGTTATAAATAAATAGGTTTGCTTATGGAATGATGTGCTGTTACCCACAATTCCTACATACTAGTTACTTCAATACCTGCATCATATTTTCCATTTTTACTCACTTATCTTCCCTTATCAAAAAAACAAGCAAATTTTTACTAAATTCCACTCTTCACCTTCAAATTGTTACCATTTTATCTTTTTTTCTTTTGCTGATGGATCTGTCTTTCTTGGTAGATGCCAGAAATCACCAGTTACATGACAAAGCCCTGTGGAGCAGCCCCCAAGGATGTTGGAAATAAGATCTTGGAAACAAGTTTGCTCAGAATACTTTTTTTTTTTTTTTTTCTAAGTTCAAACTGCATAGATGTTGATACATGATAGGGAACAGATGAAAGATTTTATGGCTAAAAGGGCTACAGGCTTTTCATTTGATGGACTACTATATTTGTATGGACTAATATATTTGTGTATATTTGCTCCTGGTTGATTGCTTAGAATGATGCAACCATTCAAGCTCTCTCAATGCTTCAGTCTCACCTTTCTGCAACCCAAATAAGACCCCTGGAAAGGAGAAATGCAGTTTTGTTGACACCTCAGCCTTAGATAAAGATATGAAAAAGCCATTAAGTTTGCTGTTTTCATTGGCTTTTTTTTGGCTAAATAGGGTAAGAAACTCAGAAGAGCAGGGACAGGGTTACAGAATCTTCTATATTGTCTGCACTTACAAGAAAAAGAAAGAGGAAAAGAAATTATCATTAAATTAGTACAGTGAAGAAAAAAATAAGGCTTTTCAAACTTTAGTTAAACTGGACTTTTCCCTAGCTGAGGAGCAAGTTCTACTCTATAACTACTTGTGTCACCCAAGTTCTACTCTATAACTACTTGTGTCACCCATTAAGAAATTTATATTTTACTAATGAAGTACAAGCTTGGCTACTAGGTTGATCTTTCATATACAATATATAAAGAATAGACACTGTCATATGTGGAGTCGTACTTGGAGGACTGTGAACATGCGGTGAACCAGCCATACGAGACTCTGGACTAAGCGTGCAGCACAGACCAGGTGGTCACCTTGAATCCGAGAAATAAGAAAGTAACAAACGACAGAAGGGACAGTGGGCAGTGGGCCTGTTGGCAGCTGATAAAGGAGCAGAAAAACAGCAACCATCACAACCCAGTGAACTGCTTCCACTACCACTAATCAGAAGAGCCACTGAGGTGTTTAGACCAAGACTTTGTCCAATCGGAGTATTGCACACGCGTGCATAGGGATAGTTAAAAATTATATAAAGGGACATCTCTTTGTTTAATAAATGGCTTCAGTGAGATTCACATTGATTTGTGAGGAGTCTGTGTTTTTCTCCTTAGTCATACATCGGCAATTGAAATATGGCGTTTGATTCAGGCATTTGAAATAGAGCTGACATCAATTTCCCAAATTATGAATACATAATTTAGAACCAAATGTAGGTTATGGAATAGCTGTTTGAAAATCAATGAAAGGAAACCTACTCTTTCCTTATTACCAGCAAAAGCAAGGAGAGCAGTTGTATAAAATACAATGGAAATGCCCCCTGCATCATGAATTTAATGCAGTTCATGGACTGCACAGATGAATAGCCTCTACATTTATATTATACATGAGGAACTGTGTCTTCACTGTAGTTGATTTTAGGTCTGTACATGTGTGTCTGTGTTTGTATGTACACATATGCTCATACCCTTCTGGTCTATACTTCATATGCTTTATTTCCCAGATAATATAAAGAAGAACAAACCTCTTTACTCTGACTTTCATTTTCTCTATTCAATTTTGTCTTTTGCTTTCTTCAGGAAAATGCTGTTAAAAGAATTTGAAGAAGTGAGCATCAGATTGGATGCACACTGCAAATACCTTACTGAGCAGACATACACAGTGCTGTAGATGCGGACATATCACACTTGCATCTATGCAATTATGGCCAAAAATTTGCACATGTAGCTGTAAGGTTTTGGTGAGTTTGACTGAAGTTTTTGCTTTGTTCATTATCTAGAGTAGGAAATTAATATAAAAGTCTCAATAAGTAGGGAGGGAAAGGCAGTATTGTTTTTAAACCAAAATAATTTCCTTCACCTGCTACCATTTGTTTCGTGAATTTCTTTCACTCATACTTTCATACAAGGATATTCCGGCAAGTACCAAGATGCAACAGTCTGTGCAGTGTTATTTGTGTGTGACAGAGAGGGAAAAGGGACTCTGTCTTCTAGAACCTCATTGTTTCCTGGGTTTCTCTTGATATCAGCAATGACTAACTGGGTGTTGAACAAGTCTTTTGTATCCCACAGTTATGAAATTCACGTCTAAAACATTTATACTTGCACATGCATTTTGAAAATATTCTAGGTATAATTTGCACATATTTGGATTCATAATCTACAAAATCTTCTCAGACTTATAGTTCTGTTATCTGACCTTACTCACGTAAGCACCCTGAGAATGGAAAAAGACCTTACAAGACCTCTAGCAAAAGCTTCAAAACAAGCTGCCGTCCAAACTACCCGCATAAAAGTTACTTCAGTGATTAGCATACATCTATTTACATCATTCCTCTTACCCTTAATATCTTCAGAAAATACAATAATAATTCTGTTGACTTCCTAGAGCCATTGTGTTTCTGACAGTTGAGAAAACTATGAGTTCTGCAGGGAATCGGGGGGGTAAAATAGACACAAATGTGCATTACTGTGGCCAAATCAGAGCCCCTTACATAGATTTCCCAAGAGAGCTAGTAGGATGAATACTAAAGCTAAATATTTCTATTCTTTTCACAATGGAGTTTCTAGATCATTTCACCTCCTGTCCTAAAGTCCTAGGACATTACTTTCCTGTTCTCCCTACACTGAGCCCAATTCATCAGTTTGCTTTCATGTGATTGTTTCCTGGAACAGAGAACAGATTATTCACCTGTACAAAGCTAATCATGTAATTGAGCTCTCTACTGAATCAGAGCTATAGGCACTGCCTTAATTTCTTTTTGCACTAGAAAATGGATTTATTTAAATATATTTACCATTTTGAAAACTTCTCCTTCCATCATGTGGGAATTTAAATACTTAATGATTAGTAAATTCGATCATTTTGTGGTAGCTGTCACTACCTGTAGCAACTTTTCTTCCAACTTCTGTGGTACCTAAATATGAAAGAAGGGAACACCAAACATTAAAAAAAAAACCAAAACAGCAAAAAAAAAAAAAAAAAAAAAAAACAGATTTCTACTTTTCTTTATGAAAATAATCTTGAATACTTATAGAGTTAAATCTCTCACAGCGGAAATTTAACATTTTTAAATGTGGAATAGTTCCATAAATTAACAGGCTCTTTGCAGGTGAACACTTGAAGCCAAGCTCCTTGGTATTGATTGTGACATTGTCTTGTCAGCATGAACATCCAGTATTCAACTTAGGGAATATTTCTCATTAAGTTACATAGATCATAGACAGCATATACATAAACAAGAGTGCAGTGTCAGAGGACAAGCAAAGTGCATCACCTAGTTTTAATAAATTGAAAACAATCCATGAGACAACATCATCTAATTCTATCTGTGATTCAGTTTATGCTTTGTTCCACTCAGCAACCCTTACTCTTTTTACTCTAATTTTACTCTATTTTTATTCTGCTTTCATAATCTTACTTTTTTTTTCCAATGATTGGTTTGTAGAGGTCTCGATACTAATTCATTGAATTCAGTAATAATATTTTAATTAGCGGCAATGGTCCAGGTTTATTAAACTATTAATATTTGTCCTCTAACTAAAATTTTGTTGGACTCTGCTCTGAACTTTTAACCTTTGAAAACTCTTCTTTATCTGTACAATTCATGTTATAATTCTTCACTAGATTCACAGATGTTAATATGGAAAGAAATCAGCATGATCAGCTAATCTTGCATAATCTAATATCTTACATATTTTATACTATTATACCATACAGCTGCACTTCATACTGGCATTTCTTTTCATCTTTTTTTCAGATGAGGTATATTACTTTCTTTCCAAAAGTCATATTTCCTTGAAAAAAAAATGACGTCTAGTAAGGCAGAATCTGCTGTTGTCTTTGATAAGCTGTTCCAATGGTTCATTAAGTCACTGAACAGTTAGCTTTCAATTTTCGGTATGTTTAGTTCATGATGAAGTCACATCTTAACTTCTCTTGAATAAACCAAAAAGCAACTCTCTGTAGGACACACTCTCAAGACCTGGAATATACTTTCATATCTCTTTTGTCAAGTTGTTCCAATCTGACATCTTTTTTCTAAAGAACTTCATATAGTCAGTATTTCAGTAATGACACAGTAGACTCAAGTTAGTGTCATGAGAGCGCCAAAGGGCTTTCTGATTTGTTGCTTTCCAAATATATCCATGCTCAACTCAGCTAGATTTGATATTTGTTTTTGCATTTATCTTATATAGTTATAAAAGGCAAGTTATTCTGGTTGCTGAGTAGAACAAAGTTGTGTGTTGCAATATTTGTGTCAGCCATTGACTTTACTGGAAATTACTTTGTGTTTTCTTCCACATGACTTAAGACCTTCTAGCTACTTGACTCACCTCTCAGAAGATTCTGAAACTATGTAATACTGGCCTAGCACTTGTTTTAAGTTTGATGAGTGCATGAAGAAAAATAAAACTCAGAATAAAAGTCCACTCTTATATGCTGCTTTATATAGAAAAAATAATCTCCAGCTTCCTTTAAAAAGAGAGCACTGTGGTACTGTGGAAACAGTTAAGAGTCAAAAAGACCAAGAGCAGGAAGTTGCTATTAAATTTGCCCTTTATACTATTTAGAAGGTTGTCTTAATATCTATTCAGTGTTACTGTACTCAGATGGACTCAGTATATGTCAAATAATTATTCTATTTTGAATTTGTATCTACTTTTTGTAATAGTGATACCAGATTCTATCTCACAGAAAACAGGGTCTGATCCATTTTAATTATTAGTTTACAGGTATTAAAAAGAAACACATTTCAGGAAGCCTGTGTATTCCCTGTACCAAGTTAATCTGCTTTTTCAAACACACAGTAGATTAGGCATTTGTTCATGATTTACAAAACAAAGCAAAACCAAAGGATGATTTTTAGAAGCTTAGCTAAATTCCCCAAAAGCTAGAAGCCTATGTTCAGCATATGTATGTTTATAAAGTGAGTATGTCTCTGTGTCTGTAAAAGACATAAAAGAAAAATGAAATTCATGTAAATTCAGATAACTCCAAAAACAGAAATAGGGGGAGAAGTAGGTGAGTAGAAATCAAAGTTTAGAAGGACAACTATTTACATAGTAAAGAAGAAGAAGCAGTTTTAAATTATTCCAATAAGTATAAGAGAATATATTTCTCTTGTTTTACAGAAAATAAATAGACATTGTGGTTAGATGGGATTTTAACAGTAAAGGCTTTCCATCCTAATAAGAAATAGCAAGGACACTAAATAACAGTCATGACAGAAGTTGTTAAATCAGCAGGTCCAGATAATTTTGCCTCAAAGAGCTTTAAAGAGTCAGATAAGTAGATCTCTTGATCATCAGTGATGATTTTCAATAAGTCTTGAAGCACTGGAGCATTTCCAGAAGACTGGAATGAAACTAAAGTTATGCCAATATTTTAAAAGTATAAATGGAACAACTAATTATAGGCCTGTCATCCTGACATTGATCCCAGACAAATTATGGAACAAGAGATACGGGGTTTGATGAATAACCTATTAAAAGTGGATAATATAATTAATGGCAATCAGCATGAGCTTATAGGGAATATATGCTTTGTACTTGCTTATAATTCAATCAGGAAAAGCTACCACATTGGACTGACAGGCATGATGATGAAAGTATTTTGATTTCTATAAGTCATTTAGTTTTACGTTGAATCTGTTGATTATCAAGAAGAATTTGCAAAAAAATCAACATAGTACATATTAAACTGACTAAAAGCTCCTAATATATAGGTTGTAATATACAACTGGAATTAAGGATTCATTGATGAGCATGTGTTATTCTAATAGGATGCCAGAGGGCGTGATTTTTTGGCTTCATTTGCAGTCTTAGTAGAACGGCATTACTTGTGAAAAACTTTGCAGGTAATGCAACAACCAAAGAATTGATAAATGAAGGAAAGGAAAGCTTGATGATAGGAAATTGTGTTCACCCAGAACAGGGATACAAAAATTTCTTTTAATATAGACAAAGGAAATTACACATCTAGGGATAACAGTGTAAACAATGTTTATGGAATTGCAAATGAAAACTCTAAAAACTTGGGGATGTCAGTCTATTGCATCTTATTCCCAGAAAAGCCTAATGCTATCGCTCATTCAGATTCTGTCTTTTGGAATATAATGTTCATCTCTGTAATCCACAGTTAAAGGAGGACACCAATACATGAGAAAACGTGAGAAGTGTTACAAATTTATTAAAAATTCAGAAAACAAATCTTACATCTAAATTGAAGGTACTACTTTGAATTTTTCTGCTACCATAGCTTCTTTCACCCCACTTATCATGGAACATAGCAATAATACCAGTTGGAAGAAGTCATATTTTGTGACTGATCCCCAAAGACTTCAATCTGCTTAATATTTACAAAAGCAGGTGAAGGATTCATTTGATCATAAGCTGTTTCTACTTACATTTAAAACAGAAATATGGCTGTGGAAAAATGTGATAACCAGAATCCATTCACTAGAGAGTGAAGCTGGAGAATTACTTTCAAAAATCAGACACAAATTCTGACAGAAAGTGCAGTTAAATCATTAGCTGTGAGATGGTTTGACTGCAATCATCTCCCCTATAGAGTGACTTGCATGAGTCAGGACTGATACATTATTCCCATAGACTTTGATCTTGCTATGTATTGTCCTTCACAGACCCTACTGAATTCCAAAGCATTTAGGACATTTATGGTTGATTCTCCATCCATAAAAGAGCTCTGATTCACATGAAATTATTTCCCCAAAATTACCTCAAAAAGGAATTAATTCAAGAAAATAGTATGGCATGTGTTTTACAAGATGTCAAATGAAAGGATGACTTGACATCTCTTATGCTTTAGCAGCTTCTGCAAGGATGACCTCTTACAGTCAAAAGATTCCTAACTTTTAATAGAGTATGCTAGTTCTGACCAAAGACAGAGAAATAGCCTTGAAGAAGATAAGAAAGCCTGAAGAAAGCTGACTGATCTGCAAGATACCAGCAGTCTGTCTAATTTTACTGACACTCTTAGGTTAGGTAATTTACACTGGATTGCACTGATTGTCTTGATGAACACCCAGTGAAATAAGAGAGTGCATATATTTCTCTTTTGTTTATGCACAGGTGATTTGCAGCATCAGAGACTGCACATTCAATCTCTCAGCTATTCTCCATCCCATAAAGGTGAATAGCAATAGATAGGAAGGTTAATGAAATAGATGGAATTCCATAAAATATTTCTCTGCGTTTGCTACCAGCTTATTCATCATGAATATCACAAAAATGTAAAATCACAGAATAATCCGTGGTCAGTAGCAGAAGAAGTAACACAGATGACTTCTTTGGTTAGCAGAAAGTAAGCCTGCAACTCATGGAGCTTGCCATAAATTTGCCTTTCTTTGTGGAAAAGAACACAGATCTGTCTGTTTATATAACAACCTATTTTGTTCTTCAGCTTCTTCTCGAAGACTTCAGTTCTGCTGGTCCACACCAAAACAAATGATTGTTTTACTGCATTGCTACAATATCACAGTTACTTTTGTGAGTCAGGATTGAGATATTATATCCGTTGTTTGATTTTGCTGGGTTTTGTCCACCTCAGTTTCCAGTGAATTCAACATAATGCTAACCACAGCTTTCAAGGATCAATGTCAGGAAGAGACATGATTATATAACGCTGACTAATTCAAGACTCTTCTGAATAGTAGACAAAAGACTACTTAAAAAATAGCTGTTTCTGTCAGTGCTGCATATTCAGTTGCTGTTCTTTGACTGTGACAACCATAGCAACCTAACATTCAAACCGAAGCACTCTTGAAAAAATAAGTTAAAGATATTTGAAAACCAAGCTTACTATAAAACTTTTGATTTTGCAGCTTTGCAGTTTCAATACTACAGAAGGGATACTAACAATTTAAAAAAAAAAAAAAGAGAGAGATTTGCAAATTTGAAAATATCTGAAGGCTTTCCAAATTAGGAGTGCTATTTTTGAAAGACAGTAATCAATAGAAATTTTATTTTAAGAAGCATATAAACTCATTAAAGATTGCTGTTATAATCTGATAGGGTAGTTTTCCCCCAAAGAACAGAATCCCATATAACAAAGCAAGTTTCCAAATACACACTGACAAATTTCACTGGAGGAAGAATTTATAACCAGCTGAAAATGTTTGATCTTGCTATTAACTAATTGACAAGAAGCAGCAAAATCACTGTAGGTGAACGTGACAAATTACCTCGTTCCTGTGTATTGCACAGACACCTGCTGCCAAGTTACTGGAGTGTGAAATAAATGAAGTACTTATGCAATATAAAGGATTATGAATATTATTATACTTAAGATCTGATCCTAGTACATATAACTTATAGCTCAGACTAGTGCAATTACTCATTTATGTCAGACAGTGAAAGGCAAAAACTTTAATGCTGTTTTATTATTTTAGGACTTTATTTTGGTCCTTCCAGGCTAACAGCATCTCTATGAATGTAACCTTTAATGTGGAAACTTTTTTGTTTTGTTTAGCTTTGTTTTGTTTTGTTTTGTTTTGTTGTTATTGAGAAGATGGGTTTTTTGTTTAGTATAATCTGTATTTCAGTTTGAGAGATGAATATATGGTTAAAGTAGGTTTCAGTCTGCCACAACACACTAAGTCATGGACGGCTTTTAAACAGTATTTTGATCATATATTTCTGCTAATTCTGCTGATATGATTCTGCAAATTTATAAGAGAGTCAAGGTTCTTTTTAGTCCACAGGAGTTTGGAAAACACATAAAATAAAGTAGCTACATGCAGGTTCTTCTCCATCAGTAAGAGTGTTGCAAGAATAGCATGGTTTTCAGACAACCCAGTGAAGTCATCTTCTCACTAGGCTAGGAAAATCAGTCTGTCTGTATATGTCCTAGCAGGTTTGCATCAATGGCCAAGCTTTCGGCTGATATTGTATCCCCCTATATTCAGGAAACACTAACAGTTCCTTTCACCTTCACAGCCTGCAGTGTTTCCGTTCACAGGAGGGGCCAGTTTTGCCTCCTTCTGGCTGTGTACCTGCCAGCATGGGCCAAGAACTAGGAAAAATGAAAAGTTGTACAGGTAGGCTGAGCTACCAGGTAGGGAGTAAGTTTGCTCCTGACTGCACAGTTGTACCTCATGAAGCAGAGGAGTACCACTGATGATCAGTCAAAAACTTCTGTACCGATAAATACAGTATCTATATGGCTGCCCAGCATTTTGTCCAATCCATTGGGAATTTAAATGGGAAGATAATAAGTTCCAAGATCTATCACATGGAAAAGTTGTTCTTGTTTTTGTTTTTCTTACTGACATTTAGAATAAGGAATTGTGTGTTGAATAAAACCAACATGGACAAGGCTGAAGGGTGAAATAAAAGACAAATTAAAGAAAAGCAGTGAAGATGTGAAAATATATTTTGAGTTTTTCAAAGCTTATGACCTTTTATTACAACCTCTAGTACCACCGTAATCAGCTTATAAAAGATTGCAGACTCAGAGGAATGAACATCTCCTTATGTGTGTTCAGCTGAACCCACCATCATCCGTTCCTAGAACGCCAACAAAGTCTGAGCTTTAAAAGCATCCCATTTTCTTGAATTCCATAAATCATGGCATATCATGGCAATGTATTTAAAGTTGTTTTATACAGTCAGCTGAGGTGAAATCATTTCTTATTCTGTGACTGAAGCCAATTTACACAGAGTTCTCAAGTGCTGGTGTCTGAAAGAAAAAAAAAACATCCAATGTCTTTGAATGAGGTTTTAAATCTGCTGAATTATAAGCCTATTATAAGCCTAGAAACATTGACAAATAGCCTGAAGAAAATTAATTTTAATATGATCTGAAAATTTGTATTGGATCTTAGCTTTCCCTTATGTCGGTATAATCACAAAAATAATTTGTATGGTCAGCTGGAAAACTCTCACTTAATATTGAACATACATGCATAAAAATGCAAGCTGCTTTATTTTCAGATTTATTTCTAAATAAAACTGAACATGGTGCTTTCTTACTGAATCTAAGATTCAGGCAACTACAGAATGAGTACATTTAAGAAAATATGTGAATAAACAGATGGCTAAAGTATTACTAGCCAGACAATACCTTTTATCTTTCCTCAGAATCTTTGGATGTAGGTAGAATCAGAAATGGTATCATTCCTGTATCACTGACCACAGAATTAAATTCTTTTACTTTAAGGCAAAATTCTTTCACTTAATTAATTCTTTCACTTTTAAGCTAATACTGCTATTGCCAGGGCCTATGTATGATTTTGTAAATAAACAATCCTTATCAGGTTCCAGAGTCATGGAAGAAATATTTAGGACAATAATAATTTCTGTTAAAAGCAGCATTTATTATGCAATTTAGTCAAACAACTTTTGCTTTCTTTATAACAAGATATCTGGCCTATCTGAATTTCTCTGACAACACTTAGTCATTACTGAGAAGGACTGAGGGCTGCCTTTTACTTTATTTTCTTTTTTTTTTTTTTTTCATTCATAGATTGAAGATCATGCCAGTGAACTTTTCCTTTGAATGTCTCTGTGACTACATACTGTGTAACAGGAAACTGAAATATGTTATGGGGTGGTATTTGTGTCTAGAACCTGCCCTCCTCATTAAAATCTTTCTTAAATTTAGATAAGATAAAAGCTTTGAAAGAGCTTCTCATTCATCCTCACTGGCCCTTACCTAGGACCTCAACCCAACCAGGAAAGACATATGAAACACCACTATAGGAAATGAGCATATTCACAAAACCTCAGTCACAGCATCTTCACACAGTAGACTTTTTCTCATGCCTTTCCCACATCTCAGTTCTTCCCCATTCAACCAGGGCAAAAATAGAATTTCCACATAAAACTGTATCGGTCCAGTCTGAGTTTAGTCTCTATTTGGAAATAGAAATGAGAAGACCTGTATTTTCTGTGCTTTCAATGGAACACGTATGCCTGTTGCATTCAAATGGTGCTGAAGAGGGAGACACCTGATCCAGAAAGGGAGATGATCCTCATCAGGCACAGTCTAGGGACAAAAACAGCATAGCCTGACACTAGCAAGGGACAAGGAATGGAAGACAGACAAAGGAAAGCTGCTAGATCTTGGGGTTATGGTGGGAAATCTTGGAGTCTTTCAGGCTAAAGCCCCGATTCAGGGGTCTAAAGGGGCCAGGGCTGCTTGGCAGAATGAGGGAATTGCAGGAAGGGCTGGGAAAACTCTGGGTCTTGCCTCACAAGCAGACTGGGGAACGCTGTACATAAGATGGAGAGCAGGGAACGCTGCAACAAAGAGAGGGGTGAGACAGAAATGGAACTTGCAGGACAAATAACTGGGCTGGAAACAAATGGAGACAAGATGACAAGCTTAAGGCAGAAGAATGAGAGAGGAATCTATTGGACACAGAAAATGTTACAGGAGGAACAGGACTCTGGCTAGGAGAAAGAGAAGGGACACTAGGGAGGATAATAAACAGAACATATGAATAAACCTGAGCACAAACTGAGTGGGAACTGGGATATTCTGGGATCAGAAGCATATTTTTTAGGACAGGGGCAATCTGGAAAAAAATTATGAAAGAAAAGTCACCCAGAAAAATACTGAAAAAAAATTGCCACCATTGAGAGTGTGTGCTCTTGCTCATCTGTCCATTAGGGTAAATATCTGTACATAGAGAAGACAGAGGGGAAAAAATATATATTTACCTTACAAAATATTTGAGGGAAAAAAGATATTTTTCTGTCAGTTCACATCATCCAGTTTGCAAAAGGGACAAAGATGAAGACTAAAGCCTTCATGAAAAGTAAAACCTTCACTAAAACCTTGTTGCTTTCCATATAACAGCTCACACCACAGACTTTGTTCTGCTCCACCACTCACAGTTAAAGAAGTTCATATCTGGAGGGTATGAAGGTCCTTACCATACAGCTGAAGACTTGGGTGCAGCTGTAAATGACATACCAGAACTCTCAAAATTCTGAATTTGTTTAGCTTCCCATTTCAAGAATTAGGAGCCTGTATGCAAAAATCTACAACACACTTACAAAGGTAACACTCTAATCCCCGGATTTGTTCACTGAACAGACATGAGAGGTATATTAATTTGGCACAAGCAAAAAACACTGGAAAAGCAGTGGAAAAAGCAGATGTCAGAGGAGATAGATTTGTAGGTCAGGTGCTGGACTTGCACTCGGGAGACTAAATTCATTTTCTGATTCAACAACACGTTCATTAAGTAACACTGAGCAGATCTGTGTCTCTGTCTCCCAATTATTGTGTAAGATTATTACTGTTTAACAGATATTTCAAAAGTGCAACACTCCCGAATTACTGAATTGCTTGAAGATTATTGACCAGAGTATTTTCACAGTTTTGTCTTTATGGCTTGCCATAGGAAGGGACTGGGGAAGATGAATAAAAAAAATTTCCTCCTTTTCCATAAAAAAAAATTTGCTTCCCCTTTCACCACCTAGTCTGAGGGCTTCGTTTAGTGTCCTGTTACTCTCAATATACTGTCTCTGTTTCAGTCTGACAGCCTAGAGGTATGTCACTTTCAAAAGCCTTTAAACCTATATGTCACCTTTTTCACTGTTGCATTTTACCACAAATCTCACCTTTTCTGCTTCTTCAAATCCCAGCATCAAAGTATGGAAAATCCATGTATTTATAGTCTTAGAAACAATTTAACACTGAACCCAAAGTTGAAAATTTGATAGCAGTTGGTACTCAACACATGCTAAGCTCACCCTTCTGTCCCCATAACTCATAAGAAAAATGAGTTCTTGTTAATTATAAGTAGCATCATGTGTAAGAATAACACTACAAGTGAGGCTATAACCAGAAAACAAAGTAACAGTAATTGATATTTTAAACCTTAAAAGCAATTTTTGAAAAAGTGGCCTATGAAGATTGTAATGATCAAATAATTTAAACAAGTATTGCTATACCAATACTGCGGAAATGCCATCTCTACAGTAACTTCTCTAATTTGAGTTTCTAATGTTATTTTTTTAAAAAAAGTAAAGCTTAAGTAACACTATAAAATTCATACAAATCTTCCAGTTATTTACCCAATGATTAAACTTATTAGGAATTTATTAGGATTTTATTAAAGAATTTTTGCTTGGATTTTAAAAAAATCACTGCCTTAGATATACCCTTTTGCTGCTTTTAGTCAGTATTGATTATGTTTTATTCCCTTCTTGCACAACTTATATCTGTATCTTTCCTAAGATTCACGTCATATCTTTGCTCATAAAAATGTTTCAAAGTGTATTAATTTTAATACTTTAATGTTCATATGGTTTATATTGTGCTTGAAATATTTATTTCAAATGTAATTTAGGCTTTTCATGTTGCGGTATTTAACTAGTTTTTTGAGTGGATAGACAGCTAAAATCCTTCCAGTGAGGTTATTTTATTTTCAGAATTGAACGTATTTTGGTATAAACAAATCTCACTGTGGTCTAAAATGACATTTAATCCATACTGCCACACCATTAGTACCTGATTTCTTCATTTTTTTAGTCAGACAGTCTCTCCAAAATTAGGTAAGTTGGAATGAAATTCTTTCACCTGTCTCAGACACATGGCATTGGTTGGGAGGAGTTTTATTTGGTAAGTGCCTGTCTTTGTCACTTTATTTAGAGGAAACTCGTTTTTGTTTGTTTGTTTGTTTGTTTGTTTGTTTGTTTGTTTCCACTTGCTGCATGGTAAGATTGCAAGAGGCACAAAAAGTATACATACAAGGTTAAGTAATAAACATTGGAGAGGAGTATAGGAATATATGTATATAAAAGCTATAAAAGCAGCATGAGCAATGATAGTTATTTTCAAAAATGGGTAGCACATTGATGATCTCCATTGGATTTTACTGGAAATCTCTAAAGCTTATCAAAGATAGGGATAGCTTTAAAATTCAAATAATATCTGTAATAAGAACGAATCATGAAATCTAATTTATAATTAGAAATTTATCCTAATACAACCTGCTAGTTAAACATCTAGGTGGTCTGATGAGGTCATTATTTTATTGAAGTGACCTCAGTCTCAGAAAATTACCTTGAAAATTTCTTCATGGATCTTCTTTGATTTATTTATGCTCTCAAAAAAAGGCATATTTCGTTGTAAGAATGGTCTCTATTTCATTCTATACTACAGGTCTCCATTCTCCAACAGTATAAAGTCTTTAACAAGAACAAAAACTTCTAGGCTGGGCTGTAAATCTAAACTTTGAAATATATTAGGAATATCTAAAAATAATATAGAATCAGCTAAGTTAGTTAAAATCTCAGTGATTCCTCTCCTGATGACAACAAAGTGTTAAACTTAGGTGACTTCATGAAAACATTGTTTAAATATTTAATTCTTAGAGGAGAGATGACATAGGACATTAGCTCTAAGATGGATCTTTCCTGAGCAGGGCAGCGCTCCCTTGTACAATCCAAAGATGAAGTATAGGGCAGAGAAATCTACTACTGTAACCTAAAAAGTGCTGAGAAGCCACTCTCTTCCCTACCTATTTCCTAGCAAAGGGAATATGTATTGTCATTACCCCTCATTAGAATAATGAAGGAAAAATTTAATTTAATTTTTCTTTTTTTTCCACACCATCAGTCTCTTTATATTCTCATCATGCTGGAATAAAGTCAGCATCTGGATGAATACAATCAGACTTCTTTCTTCTGAGTGTAAAGAATGAAGCTCAGTGTTTTCTTTGTATCCAAGCATAGCTTCCACTCACACTTAAGCTGGGGCACAACATTCTTGCACATTACACAAAGGCAGAAAACCATCAGAGCTTTTGTACAAAAGCAGGAAATTAACCTGAGCAATACAGATGTCTGAGCAGAAAATGTTGCTGCACGATAAACTACTTTTTCTGTTTCTTTTGGACAAAAAAAAAATATGTAATGGTATAAAAAAATAATAGTTCCAAGGTGTAAGCTGCAGAAGATATTACAAAATATCTAGGCAGATATCAAAAAAAAGTTCCCTCCTTTGGATCAATTTGTTACAACAAAGTAAATGCATGGGGTTTTTTGTTTTTTTGTTTGTTTGTTTTTTGTTCTTTTTTTCTAAAGGTCTTAGATATGACAATATTTATGTCAAATGATCTATGAATTTATTTTTTTCTTTTTGAAAGGTGATTTCAAGGCCAATGAGAACATATTAGTGTCCATCTGTTCCATAGTATGTTAGAAATACCCAACCTAGATTTACCTGTTGTTCTTTGGAGTATTGCAGACTTGTCTTAATTAAAAGAGGGTCAGGTAGGAAACATTTTAACTTGACTGGGGCTGGTTAGAGCATTTCCTGCTTTGGAAAAAAAAAATATTGAAGTTTGTGATCTATTCAGTATCTGAATAAGTCTAAATAAAGTATCTGAATAAATCTAAATAAAGGTCTCTGCATTAAACGGAGACCTTTCAATTCTTCCAAGAGAAATGGAAATAAATTGATTCAGTTGATTAAGAAAAGACACAGTCGAGCCTCGGCTCTAAGGAGAAATTGAACCACAACGGTTGAGGACTTAGGCCCTGTCTACAATTCTCACTTGTTTTGACCAGAATTTTAAATTCTAGATCAAAACACCCTGCTTGGGTATGTTCCCGCTGACATTTTCAGTTTTGGTTAATAGATGTATTTTGATGTGGTTCATTTCAGTTTCCAACCCAGTCTTGCTCCAGAATTCTCAGATTTTAATGATTTAGATAAAACTGGACACAAACCTAAATAATTTCCATTTCAAAACCAAATTGAGAACAAACCAGTGTTGGCCAAAGAGAAAATAAAAGCAAAACACAGTCTTTTTAGCACAGCTGTGATCATAATAGAATCACAGAATCGCATTTTGTGATAATAGGCTTAATAACAACAAAATTTTGAACACAGGATTATACTTTTCATTTTCTAGACTGCTACATATTCTGGAAACTGAAACTGAAACTTAATTATAAACCACTGCCAAATGCTCATAGAGATAAGACAGCTGAGATTAATAACAGATATTGTTGCTTGATGGCATGTTAAAGAGATTACATCTGCCATCATGATTTGGTCTCTTCCAACTGAGAGAATAATAGATTGGTTTTGTTTGTCTTATATCCCACTTTAAATATAGAGATGACATTGAGTTAATTTTAATGAAGTAACACCTCTGAATGGAAATACTTTTTATATCACTCTGAGCTAATTGGTTGGTAACAATTTAACAGGTAAAAAGTAGTATCATTCTAATATGCTTTGATATTGAAAGCAAACTTCTTATAGTTGAAAAGTTATGCAAGAAGATTAAGTGCCATATCAACTACAGTTATCAAGCTGTTAACTCCTTTTGGCAGAAAAAGAAATATAGAAAGAATACTCATAGACAGGAATCTCGCATATATTCTCATGAACATTCACATGAGCTTCTGAGAATCTTATGGTGATCTTTCCTCCACACTATTCAAACCGAACCAAATTCAGTTTTTCTTTAAACACAATTCCATATGAAGTAGATTGAGTGTCTGCTCAATCTACTGAGTGTCTGCTGTACATGCACTGAATTTGTCCCTTTGAGTGAAAAATAACTACTATCAGGTGGGAAAAAAATGGAGAAAAAAAATCAATAAATACAAATTTTACAGAATTTAAATTATGTACCAAACATTTATCAATCTGTTTCTTGAAAATGCACATAAATAGGAATCTGAATATAATGATTCTGCAGCTCTTGAAAGAAAATTAGAGATGAAGATATAAGAATAGATTCTTGCATAGACAGTTGCATGCAAGTTACCATAATGTAACTTCTAGTTACATTATGATAAGCAAGATTCAAATCATTCAAATATTATTCAGCACTTTTTATAGTTTAACAGCATGTTATAATAGTTTACAAGTGCAAGCAGAAATACTTTATGTCCAAAGTGGGGTTGAAAATATCCACTTTGATTACATAGTCAAGGCAAAACATAAAGCTAAATACTTAAAAACAAATGCAGACGTATCTCTGCAACTGCACTCTCATCATAGATCTGAGTGTGCTACTGAGATGAAATTTGACTCTACAAGAGACAATTGTTTATGTTTTTGTCATGTAGGCATAGAAAAATAATTTAGAAACATAGGTGCGTTGGAAACAGTCTGGCAAAGCATAATTTGTCTTGATGAATCCATAATTGTTACAATAGATCTTGAAATTTCTCTTACTTGACAGGAGTGTACTCGTTCACATGTTCATGCGAGTGTCCAGCAGCTAGTGCACGTAATCTAAAGGCAACTCAGCACTTGCTGCTGAAGTTTTGATGAAACACTTAACATCTACCCACGTCTGCCCCACTGCAATGTCTGATTTGGGTCTAACCCTCAGCACAAGGTTTAACGAATATCACTCCTGTAGTGCTCTTGCAGTGTTTGCTGTTGACCTTACAACTTTAACTGAAGTAGATCAAGATTCTTAAGGTAATATACATTACCAAATAAATGTATCTTTACTTTGTAACACATCAAGTGACCTAAAAAATGACAACTGTTATGATTTCCCATACCTCTCATTTGCAATTATGCAGGAGATTTCAGTTATTTTTTAAGAACTTTTTTTTTCACTGGAATTTATAATGAAATTAAAAGCTTTAGATGTAAAATGTTATTAATATACATTCCATGAATAAATGTAAATGAGCAAAATTGCTAACATATAGCTAGCATTTTTTTTTTATATTGTTTTACTTTAATTTTCTCCTTGATTAAATTTTGTGCAGGTGTTATTCTAAGCTCTGTGATGAGAAGGTACCAGTTCACATCTAAGTTGTTCATGGAGAATTATAAAATAGAGTGATGAGATAATTAAATAAGTATTAAGTAGATTAGAAGGTCACATCCCAAAGTTCTAATATGGCTTTACCTTGGAAAAGAATGTAAAATGACTGAAACACTTGATGATGAGATTTCAATGAGATTTCAATCATGGATTTAGCTGTCTTTGTGGGAAAGAGCTTTTACTTTCTGCCCTAACTTGTACTTGCCACCTTACCATGGTTACAGAAGAGAAATGACCATTTCCTAATAATTTGTTATTTTAAATATCAATTGACATAGAGGACTGCAGATGAAATCATATTCTTTTTGGTTCTTACCTGGATTTCAGGAAATTATGTTAAATACAATACCTCGCCATTTTTTTGCTCTGCACCTGTGTTTTTATTATAAAATAGAAGTGTCATACAAGGGACACGTCTGAATCACTCTGGAGAGCATGCCACAAGCTGTCCATAGATAGTAGGTGATAGCTTGGCACTCACATACTCCTGAGGCTGAAATGCAAGTTCAAGTCCTAAAAAACAAATAGACGTTTTTAGGAGCCTATGTAACAGAATAATACCATTCAAAAGTTTTATTTTTTCATCCCCTACCTGCCAAAAATTAATAGAAAGAAACATTCCAATTAACTTCTACAGGAGTAGGATTCCTCCCCATGTCTTGTAGCAGGGCTGCCAGTTTCAGATAAAATATTTGAAGCAGTAGAGGATTTATTGTATGCCTTGGAAGCTTGGTCAAATAATTAGTGGCTTAAAGAGTTAGAAATGTGCATTTTTTGCCTATGTGCTTTTTTATCTATATTGTCAATCTTTCCAAAGGTTCCTAGATATACTTCTAGAAATGAAAAGACCTTAAAGTCAGGAGTTCACAATTCTGTCTTGCAATGACATGGTGATAAAAAAGAACTGAAGTATTCCAAGCTAACTGATGTTAGCTAATGGATTATTTTAGACAAGAATATGGCTTAAATGGGCAGGTTCAGAAGATTTTCAGGTTTGTTTGTTTTAAACAGCTTATAAGAAACTCCCAAATTTTGAAAGACACATAGTTAATAGTTGCAGAAATCTGAATCCTAAAAGGTGTATCCTAAAAGGTGTACATCCTACATAAGGACGTAACTTAATTTAAATCATAAAAATTATGTCATCTAAATGTTGTTCAATTGTAGATATCTACTATTTGTGGGAATTCAGATAATCACCATTGTACAAGAAAAATAAAAATGGTTCATATTCCACACTAAAAAAGTGTTTAATTTTAAACAATTATTTAGATAGAATTAATGCTTATGTCAGGATTAAAAGCATTTGATTTAAGTGGTGTCTCAGAATATGAATAATAAATTTGAACGAGTTGAAATACAGAAGGAACAAGGCATTGAGTAAATAAAGGAATTATTCTTTTAAAGATGGTGACCAAACTTCTCCAAATGGCAAACAAAGGGAAAATAGATAGAAACCAACTGAAATCATTGTTTGTTTTCTCTTTTCACTTTGGAAATTTGAATTATTTAGCAACCTGTCTGCTGTCAGAGTCCCACTGCTAGTCATATGATGTAACCCTATGATGGCAGCCTTGTGAAGCAAAAACTTGATCTGAATCTAGAAAATTATAACTAACTATAAGCAGTGCTAATGTATCACTTTAAAAAGGCTTGACGTTCTTCTTTTTTATAATTGTATTCCTTTTTTTATTTTATTTATTTTATTATTAGCCTGGGGAGAGATGCTTAAGTAAACGCTTGGGAACTGAATCATTGCAGAGATTTGAATGTGTGTTAATTATATAATATTAATATACCATATATAATAATTCTTCACAATGAATCTGTATGGGAAAAGTTTGTTTTGTATTGGAATTTCGAATGTTAAAATCTGATGAATTATCTTTGAATTTATATTTCATCTTTCATTCCCTGCAAATGAGTCAAAGACATACATCTTTGATTTCTGAGTCTCATTTTTTTCTGAGTCTTCTCTCACGGACACCACTGTTACACTCTTCCTTCTGTGTTGAGCTTATTTTTCAATACCCTTTCATGGTAAGTCCACTTCTTTCTGGTGAACCCTCCTGTTTTGCTTCAGGTATTGATCTCTGCTGGATCTTGGCTTGGATCTGTGAAAAGAAGTTTTCCTTTGTGATTCAATCTAAATTCTCAATAACAAAACGACAAAACTGTTTCATTGGAGATTCTTTCTTTAACCATAACCCCAGCTGCTACTTATAAAAAGAAGAAATAACCTGAATTATGAAAAGACTATTTAAAAAAAAA
>VZSV01000198.1:1083223-1214840 GCA_013398735.1 Nothocercus julius | reverse complement strand
GGCTGGTGGATTTCTTTCCTTTTTTTTTCCTTTAAAAATTGAAAAAAATGAGATAATCCTAGTTCCACAGTTAATGGACTATATTTAGCAAAGGAAAAACACGAAGTAATTTTCATTTGTTATTTACTTTTATGCTTTCCAGGCATAGTCAGCCAAAATTATCTGCCAAGATGATTTTGTATGTTCATAGCTGTTTTACCTTTATCTTATACACCTTTTTTGAGAGACTGAAATAGATAGATCCAAGATAATTCCAATTTGATGTTTAATACTTTACATGCATTACTTTACATTTCTTCAGAGCAAGTGCACAATTTATATCTGAATAAGAACTCTGAAATATTTTGTCAGAATATCTTTTTTTCCAGTCAATATAAGAGTTGATGTCGCAAAAAAAAAAAAAAAAAAAAAAAAAAAATTGTTTAAAGGGTAAATGATGGTACATATGCACTTCAGACTTCTTTGGACCTTTTTTTCTTGTTAAACATGGGTACATCTAGGAAAAAAAAGGAAAGTTAAACAATAAAACAATAAAATACATTAAGAAGTAATCATAAAAAATGAAATTTTCCACCTGTGAGTTCATTGTTTTTCAAATCAGGAAGTGCTGTGAAAATTGTGTTTACACACTCACAAGCACATTTTCTTATAACAGGTGCCTCAATGAGAAAGTCCACAAAGGCGAGATAAAAAGTGAGAAATAAGACAAGAGGATCTTTTGGAACTTTTATCCTTATCAAAACAAAAGAAAATAAGGTGTTAGGAAACTACTGTGGCAGAGAATGGACAGTGGTAGCAGAAAGAACTTCTTTCTTGTTATGCTACCATACACAGGACAGGTCTTTTTGTGATGCAACTAGTTCTCTGAATATACACATATATTTTGCTTTGTGCTTTAAATTAACTCTCCATTGCCTGAGAAAATTAGTTAACTGAATATAAAGTTCTTCACTGAAGTAACTTTATGCAAATGACTCATTAATGCACTCTCCAGGATTCTGTCAGTCCAATCTGTTTCTATCTTAACATTAACTTCATAACATATGTTTCCATCTATTTTATGATACTGGTAACACTTTCCTCTTGTGAACCAGGAATCGGCCCCAAAACTTTTGAGTAGTAGCAGCTTGCTATACAATACAGGAAGCTGTTGTGCAGATCCTTTAAAAATGATTTAAAACATTCTTAAAACATTGCTTAAATAAATTGCTCTTTTAAAGGATTGTAGAATAAAAGCATAAATTGATTCTAGTCATTCTGCATTCTGATTTATTGTTTAGTGGTAGGCTGTATTGTAATGTGTCATGTTTGGTGACTTTCTTACTTTTTGTTTCCTTAGCATTTCAGTTATGACATGCTGTTATTGAATGTGACTAATAACAGTCCAACAGGAACTAAGGAAACCTGCATGGGGGAAATTAGTAATAAGGACTTTGTTTGGAACATTTTTATTTCTTTAAAAGAATGCAAGCTGTCTTCATGTTAATAACTTAGGCAATACTTGTTATTCCCTACTGGCTATTTTTAAAAAAGCCCAGAGTTACAATATGAATTATTCTAAATGATATGCACATGGAAATATTTTTCCGATAGAGCAGTCTTTTAAGAAAATATACATTACCTTCTCAAACTGATAAAACTTTATGCATATAGTCAAAATCTGATATTTTATCTCCTATTCTCTCAGTAAATATGACAATTTAAACTAGGAAAGCTCCTTTTTCTTTGGTATTTTTTAAAACTTTGATAGCTGGCCTTATACTCTACAGTGTGAAACATGGTCTGAATGATTGTAAATTCATTTTGAAAGTGCCAGTTTTCCATTGCAAGAATTTAGAAATGCTTGTCAGTTATCCCGTGTGAAAGACAGGAACAGCCTGCAGAGCAGGGATAGGATTCTCAACTTCTCCTTCATAAGCCGTTTCGTGGTGCTTTGAATGAAGTGCAATTTTGCTACTGCAAGAGTGAAGAACGAGCACCAGCCCAGTATTGCTTTAGAAAGTAGACGGTGGCAGTGTAAGGCTGCTAATCTCCTCACTGCTAGGGAAGCATGAGGAGAAAAAGCAAACTGTAACAGCTTCAGTCGGGGAATGCATAGAGAGGGATGGTCCCAGCTTCTCACTTTGGAGTTGGCAGCTAAAGCGAGCCCAGCTTTTCACAGCTTTGGCACAGGCAGGGAAGGCAAAGATGCACTAGTTTTCTGATTCCAGCGAAAAAAGCTGGCTTAGGAAATTGCACACTTTGCGCTTAGAAGCTGCTTTGCATTCTTCCTAAGTTATTCACAATAACCAAGCTGTAACTCTGCTTTCACTTTGTTCTTTTTTTTTCCTGATCTCATGAATCATACACTTTGATTTGCACAGTGATGCAGCTTTGTCAGATAACTAGCCTATAGCAAGTGGTCACGGTGAGATGCAGATCTGAAACCCGCAGGCTGAAATGGGTATTCTATCTTTATCATCAATTTATTGCACGATTCACAAAACATTACATAAAACATTGGCAGGACTATCTCTTTTTCTGGTTATACTTTGAAAGAAAGCTATGGTTGTTGCTGCTGCTACTGCTTCTTTTCATTTGTTTGTTTTTTGTTACTCCTAAAATATAAAAGCAAAAAAGGTAGCCTCTAAGTATAAACAAAAATGTCACCTGGGACATTTCTATGAGGAGCATAACAATACTCTTAGGGATCGTTTCAGAGCAGGAGAAAAACACTTGTCCATAAGATGCTGTTTCAGAAGGTGGAGCTGTGGGGAAACACAAAGACAGTAATGTGCTAGCTAGTCCCACAGTCTGAGAAGGAAGCGAAGGAGAATGAGTTTTTTAAAAAAAAGAAAAAAAAATCAGAATAAAGATTCTCAGCAAGAAACAGAAAAAGAAAGAATGTATCAAAAATCAGGGAAGAGAAAGAAAGAGTTGTTACCCTTTACTGTAGCATCACAGGAAGCCTAAACATAACTTCTTTCCTTATATCAAGATATTTGGGGTCAATCTGTGTCCGAGTAGGAGCGCAGGGCATTACATAAAAATTCTCTCTTAAAAGTTTTAAAGGATTTTTTTTTTCCAACTTGAGTTTAAAAGAGAGAGAGATAACATGTAAGAAATATATTCCAAGTATAATGCATGCCAGAATATGTTCCTGATGTAGAAATAATTATCTTGTCTTAAGAAATCACTGAAACATAACAGAGAAGTGTGGGATATGCATTTGTATATATTTGCATCGGTTTAATCAATTGCATAAAGCGTGATCATTAAAGAGCTTTTCAGTATGCCTCTGTAAATGCAGGTAAGGCTCCTAGGACTATTCAAGTGTTTGCATATGTGAGAAAGAATGAGGTTGTTTGAGAAAGGAGTTCCTTGCAAAACTTTCTAGTGTCTCCTCCTCCTCTGTTTATGGTACTCCTATATCATTATCAGTAGGAAGATTCTGCTGGTCAGACTAATTCAAAGGATTTTCATAAAAGGACATCTTCAAGAACATTCCCTCCTTGTATTTATTCTGCTTGGTCTTCTTGTGTTATGTATGACTTACATTTGTATCTTTTTTGTAATGGCTTTAGTCTGGTTGAAAACAATTGACACCGTAATGCAGAATTTCTCTTTTAAGATTGGATAACTAGGGCTTGAATTATCTGCAGAAGTGAATTACAAGTTCTCTTCTTAAATTCGGTGCCTACCACTCAGTAGAACTCCATATTGTGAATAAATACATTTTTGTCAAGGGTGTTAAAATATTTACAATTAGATTTTATTAAATTAAATTCTATTAAGATAAAAGAAGGTCTTAACATTATATATCAAGCTAAAACTGTCATTATATCATTTTTCTGCTACTCACATTGTTTTTTCAAACAACGATTATAATAGCACAGTAGGGCTGGGCTGTTTGATGTCACCTTAATGATGTATATTTCCTCAGGAGTAAATTCCTGCTTGTTTTTATTATTAAAATATAAAGTGATAGATCCCTTGCAGATAGAAGATTATTAACAAGCACAGTCACGATATTCAGCCCATAATAACATATAATTCAGTGAACTAGTTAAACGTTCAGACTGACAAGTGAAACCGACATCGATATTCTGATTCAAAATCCCTAGTAACACACAGTATCTATTTTCTCCTCATTTTTTTTTATCATGTCTAAGTAAAATGAAGGCAAAAATATTTCTATGTATTTTTGTATACATAGAACAAAAAAAAAAATGACATTTACATGACTGAAAAGTCCATGTCAAATTAAGGATACACTTTGATATTTTTTTAGACTTAGTTAAGCCAGTTTCTGACAAATTTGGTTTTGAAATCATGGAAGTCCATACCATATAAATGAGTCTCATATAATTTCCAATACTTAGAGCAAAGTCCACTTCTATATTATTTTTTGAAGATAGCTCAGCTTTGTCAAGGAACTGACCATTCATTTTATGAAATCAGTGGGTAGCTCATCAGCAATCTGCCATTTTTCCTTTGCTACAATCTCTGATAAAATTTATTTCCAAAGTTTATGCTATGATAAATGTGGACCAGGATCATGAATAAGAGTCACATAGATTATGTACAAAAATGAAAATAGAACACAGAAGAGAACATTTCCAAGATATTGCAAGGGTTGGAATGTAATGCAAATACCACAAGCCTCCTGTAAAGTTCTCATAGTTCAGAAGCCAGAGCTTCTGTGATCAGTACAAAGGCCTCGGAAACAAAGGCTGGAGTAAAGGTGGTTCAAAGCCACATTTCACCTTCCTGCACCCCAGCCCAAGACTGTCATCCATTAGAATTCCACACACAATTGTGCCAAAGAGAGACATGTGCTCTAGCCAAGCATGCACATACCTTCCTCTCTTCTCAGAGCATCCTTCTCTATAATAAGTATCTTTAGAAGAAGCAAGTTAGAAATCAATTGAACGGATGCAATATCACTTGGTAGATCTAGACTGCCTGAAAACAAACTTCTTTCTTCTCCCATCACTCTTCACTTCTTCTCCTATGCTGAAACAGGAGGTGGAGATTCTGATATTTCCAAGATCTTTAAAATCCCCTTACTTCAATGAAAGGCAAGCAACATATGTTGCACAGAGGGAGTCACAGGAAAGAAGCAGGGCTATTAAGAACTCTTCAATTTAGGCAGGAATACCTAAAGTATTCAGTAGTTAATGCCAACTAATGACATGGGCTGTTTTGTGTGGAATCACATTTTAAAATCAGCACAATGAACAGGGAGCTGAGCCAGTGCAACAAAAGCATTTCAGGGATAATGCAATCAATAAATTTCAGCCTGTGTCAGGAGTCTGATTACCATGTCCTAGATGTAGTGAAGAGGACATACAGGGCACCAATAAAAAGGTCAGAATACAGTGAATGAATATAATTGAGTCTACTGCTGCTTGCACAGCACAGCTACAGATTTTTTTTTACATTGGCTTTAGTAAGACAGTGAGAGAGACTCTAATTACAGGCATTTTTTAAATTTAAGAAAAGAAAAAAGACACTCTATGTGTGTTTTCTTTTTTAAGAAAAGGAAAATCAGCAGTGTACAGTAATACCTAACAAAAACAAACAGACAAACATACATCTAGCTCACAGATAAGTTATTACAGATCGCAAAGCAAGATTTGCTCTCTGACTATGTACCAGATATGGGTTTACAGCTGAGATCTGGATCACTCAGATCTTAATATTGTGGTGGTCTAATTCGAAGTAACAAAATAGAAGAGTCCATAAACTTTACAAGAACTGTGTTAACATTTAATTTAGTCCTGTAATAGCAGCACTGTTTTTAATAAATTATAAACAGCATAGTGCTCTTTGATCTAAGAACAATGCAGTTTAGTTCTATGTAGTAAATTTACACATTCCTTTGTCATTACTAGTCTTGAAATCAAAATGAAAACTGCTATTCAAGAGACAAATTGTAGATAAGAGAAAGCAAAAAGATTAGTCTTTCTTTTACCTAAAATCAGAGGGATGGATCAAACGGACTTATTAGTATTGAAAGGAAACTCAATAATATTTCCTACACGTGCATGTACTTATTATGGGAAGTCAGTGCTATTCTTCCTAACAACAAACTGAGAACAGTCATTCAGCAGAACAGGTAGCCTCCCAGTCTTGTGTATGTCCAGCTGCTTCTCCAGAAGAATGTCCATTTTAACATAATTTTCAAAATCAGATCCCAAAATACACTACTACCTGTGTAACAGTGATCATTTACTGAATTAACTAAAATTCAGAAGAAACTGTCAGGAATTTAAGGAAAAAGTAAAGATTTCTTTCTGTGTAATCAAACACCAAAGCACCAAACCTGAGTGTCGAGATGTGTCGAGATACTCTATAACATTATGCCTTAACAAATCACTCCATTTTTGCATATTTTATTTCCACGATTGAGCTAAACACATCTGAAAATCTACAGTTAGGATGCCTCGCCAATGCCATAAACTCTAGGTCATGACATATGCTGGTGATTATTTAATTTCTTCTTTTATAAAATATTTTTCTTTTTAAACAATGAATTAAATTTTAAAGCAGAATGCGATCTGTGTATTATAAGTCTTCAGTGGAAATATCTACCCATTATTTTAAATAAATTCTCATTTGCCTCTAAAGCAGCTGTTTTGGTCCATCTCATTAGCTTTGAAGTATTAAGATAATAAGATGATAGAATAATGCAGCTTGGAAGGGACCTCAGGAGGTCTCTAGCTCAACTTCCTGCTCTAAACAGGGTCAACTCTGGGATTAGACTAGTTGCCTCAGGGACTGATTCAATCTCAGATGGTTTAACAGCAAATGCATGGGAAATCATGAAACTTAACACTGGAACGTAATATTCCCTCTCTCAGAGGGCTCCTTTATCACTGTGCTGCAAAATCTTGTTTTCTGTCTATTGTTCTTTTATTTATCCTATGAATTTTTCACTGAGGTCAAGGCAGTCTCCAGAGAAATGGGAAATTAAAGGTTAACCTTAAGTGAATCTTGGCTAAAGAGATTATGGACAACAGAAAAATTCTAAGCACAAAATTATCACATAAAATTTAGTGGTATCTCTACCTGTCTGCCAGACACACAGCAAAGTTATCCAGATGTGTGTTTTCAACAGGTTAACTGACATACCTACATTCTAGAAGAAGTTTTCAGCCCTGATCCATGTCTTACGCAAGTAGCTGACTCAAGATTTCTGTTTGGCACTTAAACAAAGGAAAGAGAGATATTTACTATATATATTTTAGCAATAAACTCCTTTTTCCTCAGTGTTTTCTATTGGCAGACTCTCATATTCCTCTCATTTGGGACACTGGGCCTTGTGGCTCTCACTTTCATTGCTGAATTCTTCCACTGTATGATAGGGGTAACAAGAGTAGCTAATCCAGTTTAGTGCATTCCTAATCTAAAATTTATTTTGTAGGTCTGTGCTCTATTCTCTCAGCACTGTGTTTCAGGGTTCCATGTTTCTTCTGGAAATGATGATAATGAATCTATTGATTAAAATTGAGACCTATTTCAAATGTATTTGTAAATTATTTTAGTATGTTTATTTGCAAAATATGCAATATTCATACATTTTTAGGCCTTTAAATGTACAGTTACATTCAACTCTGACTAGTAATGTGGATAAGTGATATGCTGACAGTAGTATATGTATTCACTGGAATGGGAATGTGGTTGTCCAAGAGGCTGTTCTCTTTCTTCCTCATTTGAGTGTAGTGCATGGTTTTGTAATTTGCCATGGCACAACTCTCAAAACACTTTCCTTTGCTATAGCAAAACCTAATTCTGATGAATGTGTCACATGAAAAGAGATTTGCATATGCATAAGAACACAGAAATAGAATATAAAAAGTCCCTTATTTTTGGGTTGTACCCACTATTACTCTCTTCAACAAGTAGCAGGAATTCATTCATATTCACCATTTGCCTCAGTGAATGAGTGCTTCTCACATTCTTTCAGAGAATAACTTCAAGTTGGTATGGTTTCTTCCCTACCTCCACAATAAGCAGGCTCAATCCTTTCAAACTAATAGTAGAAAAAAGCTATTAGGCTTTTAGGCTTTCTTCTCCATCCCACCCATACTAGAACCAAGGTAAAGATATCCTCCCTGTATTTCCTAAGAGGAGGAGATACAGTCATCCAGACATGCCACCTACAGTCATTTTTATGTCCTGTGATATCTAGTACATTCATGTGAAAGTACTTGTACATTCCTGACAAATATGTCTCAGGATTTCCATGAGGTCAAGAGCCTTTTGGAGCAGCAGTTGGAAGGCAGAAAAAAAAATGCTATAGGGTATGCATCTGGCTAACAAACAACAGTGTGAAAGAGGTGACTCTGAAGTGGATCGATGTATTTAAGTTCGTTGATAGAGTTACAATTCATCTAGTATTATGGACACAGCTGCTGATCCTTATATCCATTTCAGACTCCTACAACAGAGTCATTTAGAGCTCTATGAGCCTTTTCTACTGTCTCTCTGCACTGGGAAGCGGTACTTTGAGAGAGGACCTATCGTTTTGCTCTTCATCCATCCTATAACCCCTGACAGGAGGTATATGCCCATAATTTCATACAAAATCAACCATTCTAATCATCCTTTTGTCTTGGTACTGTATCTGAAGAGACAAGCTCTTTGTTTCTCTTCTGAGTATGGCAATGGCACCCAACAAGTGACTCTTGCAGTCATTTTTAGGGAGGATCCAAATCAGTCAGAAACATGAGAGCCATATGACTTGTCCAGTCCTATCTTCATCAGCATTTAATTTACTGACATTATGTAAGCTACATGAGAGTAAGATGAATGAGGCTGGAAAGACAGTTAAATTGTTTGACTTTCTGACCTAAACTACTTCCTCTCAGACAGATCTTTTATCTTTCAGGATGTCTTTCTTTTTATACTCACTACTTCTGCATTCTGAAGGGCAACTCTCATTTTAAAATATTTATAGGCTTCATTTAAAATAAATGAATGTAAAACCCTTTGGGGCAAAACCATCTTTGGTGTATCTAAGCTAACTTCAGTAAAGTTTCACCAAGGTTGAATCTAGGCCTAAGTCCTTTAATTTGTCAGCAGCCTAGAGGAAAACAAAGCTACACCTTTAAAAATGTGACTTATTTTACATTCTCTCCTTTAATGTCTAGTTTTATTTTACAGCCTTAATAAAAACTTACATTAGCAGGATTTCATGCATTTTTCTTTATGTTTGATAACATTTTTGAGCACTGTGATAAAATCAACGGAAATTAATGCAATTGTTTCCAGCCAGGTTCAATAACTCTAATTACTAGCATTTCTAGTCCAACTGCATAATACACTTAACATTCCAGTATACTGAAGGAAATTTAACTACCGCTGACTTGGTGTTCTTTTATTTTTGTGTAAGGAGAACAATTGGAAGAGTAAATAAAGAAAAAAATGTATTTGTAAATTTGCATTGGTCATGGAATTATCATTAAAGATATTGCACAGCTCCATTGAAATATATAAAAAGACAATCAGGAACCTATTGTTGTCGTGTATTTATAATTAGAGAAAATTGTATGAACACATTATATGAAGCAATGTGATATCACAGTAATGCATTTTTAATCTGGAAAACAACTCTGATATCTTAAAATAACTGGCTTTGTGAAACATGATATATTCATTACTATCTTCATATTCTCTGCCCTTATTTTTATATTCTGCTTGACTGAAAATATCTGTGATGGCTTTGCATGCTGAAAACAAGGCAAAGAAAAAGATATAAAGAGTGCTGATTATTTTTCTGGATGTGATGAAAGAAAGCAGGAATAACTATAATCCACTTGTATCCAGAAGAATTTTAAATACATATCCCAATAAAATTCTGTATTGCTAAATTCCAGAATTAATCTTTCAATTTGCATTTCACTTGGTTATGGAAATTGTGGCTTACGTAGATATTGGCAAGATTAGGTAGGGATTATACAATACAGATATGTAGTACATATGTTTAGGTTATAAGAGCAAATTCATATGACTCTGAGAAGAATGTTCTACCGACTATTTTCAAGCTATTAAAAGCTATGCTATCTCTGATATCCAGAGAAGACAGATTGCAAAGAATGACCAATATCATAATCATTAGGGATGGGAGAGTCACTACCCTAACATATGGTAAACAAAATATCTAGTTGTGCCCCACAAAATATAATTGTTTATATATTCATAGATAATCATAATTTAAAATTTGAAATATGTTTCCATAAAAGGTTTGTAGGAGATCTGTGATAATAATTAATTTTCCTCAAGTCTGTAAACAAAATAAAGTGATTCACATAGTCTACTATATGTGGCTCAACAAACCATGATACTTAAATATATAGATCACACATTAATTTAAAAGAAACCTTAGTCCATTATTACACAATAAACATGAAGCACAGATTTTTTTTAATGGTGTTCCATTCCCATTTCCCAGAACAAAATATATTTTTCTGCTCAGACTTTTACTTCAGAAAATAATTGTCCTTACCACTATCATACCCCCTTCACTTTCTACCCACATTTTTCAATGGTAAATTTCAATGCACAGCCCTATGATTTTCACTTTTGATTGTCTACAGGTCAATGAAGGCCTATCAAATACACAGAAGCCTACTTTTCTTGTGTAATATGCTTGCCCACGTGCTCAGCTATCCCTCACTGTTTCATCTGAAGTGGTTATAAATGGGAAATTCACTGTTAATCCTGGTGTGCTTACCTGAATTCACATTTCTTTTTTTTTTTTTTTCAATAAATTAAATTCAATTCTGTGCAGAGCAGTGGCTTAACATCTCTGTACTGCTTACAGTGCCTTGAATTCCTAAGCTTTATACCACTTCTCTTCAAAGGGGCATATATCTAATTTAATATTGCAGGACTGGCAAACATTTAACAGTCCTGAGTGGCTGTCATTTCTAGAACTAGGTACTAGGTACTGCTCATGCTCTCAGCTTACCTTCTCTATTTTAATTCATCTCTCAGTCTGGTCTTCTGCTGTATTCTGATGAATAGTGTTTTTGCCGAACATATTTTAATATTCACCTGGAGTCCCCACCTTCGTGGTGGCTCTCACAGTCCTAGGCAGAGGAACACCTCATGGCATCAGATTGCTTGCTATTGCCAAGAGGAAGTGCAATAATCACTAATAATAACTAAGACACAAGGAAGTGGGAGGAGTAGCTGAAACCCCAGAGTGCTGTGCTGCTATCCAGAGGGACCTGGGCAGACCAGGACAAGTGGGCAGAGAGAAACCTCGTGAAGTTCTACAAGGACAAGTGCAAGGTCCTGCATGTAAAGAGGAATAACCTCATGCATCAGTATAGGCTGGGGATTGGTCTTCTGGAGAACAGCTCTGCAGAGAAGGATCTGGGTGTCATGGTGTATAACAAGTTGACCGTGAAGCAACGGTGTGTCCTGGTGGCCAGGAAGGCCAATGGTATACTGGAGTGTATTAAAAAGAGTGTCTCCAGCAGATTGAGAAAGGCAACTCTGCGTGTGCAAGGGAGTTCAACTAGATGATCTCCAAAGGTCACTTCCAGTCTTAATGATTCTATGATTCTAAGTGAGTTCTAACTAGCTGGTTTAAAGAACTGTGATCAGATTCCCTTAGGGGGATTCAAAAGATCCAAAGATCTTCTGAAGATGCAAACTTAAAGAAGTCCTTGGGCAACACAGTAATGTTCATTGAGAACTTGGAGTGTCTTAGTAATCCGACTCTCTTCATGATATCCAAACTGAAGATGTTTGTTTTAGGTGCTCAGCATTTTATGACCTTCTGTAGTGATAATATACATATACATGTATTATCATATACATGTCAATCTACATACTCCTACATAAAACTGTTATGCCCATAAAACTGTTGTTATTTACCTTAGTGGAAAATTTTCTAGAGCAAATACTTTGCAAAGTGGTCTAATACTATTCGTTCTTTTATCATTATAGATATCTACCATTTAATGCAAGAATTTGGGGAATTATATTTGAACATTTTATTTTTCTCAGTCTTTACTAGAATTTCTCATGCTCTTCTGTTCTGTGTCAGAAAGAAAGTTTGAATGTAAGTACCATGCAAAATGAACACAATCTTAAACATTGTTCTTCAAAGTAACTACTGAGTTCTTCAAAGTCCTACTTTGGACTGTTGGATATTGAAACAGTAGTGATCACTAATAGTAATGCGCAATAATATCCAAATGGACATTCTTTATAGATCAATCCATATGTTATAGATCTGAAGAAAAATGAAATAGTTCATATTCAAATTTCATAGTCAAGATATTATGCCAAGATTATATATGAAGTGTGTCAGCTATTCAAAGCTGGTAACTCATATGAATACTGGATTTGTACTGACTTGTTGTTACCTAAAATGACTTGACTAATGTTTCATTAACACGAACTTCTGCCTGTGGATTACTCTGAAAGTGGCCAACACTGCAGATGTATTTGCATGTGGCTCTATGTCATGTGGAACTGGAACCGTTCAGGCCTGTTTCTAGTCATCAAAGCAGAGAAGGGAAGAGTGGCCTTTGTTACAGTCAAGAAAAGAATGGGAGTCATTTCTGGAGTGAAAAAGGAGGTATGCCAACTAGATGAAAGCTCCTTTCTGCAGAGCTGATGGAAGGGAAGAGGGGAATGCACAATTCTCTTCCCAGTGACAGAAAAGACTCCATCACAGGAACAGCAGGAGCACAAAGTGTTCCTGATCCTGATACAGCACAGAGTTCCAAAACCACCTATAATAATACCAACAACAGCTCCCTCTAATTTCTGCTGGGACTTAATACAGCTCCCTCTAATCTTTGTTGGGATTTACTACAGCTCCCTCTAATCCATCTAATCTCTAATTACTTGCTCTAATTCCCTAAAACACCATCCCTCATTCAAATCCCTTGCTCTAATTCCCTAATTCCCAAACCTCACTCTAATCCTACACTCTAATCCCAATCCCTTGCTCTAATCCCACTCTCTAATTCCTTAATCCTAACACTCAATCCCTGACTTCAATCTCCTAGACCCTTCTAATCCCCTAAACCTCATCCCAAGCTCCTCTCTCTAACCCCCCACTCTAATCCCTCACTCAGATTCCCTAACCATAATCCCTCACTCTAATTCCCTAATCCTAATCCCAATCCCTAACTCAATTACCTTCCTCTAATTCCCTAATATTAATCCCAATATCTCACTCTAATCCCCTAATCCCTTTCAAAACCCCTCACTAATCCCTCACTCCAAACCCTCTTTCTGTATCTTTAAAACATTGATTTATATACTGTGATTTGGTATTCTACCACATCTGCTTTTTCTGTCAGCATGACACACATATTATCTGTCTAGGATGGCAGTTCTACCAGCATGGTAGAGAACTCTCTACTATGGTCCCTGGCTAGAACAGCAACCCAGGGCAGTAAGGCCCACCACATGCCAGGTGTACCTACTGTAGGTCATTCTTTGGAAATAGGTCTGTCCTATCACCTGATATGCATGGATGACAGAACTGAGCACCCAACCTAACAGCAGATATTTTTTGGGAAACAACATGCCAGGGCAGAGCCATTGCTACTTCCAGGTAGCTACTTTGAGGTGATGTCTGAAGGTGCAAAACCTGTAGATGGAAATCAGAAACTAGTTATATTCTGCACTGTGTATCTTCAAAATCTGTTGCTGCTATCTCTTTCATTCCTTTAGCAGTTTAAAAATATAATAAAGGCACACATTACACTACAGTGATGATATCTGGCAGCCAACTGTGAAGTCCAAGCATTTCGTAGTTTACTTTTTTGCAAACTAGGCCAAAAAAGCCCCTCTCCATCATCCATCAGTGGTCTTAGTCAATTGGGGAGGTCCCAGATGAGAGGGAACCACAGACCTGTCAGCCTGGCTTTGATATCATGGAAGGTTATGGAGCAGATCATCCTGAGGGTGACCACACAGCATGTGCTCTACAACCAAGACCATCCAACAAGGGTTCATGAAAGGCAGGTCTTGCTTGACCAACTTTATCTCCTTATATGACCAGGTGACCTGTCCAGTGCATGAGGGAAAGGCTGTGGACGTGGCCTTACTACTTAGATTTTAGTAAGGCCTTTGACACAGCCTCCGACTGCATTCTCCTGGAGAAACTGGCTGTTCATTGTTTAGACAGGCGTACTCTTCGCTGGGTGAAAAACTGATTGGATGGCCAGGCCCAGAGAGTGCTGGTGAATGGAGTGTTTAAACTCCATTCCTCCACTTCAGTGATTAACTCCAGCTGGTGACCAGTCAAAAGCAGTGTTCCCTAAGGGTCAGTGTTGGGGCCAGTCCTCTTTGATATCTTTATCGATGATCTGGATGAGGGGATTGAGTGCACTCTCAGCAAATTTGCAGATGACACCAAGAAGCGACGAAGAGTAGATCTGCTTGAGGGTTGGATGGATCTACAAAGGGATCTGGCAGGCTGCACTGATGTGTGGAGACCAACTGTATGAGGTTCAACAAGGCCAGGTCCTGCCCTTCAGTCACAACAACCCCATGAAATGCTACAGGCTTGAGGAAGAGTGGCTGGAGAGTAGCACAGCAGAAAGGATCTGGGGGTGTTGGTCATCAGCTGACTGAATATGAGACAGCTGGGTGCTCAGGAGGCAATGAAGGCTAACGACATCCTGGCTTGTATCATAAATAGCGTAGCCAGCAGGGCCAGGGAAGTGATTGTCCCCCTGTACTTAGCTCTGGTAAGGCTGCACCTTGAACACTGTGTTCAGTTTTGTGTCCCTCACCACCAGAAAGATATTGAAGCACTGGAGCATGTCCAAAGATGGTCAGCAAAGCTAGTGAAGGGTCTGGAGCACAGACCTTACGAGGAGCGGTTGAGGGAGCTGGGATTATTTAGTCTGGAAAAGAGGATGATCAGGGTTGTAGAGACCTTACTGCTCTCTGCAACTACCTAAAAAAATGTTGTAGTGAGGCGGAGGTCGAGCTCTTTTCCAAAAGATCTACCAAAAATAGCACAAGAGGAAATGGCCTCAAGTTGCACCAGGAGAGGCCTCAAGTTGAACCGGAGAGGTTCAACTTAGATATTAGGAAATTATTTCTGCACAGAAAGGGTAGTAAAGCATTGGAATAGACTGCCTAGGGAAGTGGTGTGGTGGAGTCACCATCCCTGGCAGTGTTCAAGAAATGTGTAGATGAAGCACTTAAGGACATGGTTTAGCAGCCATGGTGTTGAAGGGTTTATGGTTGTACTTGATCTTGAAGGTCTTTTCCAACCATATTGATTCTATAGTATATTCATAGATCACCCTCTCAGAGGCCATATGCATTTCTAGAAGAACTGAATATTTGCACTGGGGTGGAGAAGAGTACTTTAACATGTTTTTTTGTTTTTTTTTTTTTTCTATTTTTAGTATTGTTATTATTAACTTTTATTATTCATTCTTTTATTCAGGAGTTTTCTTCCTGATGTTAAACAAGATACAATGACTGTTTGCCTGCCTTCATGCAAAACGCTCCAAAGCGCAGCTGGCCCAGCAGAGTTTTTTTCACTTCTATCCAAGACCTGACACATTTCCCTGTGCTCTTCCTTCTGGATTCAACCCTAAAGGCAGCCAAAGGCAGAAGTATTTTCAGAAGACTAAGAAACACTGTAAGCTTTAGGGATTTCAGGATGACAGATTTTAAAATGTAACCTAAGAAGAGGTGTGATTAAAAATAACAAGAGCTAAAAGCTGCCCTGGAATTGTAAAGGAAGATGTGCAAAATTAACTTTCCTGAACATCATAAATGATGACTGAATCAATTCTATAGAAATTAATCACAAAGTTCAAAACAGGATCACTCTATTATGACATTTGTTCATGTCATGTGATAATACAATAATTTTTGTACAGTACATTTTGCTAGCATCTTTTACAGTCTTAGTTAAGATGTTTTGAAAGGGCCTTTGTTTTGCATAGGGTGGTGGACATTACTGTCATTCTATGGCAACCCTGCTTGCATTCTATTAAGAGCTCTTTGTTTCACATCACATGCAAATGTTACCACTCTTCAGCAAATCTTTTTAACAGGCTTAGATTTGGGAAGTCCTCCTTGCTTTTGTTCAATCAAAAGGCTTTGTCCCCACCAACTCACAAAATGGGTTTCATATTTAATTCAGCTTCCAGATTGACCTGACTGCTTAAGATTACTACAGGTCTGTGTTACCAATATGTTGCATTAAGTGACTCAGTCAGTCCTTTTCTGCTCCCAGGGGAACAAATGCTTTAAAGTTGTTACTGAACTAATGAGGTGAGTTGTATGCAAGATGTGCCCTTTCCACTGTCTGTGAAGGGAACTTGTGGTAATCAGCTCAGTTATCTGTACTTAGTAGAAAAAAACAGCCTCAAGCCTAGTTCAGGAAAATAGCAGAACATCCTTCTACTGACAAGATGCCTCTGCATCTCTATCCATTTGCCTGTGTGGGTGAGCAATAGGATTTCAACACCTCCATGTTTAACTACCAAGCTACAGCAGTGCTGAAAACACTGAGGGGCTGAAAAGTTCAGACCCCCAGAAATCAGTGGGACATTTGGCATGTAACCAAAATCTGCTATTCCAATCCTGGATAACTTGTCTTAAGGACATCAAAAATGCAGATGAGTTTCAACCTGCGAAAGTAACTGTAGTGGAGTCAGTCCAATCTTTTCTGCCTTTCTGATTTAAGTTAAAGCCAAATGCAATGCCTTCCTTCAGATCAGCTTCGTATGACATGTAAGCTACATTTGCTTGCATTACTTAACTTGTCATTTAGAAATGGGTGTTACTAGAATAGCACCAGTCTATAATTTATATCCATTTTAAAGTTGAACCTGTATTCTAAAGTTATCTCATACTTGATCTTTCCTATGAAAATGTATCTTTGAGTTTAATAGTGTATATATATATATTTCTTTTAAAATGCTGCCTTTGCATTTTCCGAAAAGCAACTTGGAAAGGCTTCCATAAATTTCAGAAGACTGGGTTTAGGTCCTTTGTTAAGGAAAAATGTTCTATTTTTAAAATTCTATGTTGCCAGTTAAAATCTTTCCATACAGAAAATAATTTTCAATTTATTTCTGAATCCAACATATCACGTAAAGATATTGCAAGCATAATAAACACACATAGATTTATACAAATTGGAAATCCTTTTTAAGTCAATATGCCAAGCATAAATTGTAGGAGATGGTTACATAAAATTCGTTGATATGAGAGCTGATGTGATTTAAAGTGAGAAGTAAAAATAGATGTCTGAGATAAGAGTGATTGAAAAGTTGATGTAAAACTGATGTGATTTAAGCCTAGAAATTGAAGCAGACAGGGAAAATAAAGCAATTCAAAAACTTGATGCAGTTCTAAGTGAACAATGGAAATGGCGAACTCAAATAAGATCGATGTAAAGCTTGACTGGATTTAAAATACGAAGTAGAATAGTTGCAACTGAAAAGCCTATGTGATTTAAAGAGAGACTGTAGCCAAGATCCTGAGGTAGAATAAACCAAAAAACTTGAAATTTGAAGAAAAACACAGACACAGGTTAAATTAGGACTGATAAATTTTAAGGAAGGCACTGTATTATGTCACTTGCTTGAAGTGAGACAGATATTTTGCAGCCCTTGGATACTCCCAGAATAAATCCTGCATCAAATCCACATCGAATCCCAACTGTAAACTCCAAGTACTTTTCTAATAATTTACTCAGATTTCATTATATTTTGGATTGATTAAAAAAAAAAAAAAAAAAAAAAAAACTGTAGAATCTTGTAAAGCTTATGTTTCTCTGTTTTCAACTGCTAAGATTCTGACCTAAGCATCCATCCATTTTTATGAGTTAGTCATGGTTTCATACTTACCTTCTTACCATAGTTACCTACTTACCTGATTGACCATCAAGTGACAATGCATCATACCTCCTACTGACTGTCTAATGCTCCAGAGGACTTCACAGCACAGAAGTTTTGTAGTTTTCTGTGGAACATGAAACTATGAAGGCAATGGGCATGGAGACAACACTAGTAAAGACTATCATAAAGACTAACTCAAGATATTTAACAGAATAACCTAGGGATAAAGTTTCATAATTCTGTCTTTTTTTTTTTTTTTTTTATTCAGACAGGAAGCTGATTTAAGAAGTTTCTGAGTCATTTTGGTTACAAGGTCTATAGTGCAGCCCAACATGCAGCTACACTGAGAAAACAACAAGTGATGTGGGGAAAGGAATGATAAGCAAAAGACAGAGCAATTTTATATATTAAGACTACTATTCATCCAAGAAAGCAAATGGGTTAATTACATTCTAAAACAGAATACTAGTGTTTCTTGTTTCTATAAAAAGCCAGTGGAGAAATTCAGAAATTCTCCTCCCAGAGAACAATTTACAAATTGGTGTAAAATATAAAAGAAATTTAATTAATAACTACAAATACAAAAAATTCAGAAAAAATATAGACATTGATGGGCATTTTATTTGAAAAAGAAATATTGTCTGTACATGAACAAATTGTTTATTCTGTCCTATGAAAAAAAGAGTAATGGTGAAAAAAAAAAGCTGTAGAGGAATTTAGGTGAATCCTAAAGATAAGAGTTGACAAATTTACTAATATAGTTGACAATCCATCTGGTAACTTGTCACAAATTAAAAGCTTTAGCTCTTCAGGTGCAAACAACATTGTACTCTGGTGTATTTTTTGTACTATTATATTGTAAGAGTATGAACCATCCTGTTAATTTTGTGGGACTGCAATCATGCTTTTAATTCTTAAATGTATAGAACTACTTACCGGAACAGGCCAAATAAGTAGAAAGCCTATTAAAGGTGAAAGTAATAAATTAGTAGCATTTCACATTTTTATCCATCAGTGGGAAAGGTCTCTGTGAATCTAAAATTATTAAATCAAAATTTAAAATACATTCACCCTTGGAACATGTTTCATACTCGTTTGAAGAATCTATTGAAATAGTAAATTGATAATTAGTCTTTGAAATTCATCTAAGCATAAGTTAAGATTCATGATTACAACAGGGCGCAGAAAGATTTAATTGTGTCCAATCTGCTTACTAATGGATTTTCTTTTTTTTTTTTTTGGTGGTACTTCTTGATGGTACTTTCCGCCTTCTATGTAGTTCTGTGTAAAAATCCAAACAAGATGAATTAGTTATAAAGCTAGACTCTCCTCCTGTGTTGTGATGTTTGAGATCAATTGCACTTTTCAGTAACTATTCATATGTATGTGTGTATGTGTGTGTCTGTGTGTAAAGGTATAATTTATCTCTTTGACAGAGAATGGATCAGCCAGATGGTTACTCCTTGACTTCACTAAATTCAAGTCTAGTAGATATGAGATTGAATTCCTTCATCTTCTCCAGGGCAGATACATTACCAAATTGAAACTCAGAACACCTATATCTCCACCCTCTGTTCTGCTATTAGACTGCTGAACTGATCCTTCTGTATTACTAATATATGCTAAAAATTGAAGGAAAATAGGGCAAGCATGTAAAACTTCCCTGAGAATATAGGTTTCATGCAGCTGTACACCTTCTTGTCTTTTAAGGGGGAGAAGAATTTCTTCATTCTCAATGGATGGCCTGTTCTCATGAATCTTCATCCAGAAGGACATATTTTCACTTTCATGGGAAAGACTGGAGATTAGACTGAAGAATAAAGCTGTACAAGTTCTGTCTAATGAGATTCACTTGTAACAAATATAACAAAAGCAATAGTGATGGTAATTGTAATTGTATTAGTACATGAATTTGTTATCTATGCTCTTGACTTCTATTGTCCTGAAGGGCTGTTTTGGGGATGTCAGGGCAAAGCCTACAAGTCAGCAAGGGATCTCATGACACGGATCACAGTTATTACCCTTGATTTTGGAACTCTTTGTGTGCTCCACCCACAGAACAAAGCTTTCAGAGCCAATTAAGTAAATCTTCTATAAATTAGAGATGAAATAAGGATTTTTTTCCCTCCGGTCAGCACCAGCCACTAACAACAGTGGAATAGTCCAAGTAGAAGTTATTGTCACCAAATAGATAGCTTTCAACTATCATATAAAGCCTTAATAATAGCTATGGCCCTGTCCAAGGCTCACTGGACTCAAGGCAAGTATTAGCTTTGTCTATGCTGGAAAGAGGTAAGAGTTAAACAGCAGGGAAGTGACATAACAAAAGACTATAATGAGAAATACAAAATAAAACCGAATAAAAGGAAAGGGAAAGCAGAAAATTAAATTAATAAGGAGAATAGCTCAATGAACAAGAAGATAATGAAAGCAAAAAACACACAAGTATGTGAGACACATAACCAATAGAAGGAACAACATAAAAATTACCTAGAAGTAGTAAAGGGAACATGACCTTTTAAACAGAAATTTGGAAAGTGCAATAAAAGTAGGAAGAGAAGAAGATGTCATGGCTAAATTATGGTTTAAAAATCTTCCATGTCTTATTAAGCAACCTGGATTTTTCCTCTCCTTTTTCTCTGCTGCTTCCACTAAACTGGTACTTGGGTTTTTCCTGTAGTCATCAGCAGTCTATGCTAAGATGGTCTTAAAAGAACTATAGGTTTGTTTCAAAGGTAATTCAAAGTCCTGTATGTCTATTTATCACAACTTACAGCTGGCAAAATTTTCAGATACCATATTTTCTCTCATAATGGCCACATTGCCCTCCTCTTTCCTGATTTTGCCATCAAAAAGAAAGACACATTATGCACATTTGATGTAAAAATAAAGCAATCCATCACTCACTATCTGTTTGGGACTGCAGTCACTTGGCTCACACGGCCATTAGGCCATTAGACGTTAGACAGTTTTGAAGAGGTGATGTCTTCCGAATAAGTCAGGTGAAAGATGCAGGAAAGGAGCCCCAGCAGTGACCTATAATGAGAGGCAGGTAAGTGGAAGAACACAAAATGGCACAGGCTCATCATTGTTATAAAAAAGAATAACTTTCTCTAGTGTTCATTCATTTTGTCTTTCAGAGGAAGCAAAAATGATTTTGAGAGGAAAAAACATGGCATTTATTATGGACATCCTTATGAGGATCAACATAGTGCCTCAGGGCTGAGGACTTTGCTGTATTAAATGCCTTAGAAGGAAAAATAATGTTCGGTGACTCTCTGTTAGTGTCTGGTATTGTTGGTAAATGTAAATAATAACTAAATCAAAGTACTTCAGGTGGCTCACTTTGGTGAAATGGCACTCCTCATGTTTCATTGTAACATCTGCAAAATGTGGATAGTACTCTTTTTGTTCATCAACTTTATGTAATTTGTAAGCACTTAGGAACACAGTCTGTCTCAGCACCTAATAACACTGATCCTCTAGTCTCGTTCAGATCTTCAAGATGCTTTTGTAATACAAATTAAAATTACAGTTCTGTGTTCCGTTTATTTTTGCCAAAAGCTGAATAAAGCCTATGAGATTCTGCACAGATCAGGTAAAGTGAATGTATCGCCTTAATCTCCTGTATTATATCTGTATCTGAGGAGATGCTATTTCAGCTATTCCATTAGGAAACCTTATTCTTGTTCATTCAAACAAATTTCTGTAGACTTCAATCGGATTTAGATGCCCCAATGCCTTGGTACATCTGCCCTGTCATATAGAAACAGTATCTAATTCTAGATGGTGTGAGAGCTACATAGATGTCCAGTATACTATAACCATGATAATCATTTGAGGACAAATTGATTACTTCCAAACTTTATCTTGTCATTCTGTGAGCAAGAAAAGCATGATTAATTGGCATGAGCCCTTCCCCAAAAGGGAAAAAATAATCTCATTTTTTTGACATTTGCATTTGCTTTTGAAGTAATTTTGCTACAGTGTATGTTCATTGATATTGGAAGTTACCCTTTAAAAGAGTCTTCTTCACTGAGTGAGACAGAATAATTTAGAATCGTAGAATCGTAGAATCCTTTAGGTTGGAAGGGACCTTTAGAGATCATCTAGTCCAACCTCCCTGCACATAGGGTGATATTTTTCTCCTACCCTCCTCTGATGCTTGGAAAGATTTTCATTTCCAGCCTAGAGCCATTCGTGGGCTTCTGCTTCTCCATTCCTGCACTGATGTTGTCTCCCAACTGCAATGGCTCTTCTCCCTTGCTGGCATTTCCTGACCAGCAGAGCTCCACAGCAGATCCCAGCCTGGGTGACATCCTGGCTGGATGGACACCCAGGCACAGGAGGAAGAGCGCGGGCTTTTCCAGCCTTCATCGTGCTACCTTGCAAGCACCCAGCAGCTGTTGCCTCCTTGGCTCCTAGCAAAATGCCCAGGGTAAAACATCGCTTTGCCCCGGCCAAGGGAAGCATTGCTGTACCAAAGACAAGGAGTGAAGTGGTGCAATTTGGGGAAAGATGCCTATGGAATGAGCAGGCAAGGAAAGAAGATCTTTTATCCCCATTTTACAGGTGGGAAATGAGAGCAGGGAAAAACTGAAGAACAGCTGCAAAGAAAGCCTGCACGAAGGCAGCAGCTGTGTGAGATGGCTGTGCATGATGTTGATTCCCCTCTCCCGCTAAAAAATCACAAGGGTCCTTCCTCATCTTAATATCTATTATCATGACACAGTGGTGATGGAATAAAGCGGTGATTTATATAGAAAAAGATGTGGGTTGGAACCTCAGCTCCTGGATTTCAAGAGCATCCCTGCTGAAACCCCTGGAGCTATATGCTTTTGCACTAATGAACTGCTTCTAATTTTTTTTTTTTTTTTTCTCCCATAAGAGGCTATATTGTTTCAGATAAGAAAAAGGGCGGCCTTGCAAGATGTACAGTCCTCAGCCATAAGTCAAATGCAATGAGAGATTCAAATGTAGCTTTTTTTCATACATGACAAAAGTTTTAAGGAAAGCAGACAATGGATTGTTTAATTCAAGATATTGCTCATCTTTAGCATGGGCAGTTTGTTTGTTTGATTATTTTATTTATTTATTTTCCCAGAACAAGCTATTCCCATCTGTGTACATTTTATACTGTGTACTTGTGTCCATGGCCTTTCTGAGAAGCAAACCTTATTTAAATAAATCTCTGAAACATAGCTATAGCAGGAAGGTTAGGTAACAGTGGAATTTTTATAAAATATTTTCAAACCCAAACTATTTTCTTTGACTAGACACTCTAAGTCACCAGCAACTGAGTGACTCTGTTATGCTAATAGTTCATAATTAATCAAGGCAGAAGGCAAAAGTTTAAATCGGCATTTCTGCATTTCAATTACATCATGTAGCCCATCATACCTAGGTCCTAATCCTATTTAAAACATATTTTGCTTCTCTGACTCCTAGCTAAGAACTCATATTTTTCAGAGACTGAATACTAAGGTACAGACAGGTTTCACACTTGGTGATATTCAGTTGGCCTTTTACCAACTTCTTCCTAGAGATATTTATTATGTTATAAAATACCTTTTTATTTTATTCACCCCTTCTGGGTGAACGGCTAATTCCCTTATTGTGAAAGATTGGTTAATAATACATCCACGACATTATGCTATTATGCATCTGTCTTTCTTTCTTGATTTAGAAACAAGAGGGTAACCTCCCAATATAGCTAATTTAATCTGCAAAAATAACCTTGCAAATTGACTTGCCAGAAACTAATATTAGATGAAATCTTTGTTCTATTGAACCTGACTGTCATTAGTGATTCCCTGTGAAAGGCTTAATCTACAATTGTAAAAAATCTCTACTAATGTTGTCAGGTTTCATAAAATATCTATTTTATTAAAGAATTAGTGATGCTGATTCTGGTGGCTTTGCAATATTTGGGTAGAAAGTCTGGACCTTATTCAAATTCAGATCACCTTTTATATTAAAGTTTGGTAGTGATGAAAAAGTGCTTCAGTAGTTGTGCAAAAATTGAGAGTAGATGATGTTAATAAATTATTAATTCTTCTGCGAATGTGGCACACTCTATGCTATGAAAGACTGGGTCTATGGTTGGAACCTTAATCAGCTGTTGCCATTAATATGACTAGAATTGTCTTTTTTTGCCTAAATAACTTTATATTTTTCGTATTATGGGTGTCCTACATCACTGCATAGCCAGGCTACACCCTAAGTTGCATCTTTACAGAAAAATGCCTCTTCGATGGTAGTATACACTTTACATAGTTCTGAGGATTTCAGAATCAAAACGGCAAATCAGTTATATGTTATGATGAAGCTCAAAATAGATTCAACAGATAGAGATTGAGAAGAGCCAAGCGTATTTAAATTGGCTAAATACTCAGCAAATAATGAGGAGCTAAAAACTGAATGCTAAGGGAGAAAATGGAACTTTGGGCATATATGGAACAATATCTAAGAGAAATATGAAATTATGCAGAGATAGCTGAGAACAAATAAAAAGAATATTTCTAATATTTAGGCTGCACAGTGTCCAGAACAGTCTTCCACCAGAAAGGATGAAATGATAACACCTGATCATTTAAAATTAAAATGCACTGATCAAGGTTCAAGAAGAAAGTTGTACACTTGCTTATGTTTTTGTGCCAAACAGAATGCTATCGAGTATTGTCTCTGATGTAATAGCTTAGACTTGTGATAATGTTTAAAGATTTTAATCTTTCTTCTCGGTTCTTTAAAGATTTTCAGAAAAATATAATTTTGAACATCGTTGCTTATAACAACGGATCACATCATGCTATCTTTTTTTTTCCAAATTAAGAAAGTGAAGTAAAATCTGACACCTATTTTTAAATTAACTGGCATTATTGTGTAGAATAAAGGAATTACTTTAATAGAGAAGAATGTATGGGAGCAGACTTCTGATTTACTGTTGGTATTAGATAGAACGTGAATTACAGACAGACAGCAATTCCAAATAGGCAGTAATAATTCCAACTTGAATTGCACTGTTTGCTTTGCATCACATTAGATAAGTAAACATTTTAATAGGCTGAATAATTTATGTCAATATATAAAAAAAGTAGACTGTCATAGATTGTATTAGCACTTTCCAGTTGTTTCACATATACTTGGCTTGAACTTGGGCTACAGCAAGTGTAAAACAAGAGGGTCATATTTGATCAGCTTTTCTGAAACTCATGTGTTCCTTGTCAAAAAGCCATCAAAGGCACATCAAACTTCCTTTTGACATTGCTTTTTCACAAAATACAATCAACTGAAAGCAGTTTTCATCTTTACAGCACGTTAACATCAGAGCACTCAATGCATTTCTTAGGCATTATGGAAATTTCTGCATAAAGATAAATGTGTTGGGTAAGAAAAAAGTTCTCTCCGGGAATGGTGTGAGTATGAAATGTATTACCAGAAAACCCAGAGAGCCCACTTACTCTTTCTGTTGTCTGTGCATTCACCCATTCCCGAGTTCTCTTCTTCTCGAGGGCTACAGATGTGTCTTTGACAGAAAGTCATCCACTTACTGTGTTTCAGTTACTGACTGAGGGTTTGCACCCTGAGTCAGTCAAATCCTGCAGAAAGTAGAAGTGATGGGGAAATTGTTCACCTGAGGAGAAATACAGACAAGGGAAAATAGGTAGAAATACAGGGTAGTGAAGGGAACCCACACAAAGATGGAGCTTTTGAGATGAACCAGAGAGAAGCCAGGGGTCATGATGGAATTATGCAGAGTTTATTTCAAAACAGATACAGCTGAAAGTTGCTGAATTGAAGCAAGTCATGATCAAAGGACTTAAAAATCTTGTTAAAGGCAAAAGAAAATGCACCAGATATATAGAGCTAGGAATTTGTTTGTCAGTTCAATTCACATTTTGACAGTCTGAAAGTCCAAATTAAGACAGAAAAATATCATTGATAATATAATTAAAGTTGTTATATGCAACCTTCCTAACATCTACCCCTGTCCTTTGTTTTATATTCACCTTCCATTGTCCCTCTGGATCCTAAGTTGACAATTTCAACCTGTTTTAATCAGACATGGGTGTACATGCGCAGCTGATACATGATGAATAAATAGCATCTGAGGTTCTTCACTGATAGCAGTGCAACACTCACTGTAGGGGGGGGGCTTCTTCTTAGTCCTGGAGGGCCCTACCAGGCAATTTTTGTATGTGTCCTTCTCACAGACTGCTGCCTGCAAGATACTAGATGGGAGGCTGAGCGCAGCCCAGCATCCACCAGGCTCAGTCCCACCAGGGCTTCAGCAGATTTGTTTGCCCAACCTATGTATGACAGGCTTAGTAAGAAGTTAGGTATGGAAAGGTATCTTACTTCTCATAGCAAGGGGCATGCATAATAATAATAATAATGTATTCATACACAGAAGGACCACTTTCCTAAATTAATTCAATGCCCGTTCAATGCTCATTTTTGAAAGCTTAGTAATACAATACATAGCAATAATACACATATGAAACACAATGAAACATAATCCTACCAACGTCTCCAAAAAAATCAGAAGAAATGTGCACAAAGGGAAAAATAAAATTATGATGGAGGAAGACAATAGAAGAGACAATATTTTGAGAATCATCAAAACATATTTAAGGGACAGGAAGAAACTTAAAGTTGCTTCAGAAACCAGAAAGCAAACTATTGTCACTCCTTTGAAGTATTAAGTGTTATAACAAAGCAATCACAGCAAGTAAAAAAAAAAATAATAATAAAGTAGCTTTTTTACACCCATATTTATGGCAGTGGGGAAAACCCTGACCCTAAGATAATTTTTTGTAAGAAATTAATGTGTGGTCTTAAAAAAAGGTGATGCCTCTAAGCAAGATGTTATCGAGCAGTTCAAAAACCTCACGCGCAGTAAATCACTTGGACCAGATGGTGCTGATGCAAGACTTCTGAAGGAACTGATGTGTGAAATAGCAGCGGTAACAATGAAGATATGCAATATATCCTTAATAAACCACACACTGTTCCCAAAGATTTGGAAGTTGTTATCTTAGGTTAAAAATAAAATAACAAAGCCATAGATGATCCTGGGCATTAGAGACCAGTGAGTCTTATTTCTGCTTCAGGGAAATTGGTTCTGAATTTAATTAAAGAGAGTGATATGGCACTTATGCAATTATAGCCCAATAGGGTATGGCTTCTGTAAGGACAAACCTTTCAAACCTTTTAGAAGTCTTAAATGACAGTGGGAAAAAGAATGGTGTTTCTTTACTGACCAGCCTAATAATGTTTTATAGGCTCAACACATTACCAAACACAGGAGGATGACAGTACACAATCTAATAGATACAAGTGCAGAAGAGGTACTTCATTTTACCTTCCCAGAGTCATGGTGTCATGAGAGGCAACAGGGTGCTTCTGAAGTGCTGAAAACATAATTACTATCTTAAATGAAGATAATCTCCCTCTCTTGCTCCTGAACACACTAATCTCAAGAGAAAATATTCTTCAATGACCTTTCCAAACACAGGCACACAGATAAATTCTATTGACTTACCACTGATATATTTTTTACTTACTTTTAGAGCAATTTTAAGGGAAGGGGGTCATGAAAATTTTACTTTGAATAAGTAGTCACCTCCTTGGAAAGGTTGAAAAACATTGCTCTAGGGAAACTACTATCATTTTTCTTTATAGCACTTTTTCCATTGCTAGGATTCTTATTCTCTACCTCGCAATTTGAAAAAAAAAAAAAAAGCTAGTGGTTACCCTGAGGTACCAAGGATCCATCATTAATATGCCCATCATTTCATCCTTCTTCTCATCCTTCACAAATAATGTTGTACAGAGGGGTAATTCCATTTCATGACTGAGATGATATTTTAAAAATTGTTTTTAATCAAGAATTGGAACAAAACCAAGAATATTATTTGGTTTAAGTGAAAGAAAGAAAAACTCTGCTGTGACCTGTCTACCCTAAAGCTGAGTGTCCCCCATACCCTGTGATGACTGGTTCTTGGTTAGATTAACATGGGTCAAGAACAGCTAGCACGGATAACTATTTCAAGCCTGCAGATGTTAGCAATTAAGTTGAAAAGAAAGGCTCACTGTTACAGTCTGGGAATCCGTGGGTTCCTCAGCCCAGCAGCAATCCCAGTGGACACCAGCTACATCAGTGAAGTTATCTCCTTCAGCTATATATGAGTAAATAAAATGTGAGCAGTGCTTACTGTAATACCATTAGCTCAAACCTCAAAGCAATATATTCAAAGCTATATTGTATTTGGTTTGGGGACTTGCTTGCTGAGCACAATTGTGGATCTCTGCACCATGCAGAGCAATGTTTGAAGAACTGCACATCTGATAAGCCAATTCCACCAATGGATTGTGCAGGTGAATTATCAGGAACCTAAACAATATTCCCAAAAGAAGAAAGTCATATGTTTAAGGAACATTTGAAAAAAATTACACCACTTCTATCAGACCATTTTTACCGAATTCATAAATTTCAACAAAGTACTGCAACAGAAAGCTTTCTTGGACTAACATGATGCCAATTCATATGCATCATGCCAATTACCTGAGGCTTCTTTTCAGCTTGTTTCTGTACTACAAAGCCCTTTTTGGATCTCCCTCCTTTGTAATCCCATTCGTTTATCATACTTCAAACAAATGCTGTTTATGACTAGGCAACGTGTAATGCAGTAACTATAATCCAGTTGTCTTTTAGACATGACTTCAATACAAATGTTAAATAGCAGTTACAATAATTTCATTCAAAATACAATTATATTAGAAAAGCCTTCAGTTGCTTTTTGAAAGAAGATAATATACTTCCCTGTTTGTGGCAGACTTTTTTTTTTTTTTTCTTTCTTTCTCTGTTGTAAAACAGTTATCTAGTACAAGTGGTCAATATTTCCTCACATTCTTATTAGCCTCTTTGTAAATGAGTAATACATTTATAAATGTTCACTCTTGACATGCTGAATGTTATAGCTTCAAAACAAATTATCTTTCATCATGGTATAAACAGTGGAGAGAACTTCGTTATGAAGGCTGTTGAATTTCATAATAACACATCTGTCTTCATATCACTTTTCTGACTGTACAATATTCTTTTGTAATGCAAATATCACAGAGAAATGCAAACATAATGATCAGCTTAATTTCCATAATAAATCTTTATTCATTTTTCAACATGCATTTTATTAACTCAACCATTCTTCGGGAGATAGTTTTCTATTTGGAGATAATATTTCTAATATGTAATGTAATTTATAGAGTATAAAAGCACTTACAGCATAGAGCCAATAGATAGGTCTTTGACCTATATGGAAATTAATGAAGAAAGCTTCTTAACTCACGAGCACCAAGAAAAAAACAAGACATGCTAAAAATGAAGGCAGATTATATTGGTCTATATAAATGCCCTCTTTAAAAAAACAAATTTCAGAGAAAAATCAATAAATTACTTTTTTTTTTTTTTTTCCCTAGGAGATAATCTATTAGAGGTATTAAAAGCAAAAACTGACAAAAAAAAAAAAATATTTGTCATCTATCATTTAGGATAACATTCAAAACTTAAGCTCCACCAATAACTAATCTTCTGAAACAACACTTACGTATAATTTTTTAAGTGAAATTAACAACCAACACCAGTTCTCAAATCTGATTATACCTGGATACTTTTTTTTTTTTATCTAGCTGTAAATGTAGAAAAAAAAATGAAAGAAAGGAAATATACTATAAATATTCTAAAAATCCAAAATATTAACTTTTTCTTTTCTTTCAAATTTCTTAAATTTATCTTAAACATACACATAAATACTGATAGTGTTTCCTTAAATATTTTTTGTCATAGGTTTCTTGCAAAGAACACAATACTTTTTTTTTACAAACATGCTTAAGATTTGAAGTCTTGGAGAGTCCACCTGTGTCCACCAGCTGCTCCGATGCTTAATAGCATCCTCTTCTTGAGCCTAAATTAATGTAATCTGTGCTTCTATTCACTGCATATATTTATCCCTTTGAAATAAATAATCTCCTATGAGAAATTTATAGTGTGTTACAAAATGTTTTCAAATATTTTTTCGGTGTTTTAAATGAATATGTCTGTGGTCATGTCCCTTCTTAAAGTCCTTTATGAAGGTTAGCTGGCTAAGCCCTTCTCTCTAAAGCTCTGAAATGGGGATTTGCAAAACTTGTGCCATTCTTGCAGCTTTTTTTCTGAATTCTTTCTTATTTGTCTTAGTCCTTTAGAAGAATGGAAGTATGGAATAGATTTACAGGTGATACCCTGGATGAACTGCACCAGGTCAGAATGCATATGCATGAGTGTGTGTAGTGAATTTGACCTTTCTAATCACACACACAAAGTCTGTGCTATCTCCGTAGTCACACTGTGCATCAACAGAACATTGTACAGTGTCATTCTCAAAACCTACGCTTAATTTAGATGTTCATCATGACTACTTTTGCAGTATCATTTTCTTACAGATAATCATCATCTTCAAGAATATTCTGCTTGGTAAGTTCCTCCCCATTCACCTCAAAACATTTATTCTTGAATGATTACCAACCTGTTTGCATTTTGCACTATTCTTAATGATCCTTATATCCTCTTTGAAGGGTCAGCCCCTATTTATAAGAACCTATTTGAGCCTTAGCATTAAGTTTTATTAAAAAAATAGCATTTTAAAATGATTCATTTACCTTAGAATTATCAGAATATCTTCTTCAACCCTGTAGATTTAGGGGGTAAAAAATCTATTTAACATTCTTCCTAATTGAAATAAAAATTATATATTTTTTTCTATTGGAAAATATGAAATTTCATCAAAATATTCTTCAGGTGAAGGAGAAAAATATTTATTGAACATCTCATATTGCCTTTCTATGACATTACCGATATTTTGCAACCTTTGTTTAAAGTAAACCAAATTGGAAAAATATTCTAACACCACAGCACTACACTTTCTCATGTTCAGTAATAGCATTACTTTTCCTATGCTCACTTATGCATTGCCTTCTGTGTTCCTGATTAAATTTCTAAATGTATTTCTTTCATTGATATAATCACCCCCTTGTGGGATATATTTCAATAAAAATATTTCCTGGAGTCAGGAGAGATGGTACCTGCATAATATAAATTCTTAATCTACTATTGGCTCTGTCAGGAAATTTGTTTTTATTATGAGGACAACTATATAAAAATGCTGGGCTCTGCCAAAATATAAGGAAGAATGCGGATGATCCAGGTTAGATAAATTTCTGATGCAAAGATATGAAAAATGAAGTGTGTGCCACTGCTGTTGGTAGTGCCACGTAAGAAGAAATATTGAAGCTCTACAAGTTGCCGAATGAATAAAAAAATAAAATAAAGAGAGAAAGCTAGAAACAGAAATGGGGAGGTACTGTGACTTTATAGATTTCCTGTTGCCCCACTTTTTAACTGCAGAATACACAGGAGATGCTGCATGTACAAATAATGCTAGTTTGGAACTTCTTTTATTTGTATTCTTTACTGCCGGTCATCTAAAATATTTTTATACATATGTGTGTGCATTTTTTCTTCTAAATTTAAAACTTTGTCTCCAAAAACATTGATCCTAGCTCTTAGGATTACACTGTTATCCTCTATTCTCCTTGTTATATTGCGTATTTGCTCTTTCGGTTATGTTAAATTCAAAATGCTAGATAGTTGAAGGTAAGCGCTTTGTCACCCACTGTTTTCAGAAGGCATAACTACATAAAATCTTCTGGCAGCTTTGTAAGCAAGAAGGAACTGATCACGATTGGCCATTTCAGCACTGAATTCATGCACATTTCCCTCAATATTCGCAGTTCCCATTCCTAATGGGAGCTGACAGAATGTAAATGAGTTTCTAAAGGAAGCAGCAAAAGTGGCAATTTTTCTCATTTAATCTTCAGATGAGCTGTCTGTCTCCCAGCTGCTGAGCTTCATTAGAATTCTGAAACTAATTTCACCTATCAACACATGATTATTGGTTTGAGTGAGGTTTTTGGGATACTCTGAGTAAAAATCACTCTACAATGCAGAGTTGGCTCAATAAAATAAAGAATAGAATAGAATAAAACTGGCATGCTTCAGAACAGTCAGTTCTTACGCTGAAGAAAACTTCCATCTATCTTTGGAGTCTGGTAAAAGTTCATCCTGTACAGACTTCTGTTGGTGAAACAAAAGTGTGGGATGTAGGAAAGCTAAAACGAGACTACACTTTATTTCTTAGCATGGAACAAGTTACAAGCAAATTTATTCCCAATTACAAAATACACTATTTTAGCAACCAAGCTGTGAATTTCCAAAGTAAATCCTAAATATAGAGACATATAGATATTTACACACACACACACACACACACACACATATATATATATACACACATATATATCATATTTTTGTTATAAAAAGAAAGAACAATGCATTATAAGACAATAGAGACACTAATTGATCCTGTCAGGAGAATTAAGGCAGAGCTTTTTAAAATTACAGCGGAAAAGTTTTGTCTTTGCCATAACCATCTGCAGTCATGCTATATTCAGCTGCAGCATTAATTATTCTGTAACTTTTTAAAATAAAACTATGTATGTTTTGAGATCTGTAATGAGTGCAGACATCATCATAGCTTAGGCATCCAACTCTACGTATATAAAGAAAAAAAAAAAACTTTTGTAAATAATAATTTGTCCAGGAAATGACTTATCTCTGCAGAGGATCACTTTAATAGTAACCATTATGCTATGTCATGAACACACTGCTTGGTTAAGCTGTCATGGTTTGCCCTGGACAAGTATGTTGTGCAGTAATTGCCTCCATATTTATTACAAACAAATCTCTTCTGTCATTCGTTTACCGTTGCATTTTGTCTTTATTAATCAGTACATTCTCATAACAAGATGTGATTCTTTTCTTTCACCACTTTCATTTAGGAAGTCAAGTTTTCACTAATCTTTCAAACTTTTAATGTGCTGTCCATTTCTCACAATAATTCAGTTTTGACCTAGTTATCAGTTACATTACAAATAATTTGTCTCTGCTAGTCCATCTGTTACCTGTATTGCTTATAGGATTTAGCTTTATTATGTACGGGTAATAGAATGGCTAATAGTCTCAACTGTCAGCTTTTTTCTTGTAAATAAAATGTTTCTTTCTGCTGTGATATTGTGGAATGTATCATAGCAGTCTTCAAACTTCGAAGTGACTTTGCCTAGCATTTTATATTCCTTTATATTTTCTCCCAAAAGAGCAGTGCTCTCAGCTTGCAACACAACATTTTTGATTATTTCAGCTCTGATTTCTCTATACTGCTATCCTCTTCAACTTGTTGCAGTTTTAAATGAGGCATCTCTGACATGGGTGTTCAGGGGCTGCACAGACACTAAGCAAAAAGAATGATGTTTAATTCCTACCCCTTGCTCTCATGTCAGAGTCTTCCAAAAGGCAGACGTACCACAACAGAAGTTGCATAACCTAATGCATTGGCTACTTGGCATTAGCACAAAGGAAAAGAAACAACTCAACCACCCTTAACAATAAGAAAGAAAATCTTTTGTTCAAGGGCAGAAGTCTGTTCTGTTTTTACAAATCAGGATGTCCTAGGAAATCAATAGAACTTCTTGCAAGGAGAAAAAATTGTCTTCAAAATATCTCTGTGATTCCTTTTCAGGTTTATGGCCAGCGGAGTCCAAGGATTTCTGTAAAAACATAATTTTAAAAAATAAGAAATAATCACCCAAATTCATATAAATGTCACTTTTATTTACTATTTTGATCTCAACAGATACTTTCCAGTCAACTGCTTATAAGGCAGAATGAAATGCAAACCTTGACCTGTTTCTTATTCTAGTATATATATGTACGTGTGTATATAAATATATATATATACAAACATATCACAGAAGGAAGGTTGACAAGCTCTGTGCCATATCATAGGTGTAGGCTCACATCACAGGCTTCAAGACAACATTCACATTTTACAACTGCTAAATGGTCTGTAAAATATGCTACAAGATATATAAATGCAATCTACATTTTCTTTGAAAATCTTGTAACTGTATCAGAGATACTTAACACTATTACAAACTGCCATAATCAAGAATAATTTATTATACCACTGTAGTTTATGAATATGTTACTATTTTACAGGACATTCTGCAGGATAACCACAGAAAGTCATTACTATTCCATACTTAGCAAGTGATTTTAACAGACTGTTTTTCATTTCCCATATTCATGCTTCTAGAGAGGCTAATAGCCCATAAAGCACCTTTACAGTCAACTTAACCTGCTTTGAAATTATATTTGTTAACTATAGAACAAACTACTTGCAGCAATTGTTTCAACAGGTTACTATTCTAATAATACATTACAGTAACATTAATGGTACAAGATTTGATATATCACAAAAGTAAGTGAATTTTGATAATGTACGGTCTATGCAAGCTCAGCACTTTTTCTGAAAAATGGTCTGAACTCTGCTTTCTTTTTTTGCTGTTGTTTACTACAATTAGTTTTGAGAGTAACTAAGACCTCTTTCTGCTTCCTTTTTTTTTTAACTTTCTGATGTCTGGTGTTTTCCTTAATATTGTAAGTGTAAGGATAAGAGAGCAAAGCGCAGGTCTGATGTAGATGACAGGAAAGTCCAACATAAAGATAGGAGAAACTGAAAATAGGGCTAATGGAAATAATCCCAGTAAAGTCATGATGCACCAAAGATCAAATGCAATATACGCAAGAGTAATTTATTGTGTCAAGAGTGTTGTAATTTAGAGGAGGGTTTTTTTTTTCTTTTACTATAATCCTGTCATACTGTATCATATTTGTACTAAAAGAAACTCAGTTCTAGTAAATCTTCTTCTTGAACATGGCTTAAAAGCAACAGCCTTTTCCTTTCAAAGTAAATTCAACAAAGCTCCCATACCAGCTCAAACAAATCAATTTTTATTCCCAAGAACACTTATTCTGATAGCCTGATATAGAAATAAGCATGGTTAGAATAGTTTTGAAAGTATTTGCCTGCATGTATATGAGGGTCTTGAAATCTCATTACACATTGCTGAAATAAAGACATTCTCAGAATGAATGCACAATGAGCAAAACTGTTCTTTGCAAAAATCTCCATAGGAAGCTAGATGATGGGGACAATCTGTTATTTTTTTTCTTGCTATTACTCTCCTTTCAGGTCAGCAATTTATTTTGATGATATTTTTTCAATGGGTGTAGTACAAAGATTCTCACTTTCTTATTTCTGCTCCTTGTTGAAAATTCACTGATGATTCTTAACCACATGTGGAGAAAAACAGGTTGTGGTAACAGATGCTGTGATACAACTTGCTAATATGGGTATTCTGCTTCAAAGAAAGCCTCAATTTGTTTTGTTTGATTCAAGCACAATTTTAAAAACTACCATGGTTCTGCATGGAAGAGACTGCACATTGACACAGCCTCAATGACCGTTGCTATTTCCCTGAACAAAGTGAGAAAATTCCTCCATTTCCAGAGTGATCAAAGCATTCCTAGAAATGTATACCCAAATGAAGCAGAAAAAGTGCAGCTGAGGCTATAGAGCTATTTTTAACCATGTCTGAGATCCTTTCTTCTTTTTCCTCATCTTTTCTGTAACATGTGAGCTTTTGTACCAGAGAGGTTTAACACAGGTTTGGGATATTGAAGGATAGATGAGGGTATAGATGTTTTGACATTACACTCTCTTTAAACAAGAAGATATTTAAAAAGAGCATATGAGTGAGTCATTCCTGTATTCTGGCATCTGTGAAGTGCGTGATATTAGGAAAACTTTTGAAGTGGGAGAGCCTTTTTTCAGTCTTCTTTGCCTCATCATCTTTATAAGCACACAGCATACATTATACTGGACCACAAACCATGGTTAGTCACCATTACCATAAATGTGTTTCATGAATTGAACTTTTTTTTTTTCCATCCTATTCTCTTGGTTTCTAGAACTAATAATGTGGAGCTGAAGCTTTTTCATAGTTATAAATGTCATTCACAGTGGTAGGTTATACTTATTCATTTGTTTAATTAGTTCATTTATCAAATGGAAGTGTGCCATTGTAGAGAAGCCTGATTAAAAGTCTCTCTTTTCTGTTCATTGGTTAGAGTCCAGCTTGGCTGTGAGTTGATTTCACAAAAAAAAAAAAAAAAAAAAAAAAAAAAAAGTTTTTAGAATGAAAATCTGAGCCTGATCGATCTTCAGCTCCTGTTGTTGTGTTCACGTGAACATTAATAACGAGTAATTTTTCTGAAATTACATAAAATTAGGAATTTTGTTTCATTTGTCTGTCTAGGGCAGACTTAAAATTGACCTCATTATAATTACTATTTACATTACAGCAGTTTCATTGTGTAAGCTGCAAACACATAACAGAGTCTTTCAAAGATCTTGAACTCTAAGGACAGGAGACAAAGGGTGAAAGGAGAAATGGAGACATAGAAAGATGAAGTGACTGCTTGAAGATCACAGCAAGTCACAGCAAAACCAAGATTAGAATCAGTTCCTTGTCTTGCAGTTCTGAATCTTGAAGGTCACCAGTAAAGTTCATAAATGCTGTGAAATAAGTTCTCTCATGTGTTGCTCTCAGTGTTTAATATCAGTTTTTTCATTGTCAATTAAGTGAACATCTGCAGTTGCCTTGGCAAGAATTCTGCATGTTTTTGTGTGCATAATAAGCTTTGTTCTTTTGTAGCATTCATCATGGTATTTCATACAAGTAAAGACAATTTCAACTATGCTAATATACAATCTATTGCACCTAAGCTTTAACTATAATGGCCATATGAACAAAACAAGCTTTAAATATATGCTGGTAATATCTTGCATTTCCATTAAAAACAGATACTGTGGAGGGAAATTAAAGAATTATATTTATGCCATGAAAAGTGTGAGTGAATAAATACTCACAGGATGTAGAATTCTCTCCGAATCGCTGAATTTTATGGTCTCTCAATAAATAAGTTTGGGTCAAAGAGAGTCTCAGCATTTGTGAAAAGACAGGAAATGCTGCACAGAAAAGCTGCATGTTGTAAGCTGATGCTTCAGTCTTGCTCATCAATATATCTTTTTCAAAGATCTTCAGCAAACAATATCCTAAAGCAATGGCAGAGCAAAAGTGTTGCCAGAAGGTCAGGGCCAGCAGAACATCATTCCTAGCAGACACCATTCCTAACAGCAGGCCTGGTTACCAGAAGCAGTTACTGGAGAACTAACGTATGGAGACTGATGACAAACCTGGTTCCTGGGATGTAACGGAATAATTGTCAGAAGTGGCTAATACTGGACAGTCATCAGTGACTTTGGCAGAGCCACTCCACATGACACTAGAGATTTGACCTGACATTGTAGAACCTTGAAAACTCAGAGCATCCTTCACATACAAAGAGCAAGTAGAGTGAAACTAGAGGAGAATACAGTGAGAAGCTGTGGATTAAAAAGAACTTACTGCAACAAAAATAAATTACTTGGGCTTAAATAACTAGAAGATTTGTATGAAATTTGTAGTTACCTCAGTATGACTTTTTAAAAAAATAACATGTTAGAGACACAGCTGGGGCTAAACAAAGCCTCAAACCTAAAGAATAGCCTCTGAAATTTGATTTCTTATCCATTCACAGGGTTTGCTGAAAGAAGTTACAATATTTCAACTCACAGTTATTGAGAGTTGAGATTAGAAACAGATAAAAGTAAAAAAACCTCTTAAATCATTCCAACTTTGATTATATATTTAGCTAATTTTATTAATTTTAGCCTAAATTTTAGCCTAATTTAGCCTAAATTTATTAGCTAAATTTTTATTTAGCTAATTTTAGTCTAAATTTAGCTATCTACAAATCAGCCATGTAACATACAGAGAAGGAAAGGTTAGATTTACTGTACAGTTTTCATACATAGCTATCTTCATTATTTTAGGATGGGGTGAAGCATTTTGTAAAATTTCTTTTTCTCTGTTTTATATTGGGACACAATTTTCTTGTCTCTGTGCTTGTCCAGGGTTAAAGTTAAGGAAGAGAAAATATGGTCTTAGAGAGATCCTTCCTTCTGCTCAATATTCTCTCACATGAAAAGAAGCATCTTCTTGTTCAGTTAATTAATTACAATCAATCATCAATATGTATTTAGGCACTGTGTAGTTCAGTTTCCTTCTTGATTAGCTACAGAAATTTTTAAACTGTTAAGTGTTGGAGAGAGGAGTCAGAAAACTGGCAGAAGCAGAGCAATTTCTAAAACTCTTAAATACAATTTGATTTAAATAGAATACAGACTTTTAAACAAATACAGGGAAAAAGTGTAAAGCAATATAGATGCAGCTTTTATTAACAGAGAATATCTGCATCTTTGCTAAGGTCTCTGAGATATCTGTGCACAAAGTTGACCCCAAGGCAAACACATAGGCTCCATCTTGTTGCCTTGGTCAGGGCAGAATATTTCTGCTCTGACAAAGTACTGATCTTGAGGCGGATTTCTATATTTTAATTATCTCTTTGTCTCTTCAGTTCACAATGTCATTATTTTCCCTTATTACTTTTCTGTTACCTTCTTCACCTTATTTCAGGTTTCTTAATTTTATCCTTTCATTGTATTTAACTACATTCACAAATGACTTGTTTTCATCATTTTTTTCCTTCTTTGGTTTTATTACCTTTGTGCCACATTCAGTTCTGTGCCTTGATTCTGCCGAAGTGCACATTGCTATGTTCATTCCCTGCTGTTCACCAACCTCAGTCAAGTGATTTCTGTTCAAAGCTAATCAAAAATGGTTTGATATTAGGTAATTATGTTAAAAAAATCTTTCTATATATAGACAGAGAAACAGAGAGAAAGAAATGCATATACAGTTCTATTTTAATTAATTCTTTAGTCTGCCAGGTGTAATTAAAAAGACAAAGCTTCTTGTAAACCTAAGGCCAAAATATTTCTTTGTCTCTGTCTTGCTTCTTGTCAAAAAAGACAGACATCAACCTGAGCTAGGTCATTCATGTAGACAAACTGTTTTTTTTAGCTCTAATGAGCCAAGTAACAGAGATTGAATGAAGGCAGTCTAACTGTTAGAGTACTCAATGTATGACAGAGGAGCATGATGATTTGCATCATCCATCTTGAGTTTCCTGAAGTTACGAGTAAGTATATTGGAAAAAAAAAAATCTGTCTTTCTGAAGATATTCCACTTTCTTCAGGTGCCTGCTCATTAGACCACAAAGAAGAGATACCAACCACAATGTCTCACTTCTCACCTTAGATGCAAAAGATCCTGATTTACATCTTTGCTCCATATATCAATTGTTCATACCAATAAAGCAGTTTCAGCAGGAAAGCCTGAAGAGGAGCTACTTGAAAATTCCCATTAAGATAATAATCAGGAAAATCAGAAAGAAAGTATAGATTAAAAGCAGATATCCCAGCTGCTGAGTCTATTAAAACCACACTCATCTACAGGCTGTGGAACTGGCCAGAAACACAGGTCCAGTATGCACAAAGCTTTTACATTCACAGCTAAATCACCATTCACTAATGAGTTTGAACAGGTAGTCAAATAAATGTTTTTATTCCTCTTATTTTCTTAAACTAAAACTAATATTATTTATGGAACATGTGGGAAATACTGTCTCTTGTACCTTCCAGCAGCTCTGTAAACTTTGGTTAAAAAAGATCAAACAAGAGAGGTTGTACCAAGGTGACAGAAGGACAAAGCATCAGACATAAAAGTCTATGCCTCTGTACTGGGAATGATGATGTGAATGTGTGAGACACCAGATTCAATGAAAGTCTTTTGGTTGTGAAAGAAGAACAAGATTAAGTTCATGGACAAAAGGGAGCAAGACAAAGCCCTGTGGAACAATGGCAGGGAAACATGAAAACTCCATTGTAGTGAGAGGTTGCAAGATACAGATTGTATAATATACTACTATCCTCCACTTTGTAACAGATCTGCTTAAATGAGAGAAACACTTTTAACTGTCAGAAAATAAAGATTTCTCCTTAACCATGTAAGATTCCTACTAGTATCAAATAGAACTAAGCTAATGCTGTTAAATTTTATTATATTCACGTAAGTAATATTAATAAAATCTTCCTGTTTTTCATACCTATTAGGATTCATACTTAAAACCTGTAAACAGATCCATATGAAGAGTATACTTTATATCATGTAGCAAGGTTGCAAAATATCTCACATATTTTACACACATTTAATGAAGGAAGAATGAAGAGAGTTTCTACATTCCCAGACAACACTGAAATATTGAAGTACTAATACACTTTATTTGCACATATACATTATTTCGAATGGATAATTATTATAAGCTTTGTGCCTCCAAATGACACATACAGTACAATGCATTTTTAATACTGCTCAGAGCTACATATTACATAATAGACTATAGACTCTCTTCTAGAATGACTACATAATTATAAATCAAGAGTTGTCTTAATAACAAAGTAAGGTTTATCCAGGCTACCAAGACGTCTGAGGCATTTCTAATGGATCATTTTTGCATTGTGTCTATACAGTTTCATGAATTTTTGGCATTTTTTTCGAGACAATGTCTCCCTTTAAGAACTCTGACATAGGCTTTTAAGGCACTTGGAAGATGACATTTCATGATCTACTCCAAGAATCCTGTTTTTAAGATCAGGAGCTTGAAAGGTACTATTTGGCAATGCAAATTAGAATCTCTCTGAAATTCATCATGCTAGTACCAAGCATTAACCTGAACCCATCAGTTCTCAGAAAATGTGATAATAAGGCCTGCTATGGTGTTAAGCCCCTTATCTGTGTGTAACGAGCCATATGTGTGCAAGAAAGAATGCTTGCACATTTCATTATCTAGTTTCACATCATGTTGCAGGCATAGCTTGGTAGTTCAGAGCTTAAGAATTCACCTCTGATTGCTTAATACAGCTGATTATACAAACTTACACTGATTATACACACTTACACAGTGCAAGGGACACTTTGTTAACAAATTTTCTGTGCCATGGATGAGGTAGCACATAATTAAAAGGAACAGATCTTCTTTTCCTCTTCTTATTTTTCAAACACTTGTTTTAAAACAAGTAGCAAAATATTTTTGCTTTCAAACAGATTTTCAAGAACAGCTCTTGTTCACTTCCTCTCTACAGTCTGAATTTTTTCATCTCGGTATTTGTCCCTTGTGAAATAATAGTTTGGGGAATGCAGAAGCACAGGTGTAGAGCAGAAGTGGTTTTTTTCATGTTTTCACATCTGTGAGAATTGCTCGGGATGTTTTCATCCTTATTATCTCAGTTATCCTTAATAGCATTTTAATGTGAAAGCACAGCATTCCAGATCTGAGTATATAGTTTTTCATGGAGATACAATATCCCCTGAAAATATACTAGATAGTTCAGGGCTAAATTTGGGAGGCCCTAATGCGGGATCATTCTCATATAGCCTTCGATCTTTTGGGGCTGCTCTCAGAGAGTTGAATCAGCTTCTTAGGAACTAAATATCATTTCAAATTCCAACACTTTTTTTTTTTTTTTTCTCCAAATACAGTGAAATAGTCTTTCACCTGAGCTTCTCTTAAAGAAGTGCATATAGTGCATAGCTAGATATAAACAACTCTACAGTATGAAAGTAAAACATTTACCTTAAGAGATCATAGTGGAGTAAAGAGCATGTGTATGTTGAATCACTTGTTGCTTTACAATATGACACACAGATTCTAAACCAGAGAGGGCCATGGACACCTCAAAAACAGAAAAAAATCACAAACACGAGAATCCCATCCCCCTCTTCCAAAGAAATTCTTCGTGGAGCTCCCAGTATAAATATGTCTCAAAAGACAATAGAAATCTCAGGATTTAGACAGTATCCAGCAAATTATTTGCCTGCCAAATCCCGTATCAATGAAAAAGAATCATCAGAGTTCTTCAGATCTCTTAGGTCAGCAATTTTAATATTACAAATTGTTATTAAACAAATTGATAAAATGTAATTCTATTTCCCTGACTGTAATTAAGAATTCAAGGTGACTATTTTTAGAAGTTGGTATTTTGGAAACATATCATAGTAGGCATGCTTGAATAGGCATGCTTGAATGGCATCATCATGCATATAGATTTTCAGGAAAGCGTTTTAAAGGGAGATTTTTGAGTAAATGATTATTATGTATTCCAAGGATTAATAATATTTACTTCTTTCCCATTTATTTCCACGTGTCTCAGTAGAGATCTCCTAAACATAGATAAAGTTTATAAAGCCTTTACCTCGCTTTACCTCTTTACCTTACACCATGTAAACTTACAAATAAATAAACATGTGACTAAATAAAAATCTGTGCTTCTTAACTTAGCTATTCTCTATGGAAACCCTCTATTGAAAAAAAAAAAAAAAAAAAAACTGAGGATCAGAAAATAAGTAAGACTCATGGGAATTGATTTCAGGAGTTAATCTAACTCCACCTAGTGTTAGAAGAAGAAATCACTAATATCCCTCTTTCTTTTTTAAATTAAAAAAGCACTGGAAAAAGAGAAGAGAAAAAGGCTTATGAAGAAGATATAGAATTTTATTTGTAATTGTTTTAAATTTATTTAAATAAATTCACATTTATTTACATTACATTTATTTACATTGCAATTATTTTAAAATGCAATGTGTTCATTGCTACTGAAGAACATCACTGAGCTATTAAATGGAAATGAATTAACTTAAATAATGACTAAATCAGAAATAGTGAAAAAATAGTAATTAGTTCTGAATTGTAAGTCTGAATAACTATAATTTCATTTACTGTTGATCTGAAATTTTATAGTGATTTTGAAATCTACATATTTTCCAACAGAATTCTAATCCACATCAGATTTCAAAATATTTTGTTTACTTTGAGTAAGTCTAGGTCTCTAAAATTCTTGAATCATGTTGAAAAACAGTACCTCCTACAAAATTAGAGGAAAATTTTTCAAGGAACCTTGATAAGATCCTTCTTATAAGGAGGGTAATCCAATACAGTGATATGAACAGCAAAATCATTTGAGGATGTGGCTCCTAAACTTCAGAGAAAAACAACAGAATCTTTGAGGGTGGAGGAAGGGATTCTGCCTTCAGACATTCATATCTGGAATATTTGTGACTGATAATTTATTCAGATATATCTTCCTTTCCTGCTTCTAAATTATCAGTGAGAAACTCCTGATTTTCTCATATTAATTTATCCTTGTTGTATTATTTCCAGAATGATTGCTACAATACATTGATCTCTTGGTTGTTGTTCACATATAATTTGCTACTCTGGATTAAGGCCGGTTTTATTTCCCATACAAATTAGAACGACAACAGATGACCAAACACATACAGCTTTGCACTTTAGGTAGCACTTAGTTAGTTGCAGAAAATAACATTTCCAAGAAGATAATGAAGTATGTTTGGTTGGTTTGTTTGGGACATTTTACACTTACAAATATTTTTAACGAAATGTGAAATATCATCATACATTTCAATTCACAAATGATGACATATGACAACATATTTCCCCAAAAATTATCTAGTTATTCTTTTTCTTTCTTGCCAGTATTTTCTCAAGTTACAATCAAAACTCAGGAAACAATTTTATCCATATTATACTATATGAAAAATACAAGATAATTTTCTCTATATACATGACAAATTTTGGAACCATTGCTCATTATCAAGCTACTCTGGATTCAATATGCAGACAATATGAATCCTTTACTAAAGCTTTTGTCAACTGGTTTGTGTGCAATGAATATACTTCAGAGAAAATATACCTACCATGATATCTTGATCGGTCAATTCCTTGCTAAAGTCCATACGGTTATTTGAAGTATTTTTATTAGTTGGGAGCTATATAAAACACCTCTATTTCAGTGGTATATGAATAATCCTCTCTATGAGAATAATGTCTTTACAATTACATTATCACTTGGTAATAGAGTGTCTTGAATTGTTAATCCTGGTATTATAAGTGAACACAGTGGCTACCTTACTGAAAGAGAATGGAAATCAACAGGCTTAAATAGCTTAAAAGGAAAACCTGAACTTTCAGTAAATTCAACAGCTTAAGAGGAATAGTTTATAGAGAAAATCAGAGCTTCCGAGATCAACTTTGTCATGGTACCAATGGTTACCCAAAAACAGTGTACACTCTTCATAAGCCACCAAACGTGTGAGAGATACTTGACAGCTATGCTATTGTTTCTAATTTAGTCTTCAAGAAGAAGTGAAACAAATTTCAAAGGCGCTAGGAGTCAATAAGGACCTTAAAATGTTCTAAGAAACTGTGATTTCAGTATACAAAGATATATACACAATGTGTACACACATATATTGCATTTTAGGTCAAAGTAGACTCCACCTACAAATGGGAAATGAAAATGAAATACACAGGTCTTCAAAATAGGCCCCTGAGTTTGGTTTTGAGTTCAGCTTGCTTTATACATAGTCTACTTTTAGATTCATTTTATATACCAGAAAGGCCAGACAAATATCTCTAGGTTTCTCCTTACTCTTGTTTCCTTTGGTAACGAACAGATACGTGGCAATTGTAAGGGACCCAATACATTTTCATGGTTATTTTATTATATTGCTATAAGCATAAAGCTTATCCAGATATATGCACTGCCCTATGTAGAGGGATGTCTTCCAGATCACAGTGTTTATTCTTCCTGAAGAAGTCCTTTCTAGATCAAAGGAAACTAGTAATTAGGTTATTATCAATACTAGAATGAAAGACAGAAATGTTGGAGGAATATAGATAGTTAATAAAACTAATATGTTGAAATATAAATCTCCTTAGTGGATTTCACTCTGATGTGGTAGAAAAAAAAGCTAATACTTGGACAGATTTATAATGCAGAAATAAAAGAATAATAATATATTAATCATTATTTTGAGAAAAATATTCTATGAATTTTGTCATAAGAAACTTAGATGATGCAACTGAATATATTTTCTTCAAAGAATTTCTGATTTTAACTTGGCCAAAGAGAATGAATATTATTATAAATTGGATGGGAGTTTATCACATCAAAATAAAGTAATTAAACCATAGTCACAAACACTCTATCAATTTGCCTGTATTGACAGTGAAGAAATAAAGATATTACAAGGGATAATTCAATTCAGCTGTGATCTCAATTGTTCTTTAGATTCACCTGTCCTTCTCCATTGACTTCCATATGAAGAACTGAGGACAAACGTACACCTCACGGAACATGACACAGTCCAGTGGAATGATTGGGTTTGGGTGCAAGGACGACTAAGGGTATCTTCAGTCTGATTTCATTCTGAACAAATGCAGGTGAAGACAGGCAGTGCAAATGGGAAAATTAAAAATAAATAAATAAATAAATAAAAGGTACATGTCAAACAAAGGTTAGGTTTGTATTGAGAAAAAAACTGAGATGGATGAGGTCTGGATTCATTCCACTTAACTGGGAATACCCAAGTTACGACCATCAGTCAAACTTGGATGACCAAGGAACTAGGAACCTTCTGAAAGCAATTGAACCCACCTGGAAACTGAATCATTGCCTCTCTCCGTTAATGACAGGGAAAGCCTATAGTGTCTATAGTGTCTCTGCTCCCAGCAATGGTATTTCAATTTGATTCCAGTAGGTGAATGTGAGTTTTAATAAGAGAGGGGCAAAGGGAGAAGAAAGAAGTAGGGCAAGGCAGTAGACTTTTGGGAAATTAGCAGAAGTTAAAGAGAATGAAAGAGAAAAGATTAAGTAGAAGTTAATCACCATGGAAGAGAAAAAAAAAGAAAAAACACAAAAGGACTAAAAGGAGCAAGAAATCACAATGAGTTCAGAAGAAGAATATTTTTTCTGAAAAAAAAGAGCATTTAAAAAATGTTTAAATGAGCTAATAATAGTATACACTAATAATAGTATACACTAATAGTATACATTAAGGAGTCATAATTGTGTTTATTGTTGTTTTAAATCATTTTTATATTGCAGCAGGCTCAAAAAGCTTGAGCAAACTCTGGCACACCATCACACATGTCAAGATGTGATACAAAGTTCATGATTTGCACAGTACGAGCGCTTGTAATAGTTCATGAATTCCAAAATATATTCAAAAGCTGCACCCATTCAGGCAGGTGAAAATTGTCTAAACATCTTTGCTGGAGCCCCAAAACCTGCTGAAGGAGGTCAAAACTATTGAAATTGTCATGAGCAACCTGTGTGCAACGCCTACATACCTTTAGAGCAACCATTGATTAAGAGGGAGAAAGGAAGAAAAATGGGCAGATAATGTTTTAAAACTGATCTTTTTTAGACCATATATATTTAAATGTGATAACATTATTCAGTTTTTATTATTTGTTGTGTGATGTAGGTCTTGTTAAGTAAAAGGCTAAAATACTCCTGTTCCCTTGTTGAACAGGAAAGCTGTCTTTGACTTGGGAGATGTGCAACGATTAAACACAGTTAATTTATACATGCTATTTAAGATGTTAAATGAACCATAAAGGCTAGATGACAGAGACAAATAGTCCTCTTCCCTGAAAGTGCAGAGTTTCAGAGCAGGGGCCTTCCTTTCACACTGATGCTGTGTGTGACACTGAGGGTCTGACTATGACTTTCTATAAATCGCTTAACCTTCAGCAGTGTGTGGTCTGCCTAGTGCTGTATCCTGTAAATTAAATAAAATCAATATCTCCTACTTTCATGTTGAAAACATGGAGCAGCATTTGGGGGTAAATAATTAGTTCAGAAATGCTTCAGGCATTAATTACCCAAATTAGACTTATTAAGAACACCGCCTACAGCATTTTTCCTTCTCAGAAGTGTTTAATATCTATCACACAACTTATAAATGATTTAGATGTAAGCATTTCAGCTTTTTGTAATGTTATAATTAACATTGTTTGAGTGGTTACTCTGTTATGCAATAAATTATTCTCAAATTGCAACACCTCAGTGCACCTTTAGCCCTTAACATCATTTATTTTACTCTACAAAGAGAAAAGTACTCAAATTATTTGATTAAAAAGCTTCTGATTCAGTACTCATGGAGAGAAGTGATTCTGTTTTATGCTTCTGTTTGAATCTCAGATTATTTATTAGGTGTCTCAGCACATGCGCCCATAGAACTTTTTAAGCCAGTAAGAGCTCAGCCCCCTTGGATGCGAGTGAGAGTTTTACCATTGACTTTGAGAGGAAAGGGAGTCATAGAAGATTTCTATGGTGAAGTTCAGAGATGTGTCCAATACAGTTCAAGTCTGCCTTGTCAGACTCAGCAACATTACAGAAAAGTGTTATTCTTGCTGGCCATCAGAGAGCTACATTATGGCTAAACAGCTACCTGAAAAGGGGAGTGAAGGGAGGGAGGTCAGTATAGCTGCTAATGTTCTCAAATAAACATAAATACACGGGAGCAGGGTCTCTATCCTGATCTGTTCTTTTGATGGCACTGACATTTTTGTTACGATGAATTTAAAAAAAAGATAGTACATATTAGTTTTTTGTCAGACCTGTGATATCCTCACGCTTAGTGGGCTGGACCTGATCTTGCCACTATCATTAGGTAAATAATTTACAAGAGCAGAGCAAGAGATTTTCACAAAGTTTTCTATTTGTCCTTTTTAATGCTTATTGTTGATCATACATCTACCATTCATCTTTACAAATATTATGAAAGTGTTTTTGACTAGCACGTTTATGCTAGCAAAAGGAAAGAACAATCTTATATACCATTTTTGTAAATTAAAAAAAAATAGCTATCTCTAGATTATGTGAGATCCATGGAAGGAATAACAGAATCTCCATATAGAATGCTTTCTTTTTTTCTCCTCTAATTTAACTTCTTGATGGATAAAATTAGTATTGTAGGTAGCCTATCTTCTTCAATGTTTCAAGAATTTCATGAGCGTAAAAGTACACTTGATCTTGTAAGGGTTTTTTTAGCTATAGAAATTAACAGTCTTAGATTACTTTCTATATTTTATTGGAACTATATCATCCATTTAACAATGCATGGTAGCCAATCAGGAAAATCGTATATAAAATCATAATGATTTACCCTATAAAGCAAAGAGGGTACTTATGGGAATTGAGATACCCTAAACTAAAGCAAAGGGAAATGTCTTATTTTATTCTCCTATTAATCTTGAAATATTGAAGTTGAAATAATGATAGATAAATTTTTTGGAAGAAGAAAGCAATTGTGAATCTAACAGAAAAAAGAAATAGAAGGATTTGGAAGTTACTGAATTAGAGAGATGTGTCAAGGTGCAATATTCTTGCTTTTGCATCCAAGAGTAGCTTTATCATATCAAATGAAGCAATTAATTTGGTTATCTTTGCTTAACTCTGGCTTCATCACAGCCCTGAATAACATGTATCCTGACTGTATCACACTGGTAGCACAGTCTGCTTTCTTGTTGTGACCTGGAGATCATTTTCTAATCATATACATATAGTTGCATGAAGAGTTTTCAGAACACATTAAATAGTATTCACTTTTATAAATTTATTGTCTATGGGTTAGACATTAAGATATACACTGGGTTAAGATTTACACTTAAGCTTCCTCTATTGGCTTTAGACACAGATTTAATTCCCTTGCTACTGACACATATCATTCACTAGAATATATAATATGTTCTGGAGGTACCTTATCGGCTGTAAGTATAATGTCTAGGTGGTTGTAAGTGTAATGTCTAGGTGGTTAGGAACTCATTTTAGTCAACAAATTTATAATAACATGTAGGCAATTCACTGGACCAACTCTTGGTTCTCTTTCAGGATACTTTAAATTATTCTCAACATACTATTAACTGTACTGACAAGATATTCACTGACTATAATGGAAGCCCTGATGCATAGCTCACCTATGCCGCAGACAGTTAGAGCTGAGGCATGAAAAATTCTACTCAAATACTTTGTTTTTAGATTAATGTATTTAGATTAGATTAACTTTCCTTATCACTTACTTAACATTTGACCTTTCTCTATTTTCCTAACACTTCTTTTGTATGACTATGATATATCATATGGTGTTTTACACTTCTTTTGTTTATTTATATATTTTTAACTAATTACTGACCTCTCATATATCAACATATGCAGTATGTATTTTTCCTTCCATGTATTGAATTTTAAAGGCTAACACAGATAAAAAAATGTAGGCTGCATTCACAAGAGATTTAATGAAACAGTGATCTATTTCACTCTAAAATTATTTGAGTAACATTCATTTATTTCCTGCAATTGAGGTCCCACAGGAGGAAAAGTTCTATTAAGGCCACTATTTATTTATTTGTTTTATATAAAAAAAAAAAAAAAAAAAGGAAGGAAGGAATTTAAGTATCCACCCAGTCAGTACGTACTATGCTTATTTGGGAAAGAATATACCTACTCCTCCTTAGATGTGGGTTTGAGTTCACCATAAAATTAAAAAAGAAAATTAGAGACAAAACATGCAGTAAAATATAAGTTTTGTGAAAGCACTTTACTGATGATCACTTATGTTTCCAAATCAGTTGCTAAATTTTTTTGTTGAAATCCAAGGTCACAAGAAAATAAAGTCAAATGATCCATTTTATTATTTCACATCCTTTACAACCTCATGGGTAAATGGTAACCTCCACAAAAACAGATTGATTAATTTTCCATATACTGCCATACTTTTATACCCTTTCATTGATCTTCGCCTTATTTATGTTCTTTTGCCTTTCATGGATTGTTTAGCACAGAAGGCACCTTTGCCAGTGGTACTCATATCTGTGGACCTGAATCAGAGTATCATTACCACTATTATTCCAATATTTAATGTGTAGAGAGAAGCCTAAACAGAAGAATGAAATCTCAGTCCTTTTGAAATCACTGACAGAAAACCCATTTGTATTTATTGATGGGTGTCTCATAACAACCCATCAAATGAGGAACTTGAATGAGGGGATTTAAAGTATACTATACCACAACTGACCTTGTCTGTATCAGTGGAAAATCATCATATCACATGTGTGAGTTCAAAGTATTGACATTTACTCTGACATGTTAGCAGTGATGAGGAAACCAGATGGAAAAAACATATTAAGTATTGATCCCTTTCTCATTCCTGCATACTCTTTAATTAGATTTTGATCATAAACAATGCTACTGTAGTTTGTCATTATATGCATTAAATGGTGGTCTGAACAATGTGTGTATTTTGAAGGCAAATTGAGCGCTTGGAATTATATGGATTAGAAATATAGGCACCTAGTTATACGGTAAAGTTTCCTAAAAAATACTTTTATTTATTTATTTACTTATTTAATTAATACATTATAGGGAAATATGCTAATCTCACTTTTAAGGCAGGCTGGCAAAGAGACTCAAGTAAGAAGGATACATTTTAATGACTGTGTTCCAAGCATGCAGATAGTGTAAACAAAGGCAGGGGTAGGTCAAAATTTCTGTCCTGTTATTATGCCATCACCTTCACTTTAACTAAATAAGTGTTTGCCAAGCCTTTTAACAAGCAAAAGAGTAAATGCGTCTTTCCATTTCCCATGTAAAATATTCCGCAGGCAAGTAATCTTTCACAAAGAATATTTAGCAGAGCTCATCACCTTAGGCCCACTGTCATATAGAGGTGGTTATGTGACTTACAGAACCAGCTCCTGCGTATGGTGAAGCAGACACATTACTAGTCACGTGCTCATACATTTGGCCAGACCAGCAGGACCATCAGTAGTCCCGAACAGAGATAGATGAGTTTTTGCATAATTCTCAACACTTGGAATTAGGGAAGGGTTTATCAGCAAGAGATCTGTGTTCCATGAACCACATAGGGTGCTAAGCTGATCCCTTCATCCAGGAAGTCCCAGCCATTATTAAGATATTTTTCAGGAATTGGGTGGAGAGAGACAAGAATTCCACACACGGACAACTTATGTTTGAAAGCAATAACGTTATCCATATTTTTCCCTTTTAAAGATTTTTGAACTTCTCTCTGTTTAGATTGCATATTAATGACCTCCAGTAAAGAGAAATCTTTTGATTAATGGGGGTCTGACCATATTACCAGGCAATCTTTTTCTTTGTATTATCTTCTTTTCAGACTAATGCAATCCAAAAACAAGACAAATGTCCATCACACAAGAGATTGACAGATGATGCTGTAGGCAAACTCTTGCTTTTCCTTACTAATTTAATTCCATTTTTGATTTTCTATTTAATGAAATGAAAGAAAAGTATTCTCACAGACAGGAGACGACACAGAGTTGGGAAAGGGGAATTTTGCTGTAAAAGTAAATAAAGTAAATAAATAAAAATCAAATAAATAAGACTAGGGTTTGTTGGCTTCATTGATTTCTCCCAGGACTCAGCACCTTCAGGAAGAAAACACAGAAAAAATGTTTTACAGTGATGTCTTCAGTTTGGATATTATTATTTTTTTCAAGTTGTTACTTAAGTGGTATTGAGGTTCAGTAGAGTTTCCTTTTGAACCCAGTTGCTATTGAATTGTGCTGGATAATAGACTAAATCCTCTGTATTGCAGATAAAAAGAAAGCTGTGAGGGGAATTAAAAAAGAAAAAAAGAAAACACCCATGACTCACAGTTGATAGGAGATCATGGGGTTTGTGCAGCTTCTTGAATGAAATTGTCCAGTAGAGCCACTGGGGGAGAAAAAACAGATTGTCTGAAAATACGCAAATGAAATAACTTCCCTGCTAGATATGCACTGCTGGATATGTGCAATGTTGCTGCTCTCACTGCAGAGTACACCGCATGTCATTGATTTGATTTAGGGCACAAGGGAGCCATTAGTTCATTGAAATTATGCAGTAGAGTAAAGAAACCCTAATTTCTTCCCACAGTTGTCCTTTTGTCTCCTCACTATGTGTTTTTCCGCTTTTTCTTACTTCACACTCTCAAAGCAGAGCTGCATGCCAATGAAACAACTCTTACAACAGGACATACAAAATGCCAGTATATTATTCTGAATACCCAGAGCACACACATTCTGGCAGATGTTGACCACATGTACAGAGACAAATGTTTGCTCTGTGAAGAGTCTGCAGTCTGTAAGTGTGTGTAGAGAACAGCAAGAAACTTAAATCTTATTAATGGTAACATAGCAGAGTCAGTAGATAATAGCTTTAGTAGAGTTAATAATAATGCAGAAGATGAAGAGATCAAACTTCCCTACAGCCTATATACTATCCAACATCCCCTCCAGGTCAGAACAACCCCCACGTATGATCAACTAAAAATTTCTACGGCTGCCATCTAAACTATATGGATTACAGTTGAATGTGTTTATCTTTACTGCTGTCACAGCTCCTAGTTGTAACAGAGGCATTACTTGTGAAAGCAAGGAAAGACGATACACTCAAATCAGACCCAATGTCATTCCCCATTAATATGTATAAAGCAAGACCCAAAGATTTAAGATACAGTTATATATTTGCCACATTAAATTTATCCCCCAGCCTCTCCATATTAATCAGCCATTTTTCCATAATTCTAACCAAAGAACTCCTAATCAACGACTTAAAATAGAAAGAGTAATGGTATTTCAGTTCCTATGATACATATCTATTCTCTTGTCACATTTTCAAGCAGCAGAGAGGTCAAGTTATCTCATTACCTAACAGTATTTTGATGTTCTCAATTGTAGCTCTGAGGTGAGGATTTCATTACTTGCACACTTTTAACTCACATACATTTAAGCCCTACTAATGAGATTATAGAGCTGTGATGATTCATGACAGTAGGTGTATTCTCCTGTAGAATTCTGCAGAAGTTCCATTAGCATTAAGGGGAGTTACACACCAGAGGACCAAAGTCTATCAATACGAATAGCAACTTCCACAGTCTTCTAAACAGCAATTTGGGTGTCCTAAAGCTCTCAAGTCGTTCAAGAGAAATGACTCTGATGTCAACACTTGAGCAGCAGAGATTCATCCATTTCCCCATAAGCACTCACAGGAGACACTCAAGCAAGGCCTTTTTTGTTTTAGTTAGTGGAAATGTCTTCAGTTCTCAAACCTATTAACTCGTAACAATAGAAATAATAGGAACTGAGACAGGTGTAGAAAGTTTAATTCTCTTCTTGTGAGCTTCAAATTTTAAAAAGGAGTTCAAAAAAACCCTGGTAAAATGGGTATTAAAATTCATGAATGCCAATATAATATAATTTTCATCTGCACAGTTTTTCAGGGATTGTTGTCAGTTTCTATTCCACTGTTAGCCATCATTAACAGCAAATATGACAGATACAATAATGAAATCGATTTGGTCATGTTATCAATTTAATTCAAAACTGTAACCCCATTTTATTATCATGTAAGTTATAAAGGCTTATAGGCTAATGTCATCTGTCTCTGTAAGCGTTCTCTGTTGGAGTCCTTAATCCGTAAGTATTGGTTTATTTTTACTTTATTTTTTATATTTTGAATTAATTACCTTAGTACAGTAGCAAGCACACCGTTTTAGCTCATGGTAGGACTGAAATACTGGTCAATGAACTTTTCAGTGAAATGAATATAGTTATACAATATTGCCTTGGAACCTGATATGTGCTATATAGATGAGTGATAAATTACTGTGCAGTGTACATTCACTGCAGCTGACTCACCGCCTAGGGGCTGATACGTTCCTAACGCCTTTAGAACTGGTGCACCTTTTGGAAAGGAAGCTTGGGAAGGTAAAATGAAAGCAGTGTGACCCTCTGACATGTAACTTTCTCATTAGTAATATTAGAAAGCTCTGAAATATATTTCAGGTTTTAAATAGCATTCTTTTTTTACAAACTCTGATCCATTAGTCTGTTTTTTTAATGAGATAACTGCAAAAAAAAAAAAAAAAAAAAAAAAAAAAAAAAAAGCTAAGCATCACTACGGCAAGTATCACCAGGTGGCATCATTACATGCAGACTTCTCAATCCTTTTTTCATTGTGTGAATGTTGGGAAACCTGTCAGCTCTAAGCAGTGATAGGCATAATCTCAGCAAATTTGACAAGAAGCCATTTGCTGTCCAACTTGTCTTCCAGTTCAAGTCAGTTCTTGAGGAAGAGCTGTTTTCAGAGAATCAGAAATTACTGGACCCAAATGGTTGTCATACAAGCTGAATGACTTCTTTCTAAACGCAGAACATCTTTGCAAATATGTAGAGAGCAAACAAGTTTTATCCTGATTGTGTCTAGAAGTCCATATTCCTAATTCTTCTCCATGAGACTGCCAATGACAGAATGGCACAGGACTTCTAGAAAAGCTTTTTTTTTTTTTTTTTCCTTTTTAGGGTTAGGGGTACATTGAAAAAATCCTTCTCTCCCATTTTCTGCAGAAAGGCACTCAAGACAGAGTAACTGCAGATTATGCAGCTTTTACAAAATGACCTCAGAGCCACCGAGATCCAGAGAAGTATCCAGCTAGAGACATGATCAGCAGCTGAAGTTAGTTTGCACTTCACTCTGCACTGCCAAAATCACACTAGGAACAAAAGCAGGCCGAACACCCCTAATTTTCCTAGAACAGCTTGTAGACACTGCAGCACAGCTGATGGGTGCTCTTGCCCTGCCCAACAGGTTACAACCAGTCACCACCTGACACTCCACTGTGGCTCCCAGATAGGACAAAAATGAGGTGAAGCTTGCTGTGTGCCTCAGCAAGCAGCCAGGCTGGCCACTTTAGTTGCGTGAAAAGATGACAGTCATTATAACAAAAATACAATGTGACTTTTTAATGCAGCCACCTACAAAGCTTTCCTGAAGTAAGTAAGAAGAAAGGTCTTGCAAGCTTCCACCTTGTATCTTTAGATTTTGTTAGACTGCGTGGAAGAAGCAGGTGCTTTTAAAGCAGACAAAACTCACGATTGTAATTAAAATAAATAAATAAATAACAGTTATTCCCCTCCCACTATCCATGTTTATCTTTCAATTTAGCACATTATTTCATGTCTTCCTGGGTGGCAAGGAAGAAACCCTGCAGAGACTCTGTGGGTTCCCAGCAAGAATCTCTTTAGTACCACTTACAAGATCTTGGTGTGGCAGTTTGCTCTACTCAGGAACCGCTCCTTGACACTAAAGCTACATGCTGCTTGTATTTTTTGATGTGTCTTTTATCCCATTTTGTGCTCCAAAACTACTCTTTTCTTCCAAGAAAATGTCTAAAAAGAGTGAAGCACCCTGGCAAAGCGAACAATTAGGCTTCTCTTTTCCTTCTAGTATATATCGTGTATACTATATATCTAGTATGCATCATGTATGTTACCTCTAGTAACATTATAATCAGAAACTAAAGTGCTCAGTAATTCCTCTTAAGATGTAATTCTCCTGGTCTGCTCAGCAGTAAAGTGAATGTTTGGAAATGGAACTACAAAGAAGTATTAAATTTACTGGTAATCATCTTCCAAAAGAGAATCATTTGGTGTTGGCAATGACCTAAAAATGGAGAGGACTTGGTCTATGCTTGGCTACTCAGATTCCATCTCAGCTAAGATCTGTTACTAAATGTTTCTGTCCTAGTAGTTTGGCCTAATCTATTTGATCTTGCAGAGAAACATGTATGGCTTGTCACAATGAGAAGCTATTTAATTTGTCTGGATTTCTGCATGGCTCACCAGTTCTGGGCATAAAGAAGGGAACTGAAGATTTGCATCAGAACGGCTTTGTGAGTCAGCTTGTTTCCAAGCCTGAAGTGTATGAGACAGTATCATTCAGCAGAAATTTCACAGCGACATTTAAAAGGCGACGCTTAAGCATGCTCAAGAGAGGCTAGTATTAGTATCTGCAAAATAGCAGATGACCCTGGCTGTTGCTTTAAGAAAAGGACAGAAATAGGCATTCCTTTTCTGGTTCTGATGAGACAGAAGCTTAAAGACATGCTTGCAGTCTAATCCTCATTAGACTAGAAAAACATTGTTCCAGCCCTGTAGAAATTAATAACATATGTTATGGATTCTGAGAGGGGTTCTTTGGATTTGAAAGCCTTGGACTTTGAAGTCCTTGCATGGTATAGCTTAATAAGAACTAAATGAATATGTTCTGTGATATCTATATTCCAATGAGTTCAAAAGATCTGACTTCCCCTTTAGGAGGTTAGCAATAAGTATTTCCCTTTTGCATCCCTTTTGGCCTTTGAGGCCAAAGATCTCCACCCTTTCTACAGGTGGGCAAAACTTGATTCTGTAGAGGTAAGTGTCTGTATAAAAGCTTTTCTAGGGGGAAGATAGGAGATATTTTCCATCCTTAACAACTCTCCCAGGGTTGTGCCTCTTAACTAAAATTGACACAGCACTATATGGGCTAGATACAAATATTTTATTAAACATAATTATCTAAAAGTCCTTATTGCAAAGTGTGGAAGAATTGCTTGAAAAGCGGAAACTCAGAGAAAAACTAGGGCCTAACAGCAGTTTTGGCATTCCAGGAGCTTGCTTGGGGTGATACACACTTGCCACTTCCAGGATGGTTGGTAGGCCCGGATTCTGCTCCTCCCCAGTTTCCTAGGCAGCACAACCTGCCCTCCCCACAGTGGCAGAGGGGAGTAACGGAGGGTGGAGCGGAGTGAAGGCACCGCGGCCAAACTCTGCTGCACTCCCTGTGCTGGGCCGCTGATCAGCCGCACAGTAGCTGCCCAATGGGAAATACACGATAACATGTCCGGTGCTGGGCCAGCAAGGGTGGCAAATCACTCCTTTCGGGTGACCTTTGCTTGAACTTTGCTCATTATAAGCTCATTATAATGTCAACACACAATGCCATCCCCAAAGTTACCCGCCTCAGAGGTACGACCGCTCCCCACTGAGCAGGCGCTATAGATTTTCCATTGACTCTACCTTAAATGAAAGCGAGAAACTTTTGCACCAATCAATAACAATATTAAGTATGACTATAGTCACTCAAGCTCCACCTGAATGTAAAGAAAAGTATAAAAGGTGAACTAAGGAGGAAGAGGATGGGGAAGGAAGACTCCATTGTAACTCTTGGATCAGTCGACGGGCTGATCCCCCTTTCTCCCTCCGGTCGGGACGCCGCCTGAGGTGACTCGAGACTGAGAGGGTGGTCACACCCCTGTTTGAGGGGGTGATCGGACCTACAGAGGGCAGACCGTTCGTGAATCTGATACTGCCAGAGTCGAGCTTATAGTTGATCACAATATTTGGGAATTTGATTCGCTCCTAGGAAGGCAATCGGACCTACGGTAGGCAGGCTGTTCATGAATCCGATACTGCCAGAGTCGGAAATACAGCTAACACAGTATTTGATATCTCCTTCCCCCACCACCACCACGGCTTTCAAACTGCAACACAAAGTCCTTCCTTTCAGTACTTGCATCAGTCTGTAATAGGTTTTGCACCTCTTGTTTTTCCACTACTGAGAAGATGCTGGAAATTATTGCATTCATCTTGGCTTACTCTTTTCCGTCTACAAAACAGATAGTTAAGAGAAAACAGAACTTCTAAAGTGAGAAAAATGCCCTTACATATTATACATATCCCCTGTCCTTTGAGGTTTCTCTTGACTGGTTGGATGGAAAAGTGATTGATAGGTTGATTGGTGAGATCTAGATTTCCACCTGCAAAACTTCTAGCTTGAGGCCCTTAAATAGATTTTTTTTTTTTCCTTCTGCAATGTTCATTTGTTCTGAGGTAAATCTTTCTTCTCTTCATGAACTTATTTCTGTTGTCCCTAGAGTCTTCATGCAGTGAAAGTGCTTGGGACATAGTAACTTGCAGCCTTTAGTCTCTCCATTCCTCTTTCATAGGAGGGTAAAGGGACTCTGTAAAAGAGTCCTTTAAATTCCAAAAATGGTAGATAGTAGGGTAGTAGGTGTAAATCCATATAGAAATGAGGATAAACTAGCAATTAAGGCAATCAACTGGTACAAAATAATTGTCAGTGAGCTCATTGCCATCTATTTTGGTAGGGGTTGAAGGAGAGCCTTATATGTCCTATTAGACAAAACAAAACAAAAATCATTACTTAAAATCACAAGATTTGAAAGCACATGATTGCACTAGATTGCAAATGCTATTAAGTATTGCAGAGTAACAGTTTGAATTACAAGGAAATAATGAGGAATCTGGGCGACATTTCTATTTGTTGTGGTTTTTTTTTCATTTTTGAGGGCATTGGTTCCCTGTGCAGAGTGGGGACACCATTGTTATTTACTCAGCTAGGATGCTTGCCTTTGCACAATTCACCCTCATTTGAGTTGCTCTGAATGGGATAGAAGTAACTGTCACATTAGGCTCTTCAGCATTCCAGGAATAAACCTGTCTTTGGTGAGGAGAAAAACAGGTGATACATCAGTTAATTGAGGAAGAATTGTGATTTGTGACAAATTCATACATAATTTTCTTTCACCCTACCCCTATCTTTTTATTATTTGGTCATAGTCTATCAATTAGGCTAATATGTTGTAATGGCGCAGGCAGAATATACATTGCATTTGTGCTCTGGAGACTGCTTAAACACATTAGTGTAGAACTCAATGGAGAGATCTTGTCCACCTTTTTTTTTTTTTTTTTTTTTTCCCATGTGGATATGTTCTGCATGCAGATGAGCAAATATATACTGGATATGGTGTGATTTTGTACATTAACAAGTACTCAGGCTGCTACCACCAATCTTTTCTTAGCACCTTCACTACTAATTCATTTCAGACAACAACTTTGCCTTAAGTGTTTGATATATATTGGTATATGCCTATGCAAGGACCGATAAAATGACCATCTGCCTCTCTACTTTACTGTGTAAGCTTATATATAGGCTTCTTCCTCTATAGCTAAGGAAGACACAGGCAGGCACTTGATCATGGCAATTCAGACCATAGTACGAAGCAATAGTCTGCATCACTGCTTAGATATTCCATACTGCTCTCATTAACTTCCATTTTTCTCCTATTTCATAGTTGTTTTTTAATCACTGTTTTTAACCTTTTACCTATTATCCATGGCTCTCAAATTTTACTTTTATCTCAAAAGAAGCCTACCCTATTATCAATTGTATTAAATGCCTGACTAGTTAAATTTTTTCATTTCTGATTTAATCTTTTTTTCTTTCTTTAACACTTATTAAACACTTTTAGAAAATTCTGAAATGAAGATCTTTATTTTCCCCTGGTCTTGATTTCCATTCAGCTTCCTTCTTAATTTCTTTTCTTTATTCAAATATCTATTTGAAACAAACATAGAATAGTTTGTTTTCTGTTCATATCAGTTTTTGAGCCTCAGAAATTTGTCATCATCAACAGTTCTGTTACCTTGGAATCTATTTTTAGACAACAGAATTGAAAATTTACTTAGTTGTAATTTCACTAATTATATAAGGCAAAATGGATGTATAAAGACAACAGCTTTCCAGGATATAGGACATACACAAAACTGCAACTGGAAGAGCATCAATAACAACTTTGCTTCATATGTGGCTATTCCATATTTTCCTAGCAGGAGGATCCAACATTTTTTGAAAGATTCCAGTTAAGATGTGACATATATCAGTGTGGAGGAACCACTGAGTTGAACTGTTTTGGCAGTTCCCATGTTCCATTAGCATCAATTTTCTTTGAAGATGGCGGTATAAATTAAAAAAAAAAAAAATCATAAAATACACTTTCCTCCCCAAACAGACAATTTATTTTTTCTCCTTGCAGTAACTATACATATGACCTTTTCCAGACTTTGATGATTTTTGCCACAAAGGTGGCAAATCACTTTCATTTGTATTAGTCTTCTCCTCAGAGAATCATTAACCAGCTCCAACCACAAAGTTTCTTCTGTTTTTGGGATAGCTGAGAAGTGTTTCTGCAGATTTGAAGCAGGGGGAATAAAAGTAGCTGCAAATCACTTATACCCTTAGCCCATCTTGAAGTCATTTGAATAACAAGCTGGTCTCCAAGCTGAAAAGCTAATCTAATTTACATAGGCTGACAGTTGCTCTCATAAGCCTTGTCAATTGTAAATTGCTCCTTGGGGCACCTTTGCAAGCAGTGATAGTAAAAGGCCTTTTTTACCTTCCAAGGTTTTCTCCACTAGAGGAAATCTCCTCAGATTAAACCTTTTTGATTAAGGGGTTGCTTTGGGAATCAGAAACCAGGACTATTTTCCAATAGTTCAAGCTGATTCTAACCCAGTTTTCACTTGGCTCATTCCAAGGCAATTCCAAGTGGATGTTATTCTACATCTTCTCATCCGATGTTTGTCTGAAACAGTTGGAAATTACAAGAAAGTTGGGTGCCTACTAAGCTAATGGAAACCTAAAAGACATCCATTTTTCTGTCATCTCTCAATTCATCCCTTTAAAGGAGGTAATTGTTTTTGGATCAACATAATGCACTGTGCAACTACTTTTTTTCTGGTCTTTGGTTGTCATTTGTATATGTGCCATTCTTAAGATGTATCATACAAGGAAGCTGAAAAAGAAATACATGCTTTTGTCATGTTTATAGGGAAAGACTTTGCGTAGAATTCTATGTGGGCATATGTGATAAAATCCAGTTCTGTTTCCTTCCCCTTGAATAAATATTTCATTTCTTCTTTTTCCCTTCTTGTAACCACATCCAGTGTTGGCTTGTGCTTTACTTTGCATTGGTTCAATAGTTCAGGCAGTCTGAGCTGTGATTTTCCTTTCAACCAATCAATTTTTCACCCTTTTATTTCAGTAGTACCTTATTACCACTCAGCTAGGCTCTTGAATTCTTTATTTTCTTCCAGAAACTCTAATTAGTAGTCAAGATAGTGATGAATCGGCCATATGTGGGTTAAAGATTTATGCAGCAGCATGTGAGTACAGTTTCAGTAAACAAGTGAATGATTGAGGACACTGCATGTATAAAACCTGAGCTACTGTAAAGAAGAAATGAATTGCCTAGACAAAAAAAAAAAAAAAGGGGCTAAAAGCACAATTATGAAATCAGAATGATGTGTCATATTGATTGCTATCGTGTGTTAATATTTCCTCCATTTGATATCCCTGATGTTTAAAGCACTAGTTATATCTGTCCTTGTCTGGGCTAATAGAAAGTGTTAAAGCAGCTCTTTCCGCAATTTGTTTAAAACAATTTGTTTGCTGCATTTCTAGAGGTTTTTTTTTATTGGTGTATTATGTGATTTTCTGTATTCTTATGTTCCCTTTCAAGTGTGTTTTGAAAGAGTTACTTCTTTGCAAGATGAGAAATGAAGGATATTTAATAGCATTCAAATAAAACATTCCCCTCTGTGTTTCAATTTTGCTCTGGAAGAGGCACGTAAAATACCTTCAGAAACAAACTTTTTTTTTTTTTTTTTTTAATGTAACTTGGTTTTGTAAAATTAGAAGCTCACGATATTCTGAAAACATATTGTTCCTGAGAGAGAAACATTTCACCATTGTTCCTAGGGTAGCAGTTTACAGTGACAAAGGCAGCCAGGATGTTTAGTTCATTTGAAAGTGTACATTTTGGGGAGGGGGAAAGATTACAGAACACATTTTAAGTATCTTGAGGTTGCTGCTGTATACAGGGGACTCAGCAATTACCATCTATCTCTGAAGAATTATCCCAACCTTTTTGTCTTTGATATTTCTTGTTCAAAACAGACCTTGGGAACAAACTCATGTCTATCTTTTGTTGAGTATTTGAAGTATGCAGGAAACAAGGAAATAAGCTTGCATATTCAAAAGTGATAATGTATTACGACACAAAAATTTTAGATGTCCATTCATAGATCACACCAAAATGAAGGTACCCAAACCTGAAAAGGGAAGAGGATAATTTCAGTTTCAAAACACCACCCCTGTCTTCAGTTTTCAGTTCCATTGGCTAAGTCTTTTTCCCCATACTCCCACCTTAACTATCACCTGATGAAATTCAGATGGTGATGTCACGCTCAGTGAACAAAGGTCTCACTTATAAAAGGATTTTCTTTATTTTTTTTATAATTTAGCTGAACCAACACAAAACTGAATACTGTAAAGCAACAAAAATGATGTAACATCTTTAATTGTCCTGTGTTTACTAAATAAGGCTACGACACTCCTTTAAAATAAATCAAAACAGAGAGTTGGTAGAGTGAGGGATCTGGCTCTTGAGGTCTACAAGTACAGTAAATGTATTTACCATCATTTATTGCATGACATTTAAACCTGACATTGGTCATTTATAGTGCAGTCAGTCCATAACACTTTTCAAGTGGCTGGGCTTTAATTGCTACTTTGACACTGGTTGAAATCCTAAGATTAAATAAGAATTTTGTATACATTTATTTTATTTGAAGACAAAATCATCTATAGCTCATATTTCTGCAAACTCTGCATTAAATAAGCCTCAGTATTGGAACAGGCTTCAATTTTTTTAATCATTTTTTTTTTTTCTTTTCATCTATGGTCACTTGAACAATCTCTATATATTTTTATTTAGTAGAATAGAACTAGTATAATACTAAAAGTTAATTGGAATATTAGGTAGTATACTTAAAACCAAAATACATTTGCCAGGAAGAAATTAAGCTCATTTGTTGATTGCATCATACCAGTATGTACCAAACTTAAACACAGAAAGGTACAGTAAAGGGGAGCAAGGTTTAGTTTGTGTTGGTTTATCACCATTTCCCCCCTTGTCTTTGCTATCTTTGTTAAATTTTCACTAATCAATAATGCCGAAAGAGTGGGCTTTCTAACAGTGAGGTAAAACACTGAAAAATGGGATCAAAGAATAGGCTGCAAACTGACCCTTATACTGTATTACCTAAAACAAGGGGAAAGACAGACAGACAGAGAAAAGAAAGAGAGAAAAAGAAGAAAAAAAAAAAACTTGCTATGAAGAGCAATGATTAAAATATTTTACACTCTATTTTTATCAGTACATAAAGACAAAAAATAAAAATAAAAATAAAAAATGCCTTCCAACAGTGCAATGGTTGAATGCATTTATGTAATATAAACAACATTATTCTTTGCTTTTTCTACACAGTCCTCTCTGGTCATGCTTTACATCCAAAATGTCCCAATGGAAGAAAGCAAACGACACCAGTCACTTCAGAGACAACTGAAGTAATAAAACACAACTTAACTCTGAACAACTTGTCATGACTGTCAGAGTTATCACGTTAATTGTTAAATAGGATTTTCTACAAATATACAACATATAAAAACTGTTAAATATATAACTTTAGGCTTTTCAAAATACATTTAATGATCTCTTTCAAACAAGTGTTACTTTTGTTTTCTCCTTAATTTGCTTTCGGGTGCTAAATGGTGTATCAGATGAGACATAGGCCACAGATGACCAAACATGCTCTTTGCAAATACTGTATTATCCAACTTTAACTATCAAAAATGGAACTGTAGAAGAGGCATGTTTAACTGGTTAAAACTGAAAATGATTTTAGTATGAGAAAGTCAATCTAAGTACAGAGGAATAAAGGTGCTGTGTAGACAGTTTGTGTCCTTTTTGTCTAAGTATTTCAAACATTGGTCATTTTCTTGCGATGCTCCATTATGTTCTCTAGAATCGGCATTTCAGGAGCAGGTCTCTGGGTTAGTTTTTACTGCAGCTTTCCAGAAAGAGTTCTGCTGTACAACAATAGCTCAGCTTTGTGAAAGCTGGAATCATGTCTCTTTGTGGAGACCCCCCTACAATTTAATGACATCACTCTGATAACAGTAAGATTGTGTCCACTTTAAAATAGATTTTGCTCTTTGGTCTATTGTATATACTGAAAGTATAAGAAAATAAAAGCAATTCAGACAGTTTAGGGCACAAGAAGAGTTTCTCTTTTGCACCTCAGTGTCCTCCCATAGGCAAAACAGTCTTCTCTAAGGCTGATTGGGATGATACTCTTCATTGTAGCAGACTCTTCGGATTAAAACAAGTAGGTAACACCAAGTCCAGCAGTGGTGTATAACGCAGATGAAACATTAACCATGAACTTTTTTGTATTGCTAATGCCCAAGCGTATCTTTTATCTATATTCCTTAGTCCAGCGATCCTTAGTATGGTAGAACAAACTTTAGCTCGTAATGCAGAGAAATTATGCTGTCTTTGATGAGATACAGAGAAACAGACAGTTGAGTTGATGACATATAACGGATGATGATCCACAGCAGTGAAACTTGACTAAGTTAAGTAGCTCACACAGAGCCTAAACCACTCCTACGAGGATTCTGTGTTGCTGCATTTGTCAGGAGACCTGTAAATCAATAAGAACAAATGAGTCAATGTCTTAATTTACAGCTCTGGTTATCTTTATTGTCCATTATTTTAAAATGTTACTGCACTGAGATTCTTTCGAAGGAACAACTTCATGAGTTAGAAGATACTTGCTTTTCACAGCAAACATTTTTCCCCTAGAAACAACATACAAACAAACCTATATCTTGTACTTATTATGTGAAAAATATCAAAAATTTGATCAGGATTTATAATCAGTTATGAATATAAATGACAGTTTACAATAGCTTAAATGCCTTCTACTCTCTGCTAATCTCCATGCACATTCTTTTTTTTTTTTTTTTGTATAAAAATAATATCATGGAATGTTGATTTTTCCTGCATTAGTTACATGTAACATTACCTGGCATGCATTTGATTATGATCATGAAGGATAAGATGAGCACTATTTTTTAAATATATGATGAAAAAATGATATGAAAGACATGATCATTTAATAAAGATCACAGAATGTTTATACTGAAGGCTTTTCTGCCTTTATACTTCTGATAAGCACTAGCATGCACTTGTTGCTCTACAGACTAATTTGATCAATACTGCCCTCTAGTGATGCAACTACAAGTGGAAATTAATGAAAACAATGTATTATTAATAATCAATATAATCAGAAAATTGTTTTAATTACACAGGAGACAAAAAAAAAAGTGAAACTGAAAATATGACTGCCTAGTAAACCTGTTGGAAGAAAAATGGAATAGCAGTCATTAAAATAGAAAGGAAAAGAAAAAAAAAATGCAGTAGTTTGAAAGAGAAATAATAGAACAAAAGTTTACACTCTGAAGAAAACAAGAACACTGAAAGACAACACAAACACAATGAGAAATTAATGACTAATATATACAACTAGTGGCTAACTATTCATACTCACCCAAAATACCAGCTTAGAAATGGCTTCTAAATTACACATATACAGTGCAACAAAAATGTTTTGAGGTGTATTAAACAACAATTATTATTACAAAATGCTGTTTGAATGTTCAAGTGCTGCTTTCTGCTTTGGCATTATCCTATCTCCAAATAGTCAGAATTGTCTTTACTGATGGAAATATCATGAATATCTCCACAAAATACTGAACAGCAAATATGAAAAATGAAGTAGAAACTCCAATTCACTTCAATCAAGCTGTGAATTTAGATTATTTTTAACCTACCTCTCAGAGAGGTTAAAAAAAAAAAAAAAAAAAAAAAAAAAAAAAAGACTGCAAATCTATTTAGCAACAGCTTGAAATATATGTATCTCTGTCTATATGAATATATGCAGAAAGATAGAGAGATAGATAGACAGACAGACAGACAGATAGACAGATGAATATTTTCCTTATAAGGCATAAAGTGTATGTAGATTTCTGCTGTTGTCCTCTCACCTTTTCCAGGAAAAAACACCCCAGAAATCTTGAAAACAGCCTTTCCTTTTCGGACTAGTGATCAGATCTCCAAACCACATGGCCTCAGACAGGCTGAAGGCAAAAAACCTGGATGATTATTGTGGTATATTCCCCTTTTTAAATATACATTCAGCAAGAGAAATTTTCTTAAGGTTTTATTATTATTACTATTGTTATGTTTCCCTTTTACACTCTTTCTTGGGGTTTGCACTATGCCCCCTATTTTTCCTCCCATTAAAAAAGAACCTAATTTTTTATGGTAGCAATACTTCCTAGGCAGTGAAACACAAAGCAAAGAGTTTATGATTTATTTAGACCTGAAAGTAAACTACTATTGTGGGAAGAATTAAGCTGACTTAGCTCAATCTTTCCCGAATTAGGCTAAAGTGTCCCAAAGCTAAAAGCAACAGCATAAACTGCTGATGGACTGTTTGTTCATCATTTTCATAGTGCTCTTCTATAGCATATTGGTCCAAGGATGGAGAGAGAATTCAGGTACAACCACATTCATTTGCAGATACCTGCTGCTTTGTCATTTCATGGATTTAAAAGCTTACTTCCTAACTTTCTGTCCCTGACTCCACTTGCACATCCCTGCTGTGTGAATACGGTATCAACACTTTAAAAGTAGGAGAGAAGAAGAGAGGAGAGAATTGCACATTTTAAAAATGCTGAGGCAATATGGAGAGCAGGCTTGGAATAAAGTGATGGCAGGCAGAGAAACAGATAAGAGAACAGGAGGGGAATTTACGACTTTGGACATTGGTGGGAGAAAATAAGATGAAGGAAGATGAAAGGATAGCAAGGGAAGTTTAAACATCAGTTATTAATGAAAGCATGAAAAAAAGAGAAGCAAAACAGGTAATAGGAAGAGCAGATAGAAAGGACAGAGATGATGAGAAAGAGCATGAAGAGTCCAAAGAGGAGGAAGCGAATGCATACCTACCTTCTCATCTCCTGTTCATCCCCTTTCATTCCTCATCACAGAAATAACAATTCCCCAGGAAAAAAAAACAGATCAAGCAAGCTAAAAGAGGGATCTCAAAATTGACCATAGAAATGACTTGCTTATTCTAAATGTTTAAACCATTAAAAGTACCATATCCCTGAGATGCAAGTTTAAATGGTGTTCTTGAAGACTGTTTGGCAATAATTTCTAGAATATTAATTAGGTTTCATTAAAATTAGATTTTAACAAAAATTTTAAATTATGTAACTATGTACAGAAAAGTGTCTGAAAATTTGGAAAAGGTGCCTTGCTGTAGTTTTGTTATTCAGGAAATCTGTAGCAGTATTGTATTAAGGAGGGCCTGGATACTCCAATCTCTCAATGCAGTTATCTTTTGTGTTCATCACTGCATAGGATTGCTGTCAGTATTAGGTATCACTGCGCAAGGTCCTGGATGTCTTGAAGTCTCTTTGTCCCTAACTGAGGTCAGAATGTCTTCCCAGTTGCTCAGACAGTAGCTTTCTGAGTCCTTCTGAAAGACCATCTGTTTGCATATCAGTCGTTGCACAGCAGTAGCTATAACCTCCCATTTCTATTGCTTTCTCTCCATAGTATATTTTTCCTTACTTTCTGCTGAGATCATCCACATGTTATATTGGAAACTCACCAAATGCTTGGTATATCAGTAAGTTGACTGTTTGCATAACTCATCTCTAAGTAAACTCTCGAAGACCATCATCGGTTATCTCAATAGAAGGATGTTTTTCCTACCTCAAATGGCAACAACAAGGCAAAATGGAAGAGCTTCCCCTATGTGTTTTGCCTTCTTCTAACAATATCCTTCCTGCCCCATACCTGAGATCTCAAAAGCTCCTTCTCCCTCTGTGAGAAAGCCACTCAGCATTTCCTGTCACTGCAGGCATTGAAGAGATGTGCAGTACCTTATGGACAGTGCTCCCTCAAAGCACTCTGCCACAAAATGGCAAAAGGTGAGTTGCTGAGTGGGTTTTTCAAAGCTTTTCACTATCACAGTAGCAGCCCTATATATGAATCTCACTGGTCTTTAAAATTCCTTGTAGCTCCTATATTAATGGTAAAACATTAGAAAATCGATAAAATAGCAAGAAACACGATCTGTCAGACAAAACAGAAAAAAAAAAAAAAAGAAAAAAAAGCATGATAATACTGTTCCTTTCTTTTGATTTTACTTTTTGTTAGCTCTTCAGCATAAGCATCTACTCCTCAGATTGCCCCAGTTTTACTTCAGTATCTCTTCACAGATTAGGAAAGTCATATGTGCAGGATTTCAATCTTCACCTTGTATATCTACAGCTACTCATTAATAAAGCTGTGTTTGTACTACTGTACGTGACACAACAAAATCAGTTATCTGATTTTTAAAAGTTCTGGAGACAGATGAGATCATTATAATTTAATGTTCTATTGAGACCTCTGGCCTGATTCAAGGCCGCTACAGCTAAAAGGAATTCTTCTATAACACTAGTGGAAATTTTTGGTTGAGCTCCAGACTATTCCCTTGCATATGCCAACTGCGTTTACAAAAAAAAAAACAAACAAAAAAAAAAACTGTTGGACTTAAAGTTACTGAATGGGCTCCTAGCACTGGAGCATAAAAAGATACTTTTCCATATCTGACTGTTTATCTGTTTATGTCATAGAAGCCCAAGTGATAATCACCTGCAGTACATTCCACAGAATGTTGTTCAAGAGGAAAACCTGAGTCATTACTCATTACAGCAGTCATTACTCTGACTAGCAAAAGATAATCTAATATATAAGAAACAACACATTTCATATGAACATAGATGCCTCATTAAATTTGTTGGGTGACTTTAATATGTCCTAAGGATATTTTGCATAGATGAGCAACAACAGCATTGTATACTTGATAGGTCTTACTTTGTAAGGAGTGGCGTAAGGGCAGACTACCCGCTATTCTGACCGAAAGACACACAAAAGTATTTCACTGTTTCACTCCTGTGCTCAAAGATAGAGAAACAATCTTTGCAAGTCACCTTGCAGTGGTGGGAATGTGTGGTGCTCCTCTCACTTACACAGGCTTCCCATCAATAAAAAACTCTTGTCTTCCGCTGTAGTATCTAGGATCTAATTTAGTGATAGAATGTTTGAGTTTCTGATCACAAATCAGAAAATTGAGCCAGGCTTATTGTGGCTGGCAAGTATTTTCAGAACCTGGACTGAGTTTCAAGTATGTCTTGACTGACCTTTTGTTTTAAATAGAATCCACGTAAGTACCAACAATTCCAGTTCAAGGTTGGTAAATCTTTAGCAGTTTCATCTGGTTTTCACTCTGTGCTTTTAGAATAAAAATCAGAGTGAACCAAAGTTGCTATTTTGTGCCAGAGTAGCAAAGTGCTATTACCTGTCTGCCTGGTGAAGCTTCCTTTGCACACTGGGATGACGATTTGGAACTGTCTATCATGTTTCCAGCACTGATTTCTGAAAATTCTCTTGATACATACAATGTATTTGGTCATTTTAGAAGTTTTAGTATTGTCTAATAGATGAACTACTTATCTAAACTAAGTATTTCACACTTTCAGCTACAGCTTTAAAAATGTCTCTGTGTATCTTAGGATTCTGTATAGCGCCCATCAGTGGAAATGACTTTAGTTTTTTTTTTTCCTTGTATTACTATTTGGAAAAAAAAACCTAACATACCATACAAAAACAGTTCTCAAGGATGAATATAGGTTTGGCCAGTCTCTGTCTCAGAAAATCAATTCATAATGGAAACCGTTCCAAAGCTTTTAATAACTGACTGCAAGTCAAGCAAAGAGCATGTCTTTACCTTTTGCTTCTTCAGCTGTCTGTTCTAGGTCCCTGAATAACTAACCATGTATAATGCAGAAAGAGAGAAATAAAAGCATTAAAATGCTTTAAAAAAGCCTTATATAGTCTTGCAAGATACCTCATGCTTCACAGGAATAAAAATGTAAATTTTGGCAATGATCCTAGCAGTAGCAAAGACCTGTTGCATTTATGTTAACTCCCATTGGCCCTTGTGAATTTTTTTTTTCTGTTTTCTTCCCTTCCCTCCCAAGGAGGGATCCTTTCTTCTTGTTCTTCATATATGCAAATTGAATTGTTCAGTGTTCAAAAAAGGCAAGTTAATCTAACTTTAAAGTGACTGTAGCTATTAGATATAAGCAAAAGAAAAAGCATGAAATTTATTTCCTTTGGAAATGCTACACTTTTCTGTGTTACTGAGACAGCCATGGGGCAGCATATCTTCAATAGTTCAGTGGTTTATAATGCCTGCAGAACTAGGAATAGTAAGACTGGTCAAACCTAATAACTGTGACAGTAGATGAATAAAAGCAATCTTGCACACTAGGTGGTGGATGACCTGCTTTGTTGTCATTGTAATCTCACAAAATAGCATTCATGAGTTACAAACAGAAGAATCCAAATAATAGGGACTTTCTAAGAGAACATGCCTTTCCTTTAACACATTCCTTTTTTTTTTTTTTTTAACTTCTACTAGTCAAGTCAGACACAGAAAGAAGAAAGAATGTATTAAAACTCTTCAGAAATAGGGATTTCTTTTTCCAGCAACAATCATTTTGAGATAAATAATGTCTCATGAAAGAAAATAGGAAAAGCATTGTTTTTCCTTAAATATCACCCTTGGCTCTATATTCTCAGTTTTCACTTACCATCTACCAGGAATATCACATTTATTATTAATTTCCTTTTCTGAAAAAAAATGTATTTATCTCATATTACCTTTTTAAATTTATGAAAAATTGGAATATGCTGGGTGAGATAATACATCCCTTCTACTGAATTATCCATTGCTTCCTCTGTGATGACACTAGTGAAGGCACTAGGCAGAGCCTTTGTTCCTATAATTGGTTAATCCTTACCATGATTAAAAATGATAGAACCTGCTGTTCTATCTAATACAGCTTAACCGAGAAACCAACCAGAATAGATTCAACTCTGGAGCACATAGGAGACTCATGTTCAAAAGCTCAGGTTCAGGCTTATTTAATAATGCTGGTTTGCAGGATCTGAATATACACCGAGGAAATACAAAGAAAGTGGCAAAATATTTACTCCAACAGAAATACCTATGCTTAGAATATTCAAAGTTCTTGAGCGTGCAGGTGACAGTGGGAGACTTCGTACTGGAACAGTACTTAGAAATACTTCGGATGACAAAACAGAAAGGTAGGTCTCATTCTGTCCTCATCTGAAAGCTCTGAAAGTCTGAAACTAATTCCTTGAAGCTACATGGAGGGAAAGAGGGAATGATGAACAGGATCACACCTCTTATAAGGATCAATGATGCAAAACAGGCAATTTGCATCTCTAATGTTCTGCATAAAGAAACAAATACACTTAACATAACCCTTGCTAAAGGTCTTGAACCAGTCACCTGATTGTATTTGATTTCTCCTTGCTCTTTTAAAATGGTCAGAGGTATTCATCTACATAATGCTTAGTGGGAGGTAAAAGTAAAAAGGATTTGTAACTGACAAAGTATTATAAGCTTGAAAACTGACTATGTCCTTTTACTCCTCAAATAAGAGCAACTGCAATATTAATATGATTGAAAGTTGATATGAATAGCCAGGGCTTTCCTCAGGGTAGCAGAAAAATAATGTGGCATTACCATGCCTGAGAAATTTTTCTAAGGTAGGAGACAGGTTTAGATTAAAATATCAGTGTACTGAAGAGTTTATTTTTATTAAAATGCAGTAACTCTACCTATACTAATCTTTGCATATCATACCTATATAAATATACATTGAGTACTGCCTATTCACAAATCTTATCATAGAGATAAGCTTAGTCACTTCAAACCTTTTTGTAAAAAAATATGCCATAAGTATTGCTGTATGTTAATAAGAGTTTATTAAAAATAAAATAATGACCTTCCATAAAACGATGCTTATATTGCACCTGTAGGAGCATATCTCAAAGAGAGGGTGATGGGAGTTTTATCTGCAAAATTTTTTTAAAAAATCTTGTCTATTTTAAAGTCTACCAAGCTACATAATAAATGAAAAAAACTAGCTATTCACATCTGCCAGCAGCTAAGTCTACAGACAAATCTAAACTGTTGCTTTTTCATCTCTAATTAGAGAAGAGAATTGTTCAGGGGCATCTGTGAGTGACATCTGATTGACAGGCAGCTGGTCTGGAACAAAGTTGGCCTCATACTCGCAATAAAAATTGGAACAGTGATTTCCTAGGACTGATTGTGAAAATAGTTAAAGTTCAATGAATAATATATCAAAAATGTAGTGTGCTTTTAGATGGAATATTTGGGATATTTCATCCATTAAAAGAGAGAATTCTGACTCATAAAGCATGAGCTTTAAATGAGAAGCTCAACTGCTAGTGAAGGAATGGAATAGTTATTGTTTAACAGATATTATGCCAGCTTTATGTAGTCCACCTGGCAATTTATTAGTTAAGAAAGCAATCATGTGTCACATCATTCAAAAAGGCAATCTGGTACAGTCAAAGACTTTCAACCAGCAATCTTTACAAATATGCTAGCGGTGGGGAAAAAATAAAAAAAGGCCAGTATTTAAAATTACTCTATTTTGCCTTTGTCTATGGCTTGAGGAGAAAGTGGGAAGTGGATGACTGAGAGGAGTGAGAGTAGAAGAAGGATGTATGTATGGGTTAAGGAAAGAAGAATGCAGGAAGGTTTATATTCTTCCCTAGTCCTGTTTGAGGACAAAGACAAGAACATATTGCATTCTTCCACAGAAATAGCGTGGAGTCATCCACACAGAAGACTGTGAAGGCTATCTTCTGTAAAGCTCAAACATACGTGGACACATAAATAGAAGATAGGCCACCAGTAATCTTGGTCCTTTTAAACTGGTCCACTGCAAAGTTGGCCACATCTTATAAAATTTTCCTAAAACAAACATGCCTTTAGATGGTCCTTTAATACATGTGGATCTACATAAGGATGTATCAGCACAAAAGAGTTCAGCTTTTTAAACATTGATTCTTCTCACTTTCAGTGGAAACACAAGACTTTCCAGCCTAACAATTATTGCATCTTTGTTGACAGGTTTATGAAACTTGGTTCCTGGTTCCAATGATCCTTTGTAAAGTGTGAAAAATCTCTCTCTGATACACCCTACTACTGAAACACTGAGGTTCTTCAGCAAAATGAAAAGTTTCCACACTTCCTTAAAAAGTTCACATTCCTAACTTGCTTCAGATTAAAACCTAGTTTGTGCAGAAACCTTTCATTCTGCAGTACGTGTTCTGAAAGGACAGTGGAAAGTGTGGTGAAGAAAAAAGTATTTTCTCCTAGAATAGTTTTGTGGGCTACTTCTCAACAAGATAAGGGGAGAAGAGAAAGGAGCAGAGAATTTTCCATAGAGAAATATGTGTTCATCTTCTGTTTAATGACCATACATTCATAGAGCATTGGGGACTATTTAGTCCTCTTGTACTTTCTTTCAGGAAGTGCTTTTTTAATAAGTTTTGCAATACTTTTTTATAAGCCCAACCAAAATGTTCACCTTTTTACATCTACACTTATTCTCCAGTTTTCAGTTTGGCATAATTATGAGAATGCATGGGAGAAGGACAAGACAGGGCATTTAAGGATGATGATACAGAATTACTCAACTGAAACATTTTTAATCTCTTAGTGGCAAAACAGACACCAAGATACATTATGGTTATAACAGTCTGATTAACATTGCTAGCTTGTGTTAGGTTTAAATGCATACAATGCAGTAGTTGAAGAACCAACCAATGTGTCACTGTTAGACACAGAGAGCTCTGTACACTGTACAGCATATTGGATCTAAATTCTTTGGCAAGACCACCATTACCCTTCCCATCTTGTTCCACTGCTTTTGGCAAGCAGTGCTGTGGTGATCAGATTTCTGCAGCAGACTGAACACAAACAACAAAGAAGAAAAATAAACCACAGCAAATGTCAAGGAACTTGCTATAATTTACAATGAATTTTACATGCATAAAAGACAACGAGCATCATACGATTCTTGGAGCTAGGGAGGGGAAGATAATTCTATTTTCATTCTCTATTTCACATGATGATATTAGTCTTGGGGAATTTTACCACCTTATCTAGTGTTGTGTGCTGCCTGGAGAGGTGGGATTAATGGTCTGCACTGCAGCAATCTCTCTGTCAGACTTTAGAGATTCCTAATCCAGAAAGCCCTTCAAGTCACCAGTTTTTTCAGTCTCCTTAGATTGGATTCAGAGATTTTCAGACTCAAATTTAGGTGTCTATCTGTGGTGATTGTTTGTGATCTCAGAGTCAGAAAAAGTTTGATTCAGCCTGAGCACAGATGGATGCAGCAAGCAATCATGGTTCTGTTAGTTAAGGCTACCAGACAGACCATGAAACATTTGTGCAAGTCCATCTTTAAGAGAGAAATGTCACTGCTGCAATCACAGAATCCCAGCAGTTCAGGAGGGTGGGATCCCAGATAAGCATCTTATTCCACAAAGCACATTTCATTACAAGTATTATGAGAGCTGCCAATTTGTTTCCTAGAAGCATTTATCTGACCTTTGTTATTTTTCAAGCTTGTTTTCACATTATAAGAATGAAAAATAATAACATCAAGCCTTGAGAATATTGCAAAAATGACAGAGCTTTTTAAGAGACACCTCTAGGTTAAATCAGATTAAAATGCACTGCTTTCTATTCTTCACTTGTTCCAGTCATAGGTGTAGAATGGACCTCACCAGGTCATAAAACAGCTACTCAGATGAAATGCAAAGAACCTGAGAAGCAAGCAAGAGTCAGGTGAAGACAGGAAACAAGATACGATAATGATAATGTCATTACTGAAATCTAGTGTGGTATACGCTCTCTGCTTTTTATCACTGCCCTGCTTCTGAGTTCATGATGAAATTCAACAAATCAGCTCCAAGAACCACCAATATGAAACTTATTTTTTGCAATAATATTCTATAGTCTAGGACTTTATTCTTTTCAGTATGCTAAGATTTTGCTGATGAGACCTCAGAGATTTCTTTTTCTCATCATAAATTTTTCTCAAATTAAAAAAAAAAAAATAAATAAATAAAAGCAAGAGATTCGAAAGACTTCAGCTGCTGGCAATATCAAATCCTTGATTCCTTTGATATGTTTGGGTTCATGAGGGGGAGGTTCTTAAGACAGAAGGAAGAGATATCACCGTGTTTTAGCAGTACAAGAAAGTACATCAAAGCTAAGGGGATAGGTCCTAAAATATTAACTACAGTCCAGATGGCTTGTGTGGGTGAAACTTGAGAATGTTTTATGAGAAATCACACAAAATTCAGATGCTATAGAAACAAGAGACAAAACAGAAAGAAAAAAAAAAGTAAAAAGAGGAAAATATATTACTGACTCTGCTAGACACGTTAGGTAACATTTCGTAAATATCAGCTGGAGGAAGTCATGACCTTAAGTCTTTCCTTAAGGCCAAAGATTAGGTGCTGTGTAGGACAAGTTTAATGTACAAATGACATCATTTGCTTTGAGCTCTTACTGTAAGGTGGAGACTTGTATATTCTTCTTAGAATAAACCTTGGCTTAAGACATGAGTTTCATGGAGATGTCAGTGTACCAGGGTCAATTAACAAAGAGTATTTTGTAATTGTCTGACACTACCTCTCTCCCCTAATTAAACAGAAATGGAAAGAAAATAGGATACTTTTTTTTTCTTTTTTTAAGTAGGGGAGAAAATCTGTTCTGTGTGGGAGACAATGTGGGTGTGAAATATGGGATTCTGTAACATTCACAGGAACTTCGTTGGAAATGACATGATAGCCAGGATCATGCTATTAAAACAGACTGTGCCAGGTACAGGCATAAAATTGTCCCAGCAGGTATATCTGCTAGCAAGGCTCAGATGAAACTCTGTCTCCCCACAGTGATTAACTCTGTTCATAATGGCTTTTAACCCTGGTAGACTCAATACTTCCTGGCACAAGAATATTTAGAAGTAATCTTGGATAATTTTGCTTCGGAAAAGAAATCTATTTCAAAAAGTGAAACATTCATTTCAGAATGAATCAATTATAATTTTATTTTGGATCCCAGGATACGCTATACAAAATATATACTATTAATGCTGTCATTTATTGCTTAAATAATTAACAGTCCTTGTTAGTTAGAACTGCCTGTGATGTCTTATTTTCTGTGTCACAGTGGTATCTGTTTGTGCTGGGTAAAACTATTTGATAATTCTATGTGAAAAATAAAAACCTGGACTCTAATTATCTCATTGACCTGTGGACATCTAAACGTCTAATTTAGTATTTTGTTTGCTGTGAACTTTTTTTTTTTTTTTTTGGAAAAACACACATTTTGAGTTGATAATACAGACTGTTTTAAGGCATACTGCAAACATGTGCACCTGTCTTAGTTAGCTGCCCCTTAAATTAGAATGCATAAGTCTTATCCAATGTTTAAAAAACGTTTAGCCTGACAGTCTTTAGGGAAAAAAATGCTATTGCTTTTATGATATAAATGCAATGAAACCTCACCTTTTGGAACGGCCTATGTTTCTCCATTGATGGAGAAGGTTAACAACAACTCGCTTCCCAACACATTTAAATGGTAAGTGTGTTGAACTGAGGAATGAATCTGGATACCACTAATTATTGTTTATATATTAAGAAAAAAGAAAAATATTCCTTGACTTTTTTTTTTCAGGTTAAAAAAATAAAAAAAGTATGACATGCTATTTCTAAAGAGAAAATGATGTTCTCATCTTCCTTGACAAATTTATTTCAAGCTAAGATATTAACAGGAAAACAGCTGCTTTTCTAATTAGTGCATTCATTGCTTACCTTCTTTTCATTCCTTTTCATTCCTCTTTTCATTCCTGTACAGAAAGTGGTCACTTTGATCTACATGTTTAATCAGTTAAGCGGCACTACGCCCTTGTAATTTAAAGATAAGATATTCACAAAATAAAATATATACCTAAAAATGGATTTGATCATTGATGATAGATCTTTTTAAAACACACTAGTAAGAATAAAAAAAAAAAAATTGCTACTAATATGCCATTAAACTATGTCATTACACTAGTGAAAATGAAAAAAATAATATGGTCAAGCAATCAAAAGGCTCCTTTGCATTCCAAATGCCCCCCAAAAATGAAAGTTCCAAGTTTTAACAAATACTAATAATTATTACCTTGACTGTAGATTCAACATTTGCGTAAGAGAAACTCAGATTTTTTTCGTGAATCTTCTCCCTTCCCTCTTAAACTTTCAGATCTGTACATAATCTGACCAAAAGATGGGAGTGGGGATGATTTTATTATAATATACCTTTTGTCTAGTCTTTAAAATTTGATAAACTATATTTATTTAACCTGTGGTTCTTGGTGTTTATACACTTAAAAATGCAAACCAGCTTATCAGTGGGTAATAGAACACATTTTCATAGTGTTTTTGTTTTCCTTTCTAATTTGTACTAATGTTAAAATTTTATTAAACTAATGTCCTTTTTTTTTCTATGTATCTGAATATTCCAACAATAAAATCTGTTCCTTCCCCCCCCCTTTTTTTTTTTTTTTTTTTTTTTCAAAATACGGCACTGTGATAATCCAGAAATTAGCTGGGATAAGCCAAAAACATATGCATCAATATTTACAAGAGGTGATCTTTGTCAAAGGTGGCCTGGTGCCCATAGCCCAGCACATATAAACTGCAGTTGAGGATGGTGCCATCTAAATGTGACCTGTGACTGGAAAACAAACATATTATGCCTAGCAATGGCAACACTCTGCTCACTATGAGATATACAGTTGTCTGACAGTTCAAAATAAAAGTATAAACAATACTAAAATGTGGAAAAAATATGAATAATAACTAAACATAATTCAGCAGCTACAGATTTGAACCTGTATTAATGTCAACAAAAAGATAATAAAATTTGTTTTAAAGCCTCAAACACAGTTTGATTAGAAACTAGTGCCCAGATTCATCAGAAGCTGTCAATTGCCATTTGCTGTGCTAATTTGAGACATTCATGTATTTAAATATAAGGATATATATATTTTTTTGCTATTCTACTGCCCTGCAGATTCTGCTGAAACAATTAAAACTGGCTTACTTCCCAGACATCTCTGTAAAGTATATTTTGCTTATGAAAAATAGAACATATAGGGTCCTAAAATGAAAAGTGTGGCAGAAAACTTTTGGCTGGCAAGTTTTCAAATTTGGCAGAAGTGTTTCAATCTCAAAACAAGGAAGATAAACTGGTTAAGATAGATAAACAGGATAAACAGGAAGATAAATTCCTGGCTAAGCCCTTAACATCCACAAAATTACAAATAATTGAGATAAATAATGTTCCTTAGAGCTTTTGCCAAATATCTGTAATTTTTTTTTTGTTGATTAAATTTGATATTGAATACAGGTAAACATACCTGCATTTAAAAATGTATTAAATAGCTTTTGATTTATGTGACTATGACCAAACATACTATGAACAAAACTGCATGAACTGTAGCTCTCAGAATTCAGTTACTAATGAAATACGGGCAAGTGGTCTGTTGGAAACAGGCTAACAGCCAATCTCAGCTTAAACACAGTCAATAACTATCACGCATAAACTGAAAAGAAAAGAAGTTGAGAAGGAAATCTTGAGAAGGGAATAAGGTGTGCACTTTTGTATAAATCATGGAAAGGGATAGGGAGATTAAAGAGATATTTAGGTGTAGTATATGGAAGCAATATGGCTGTTAGCATAACCTAGAGATATCAACTTTTACTACAAGATACGAAGAAGCTGAACTGGGTTCTCCTTAGAAATTCTTCATGGGTTTCCTCACAGTGTAATGTTGTGACTGGTGTGCTCCTTCCTCAGCCCAAGCTGACTTTTCATAAGTAACCATAGGTGTTAACTATCAGTGAGGTTATCTGGTGGTTGCCTCCCTGATCTCTTCCCCCATTCAGACATTAACCATCAATAGCAGTCCCGATGGCTGCATCCTGATAGAGAGATACAGGCTAACTGAGTACACACCAGCCAAAATTTGGCTGAAATTAAAGAATGAACTATAAATCAGTCATCTTATCCCATAAATATGGGGACAGCCCGAGAGCCCATTGAGCTTTTCTTGCATGGCAGTAGGATGCATGCCAGGATCTCCCCTTGAGCAGGGATGCCTCTCAGGGACACTCCTCACGGTTGAGAGATCCTTGCCACAACAGATCTATGGTAAGTGGCTATAGTGCACTCTCTTTTTGAACTTGTAAACTTTACTGAATTGTATATTTGACTATGCACAGAATTCTTTAGTCATAAACTGTTGACCAAGTCTGGGACTAGGATTGGAACCAGCTGCAGCCAGACTCCTCTCAGAAGGAGTTTGGAAAGCAAGGGGGTCCAATTTGAACCCCATGACTCAAAAAGAGGTCTCTTCAGTAATTCTGTGTATTGTACCCCATGCAATAAATCATAAGTGACCTTGCCGTAGAATCTCATGAAACCATTGTCCATATCAATAAAACCTGTTACTATTTCTTTCACACTAGTGAAGTGCATTATGTCACTCAACTCCACCACCACTCATTCCGTGACAAATATCAACCTGCTCAAGTCTATTTTTAATTAGATTATATATAAAGAAATATTCAAGTAGGTGTGTTTGTTTACTTTTTCAACACATAAATATACAGTACATGCACAAACACATTGTGTTAAAGGATTCAAAGAAAGCATATCTCTGTTCAAGCAAGCCTATAACCCTTTATGCCCCTTCCAAGGCAGTTTCCATTAACATTTGTGTTTTAATCACTCCACTAAATCTACTAAAATACTTTTTTAGAAGTCTTACTGTTAGAGAGGTCATATCTGTATCAATCCAAGATTGTAATCCTCAGGCATTATGAAAGGGAGGTCAGAGGGTCAAACGGATTTTGGTTCCAATGAGCCAAAATCATTTCTCAAAGTGATCTTATACAGTTTGAATACTGTAGTGTAACAGAATATCTACTCTGTAAATATCACTGAGGTACCTTCAAGTACCTAAATATGTTCTGAAAGAAACGATAAGTATGGATTTACAAGACAACAGACAGATATCTACTTTAGCAGCAAAGAATGCCAACAGGCTTTGTGATGAGGGAGGAGATATCCTATTGTCTGTTTCTTCTTCTTCACCAATTTTGAGTCCATGCTATCTTTGAAGGATTTCTCTACAAAAGATGTTTCTCACCAAGAATGTATTCAGAATGAGACCTCATTTTCTTTCTGTAATGAAGTTTACTTCATTTGGAATTGCTGAAGCACAAAAAGAGTGGAAATCTCAAAGCCATTTTGCACATGTTTTTCATTGCAAAGTGTAGCACACTGTAGGCATTTAGGGCTGACTGGAATGCCCAAGGTTAGATTGGTTCTCAAAAAGCTTAACCAGATGTTCTCAAAAAGCTATGCAAGATGTTCTGGAAGATAGAGATGAGAAGAAGAAGATGACAAAAACATTCATGAACATATAATTAATACATGAAAATATGAGGATTTATATATTAATGACTAGTTGTTGCAGAGCTAAAATTCTGGAATTTGATACATTTGTCTAATCTGAGTCAATGATCATAGGGTGTCAACAGGAATGGAAAAGAGAAGTAAACATGCCTTTTCTATCAATGGTCACCAAAAAGGGTAGCACATTCTAATACACTAAACAGGAAAATATGTTGTAGATGAAACCAGGTAATGATAGAATAATGTTTAGATATCCATACTCAGACATTGATTATGCATGCATTCAAGAATATTAACGGAGATTTAAAAAGAAGCTGTGCTGAAAATGGTACTATTCAATTCTTAGAAGGTGGAATGAGACTGTATTTTTAATATGATGAAAATAATCCTGGCAGGAACAGAAAATATACTTGAAAATGGGACTAAAATTCCAAATTACCTTTACAAATTTGGAGGTATGGATGCAAGTTTCCTTGATCCACATGAATTCTGTACAATAGTGGTAATGACAAAGCACAAACTGAGGCAAAGATAAATAACTATGAGAGTATAAAATGAAAAACAACTATCTATATAACCATTCTGTTGAAAGGATCTAGGGATTATTGTAATTTTCTTGCAAATTGTTTGGTACTCTTAAATTACTACAGCCCATTTCTACCACACAATCAAGGAATAAACAGTATCAATAGAACATGCAGAATCTGCCTGCTTATATAAGGATCCTTCTTTAAACAGTGTTTTAGCAATCACAGCACATTTTCTAAATTTAAAATAATAAAGCTAAATCACATCTCAACTTTTAAAAGCTGGAACTCCTTAAAAGCAGTTAAAGTTCATTGCAGGTGCCAATACTGATAGACCAGTCTACCGAAATTCCTATTATCTGAAAAACTGTGTCTGCCAGAGAATAAAGCTGAGATTGTCCTCTGGGGAAAAACCACTATCTATATTCACTAAAGGTTAAAACATCTCACATAACTTACTTGGATTTCAAGTATCTTTTAAATTTTATTTTTTTCTGAGGTGTAAGCCTAAGTCATAGGCTCCAGTAAGTTGTAATAGCTGAGTTAAAGGCTAGTGGAAGTGAAGTTTTCCGCTGTGGTGAACCCTGAAGTAAATGAATTAGGGTTGCAGCTTCAAATTTTGCCTCACTTCAGAGCTATGATTTAGTAACAGACAAGAACAACATCCTTTAAAATACTTTAAATAGTTCTAATTATTTAAATCATACAATAAAAGAGAATATTCTCCAAATGTAGTGTATATTCCAAATAGATAACTTGAGTTTCCTCTGTTTGAAAATAAAAAAATATATATATTTTGAGGTATTCTGATTTTTCTTAAGAATTCCAGGTTACTTCATTGATGTATTCATTGAACATAATTTAAATAAATAATTGGTATAATAAATGAAATGTAACCAATATAATAATTCTACAAAATAGTCCAGGTGGCAGAGCGGTCATATTTGTTGTTTGTTTTATAGCTGCTTATACTGAACAACAGAAGGTGAAAAGAAAGTGAGTTTTTAATGCATACTCTGAGGATTGCATCTGTGACCCACTAATACACACACTGACTGTTTTTACTGCTGGTATGATCTTAGTGCTTGAAAGATATAAGATTTTTTGCAGCACTTGATACATATTTACTATAGTAATGAAGAATAAATAATTCAAAGCATAAGGGAAAGGGCCTGTAAAAAAAGGGTGCTACCAATTTTTTTTGTTCTCAGTTTTAATCAAATTTAAAATATATTCCAACACTTATTTCTTCTTGGACTGCATGCAGCATCTAAAATACTTTTTTTTTTTTTTTTCCCAATGGAATTTTTAAATTGCTTAAGATAGCACAGGATGTCTGCTACTTTTCTACAACACCCACAGGCTGTGTCACTGCTCAGCTCCAAATAGAGGGAGGTTTTTCATGACAATTTACCTGAAACAAGCAAAAAGACTGATGAGAAGAGTGGGGTTGCAGCTCCACCTCTTCCACCATCAGCCAACAACAGAGTACACCGCATAAAAGGAGATAAGGATAGTCTGGCTGAAGAAAACAACTGCCCATCTCCGAGGCACAACAGGAATATGGGAACATCAGTGCCTTAAGAACCTGCATGTGGCACAGTGCTTCCTACATCACCTCCCAACTTGGTGCAGCTTTCCTTGACACCACAGAATATCTCAGAGCAGGTCACAGTCAAAGCCTAATTTATTTCTAAAGCTAATTTGGGACACCATACAATTTGTCAGTCTAATGTCCAGGCAGCGAACTGAAAAAAAAAAAAAAGCACATTCAACAGGATGAGAGGTGACTGGGAGACAGCGTCTGGTTGTGAGGAGCTTAATTCCAGCTCATGCTTCTGTGCATATCAACTTCATGTTTTTGTTTTAATTCCATGGAAGACAATAGGAATTATATAACTCATATAAGATTGACTAGCTAAACAGTTGGGGGGGGTGGGGTGGAGTTTGTATCTTAAAAATGTAAAAAAGAATCCCAACTACCCTAGAAACTATTCTCCTGACCCCTCTTCTTTCTAGTTCCAGCATCACTTCTTTCCCATTTACAAGACAAGAAGGTGAAATTTAAGGAATTTCTGGTGTGGGTGAGTAGCTAGCAAGCACAGCAGATGTACGAAATTTTTTTCTGTGGCTTTCAACAGTACTTCAGCCATGGCAAGACTGCTTTTAACATTCATGTTGTATAAAAAGGAAAAGTCCTGTGGTTGATGAAGCTTCGTTATGCTCATGTGTCTTATTTAAAGGAAAAGTAAAGGCTTAGATTGTTAGTTAGAGCTGTGGTTATGCTGATAGCAGAGGCAAATAACACTCCAATAAATTACAATACTAAAAAAACGTTCTGTACCAGGGTCTCCTGGCATGCTCCATGTTGCGGGATTCAGACCTACAATGTCTTCTACCGACAGAGGAACGTATGCAGTTTTGGCATTACTAAAAATCATGGCACTAATCTATACAAACATCTGCAAAAATGGGTGTTTAGAAGCAGGAAACACTGGCACTGGTATTTTATATTACTAAAGTTGATTGAGTGCTGCCAGCAGGTCGAGGGAGGGGATCCTGCCCCTCTACTCAGCTCTGGTGAGGCCACGTCTGGAGTACTGTGTCCAGTTCTGGGCTCCCCAGTACAAGAGGGACTGGAGCATCTATCTTATGAGAAAAGACTGAGCAAGCTAGGCCTGTTTAGCTTGGAGAAGATTGAGAGGGGATCTTATCAACATGTACAAGTACCTGAGGGGAGAATGTAAAGAGGATGGGGCCAAACTCTTCTTGGTAGTGGCCAGCAACAGAGCAAGGGGTAATGGGTATAAATTAAAATAAAAGAAGTTTAATCTCCATATCAGGAAAAACTTCTTGACAGTGAGGGTGTCGGAGCCCTGGCACAGGCTGCCCAGAGAGGTTGTGGACTCCTTCTCTAGAGATCTTCAAAGCTGGTCTGGTCTGGATGCCACCCTGTGACATGTGCTGTAGGTGTCCGTGCTTGAGCAGGGGTTCTCTAGAGGTCCTTTCCAAACCCAACCATTCTGTCATTCTGTGAAAATTTAGAAAAATCTATCACAAAATTTCTGTTGGACTCCGTCTTCTGGACTCTCTACCTTTACAGAAGCTTTTGACAAAAGACTTCTGTTTTATAACTCCTCTTTTCTAAATATTCTCTTTACACAATACCTCTTCCAACCTTTTGTCTTTATTGAACTTAACTTCAGTTTCTATCTTACACAAGCATCATCTCTGCTTTTTTTTTTTTTTTTTTTCTGTCAGTCTCAGAAAATCTCTATGCAGAGAAAGTGGATGGCTGCCCGCTCATTCCCAGAAACAGTCTCATTAAGACTTGGTTCCGGCAGTTTGCAGGGCAACACTCAGGAAGTTGATAGCCTATTTCAATTGAGCTATGTATTTTTGACCTAAACAAAGAAATTCCATTTTCATTCAAAAAGCAGTTTTTAAACTTTCTAAATATTGGAACTATATTTTGGACACATAAAATATTCAGGTTTGAATGAAAAAAAAAAAGAATTATTTAATTGAATCCTTTCTCTGTAATGCTTAATATGTTCGTGAAACATTAAAAATGATAAAAATACCTAAAGCAGCTATCCAAACAAATCTAAACATTACCATACAATCGATTATTTCTGCATATCAGTTGATTTCATCTCCTTTCATTCCTGTTTTATGCTTTGTCACACAAGTGGAACAGTGAGATAAATCAACCATTTATTTGTCTTATTGCATAAATCTCACAGCAATAAAATGGAATTGATCACATAAAGAAGTTTAAGATGAGTTTCAGTGAATTCTTGAGATGCTGTAAATTAATCATGCAAGCCGATATTATACTTCCTCAAGGGAAGTATATTTTAATAGCTCTTTTTCCCAATATTTTCCTCCTTTGATATATTTCTAAATGTTGTAACTATTCTTATTTTTTTCTAAGCTTATTGCACCATTAATTTTCCATACTGTTGTGTGTTGCAAAATAAATCAAGAAAAGCTCTTCATTACTGAGAAAAATAAACAACCAAATTACTAGGAAATTCAAAATTACGGTATGACTATACATTCAGCAAAAATTAATGCATTCCAATCTTTGATTAAATCAAAACAGATGACACTGTAAGAGGATCCATAAAAAAGGAAAGCTATACTATATGTAGCATGTAATGTGACTCTCAGATAAGGTTTCAGGCAGTGAAATTTGAGGTAGTCAACTTGTCCTTTGTTTCTCATTGATGCTGTCCACAATATAATATTTTAAATAATTAAAAATGCATTTTATTCATTTCCAAACTGCCTGATTAATAACATTGTAAAGTATAGTCTAATTCCCTTATGGAAAGATTAATTATGTATATAAATATAGATAGATGTACATACATTAATTATTTTATGTGCACAGACATAATTTAATATAGGGTTACTACTAACTCATGGATACAGATGAATATTGTTAGTACAAGTTCCTCTTCACTATCCTGTCTTTTTTTTTTTTTTTAAAAGATCTGAAACAAATGGAAAAGTGCAGTCCTTGCTTGCTCATTAGTTCCTTTACTAAGTCTGCTCTGTATCTACCGATTTGTGCAAATCATGGCAATCCATTCTATGATTTTGTTAGCACTCTCCAAAAATTGGAACAAAATCAGGAACATTTTCATACCAGCCCCCACAGTGTGAATGAACAGTAACAAGAGTAGAGATCTAGGTTAAACTGCTGCCATGAAGATGGAATCACCTCCCTATCTCCAGTGTTAAACAACTTATCAAACTTTATGGTACAAAAACAGGTTTAAAAAACTAAAACCAGTGACTGACCAGATAATATAATTCAATTTATACAAAAAAAGTGATTTTTTTTTGTTTATTCTAATGCTATTCTTTTTAGAGTGACAAATATCACATCTACATGGTTCTTAATCTTTAACCCTTCTTTTCAACCTGATGTTCTTTTATTATTACTATTACTACTTTCTCTTCTTCTGGAGGCTGATTCACCACAAAGCGCTTTATATGGATGAAAACAATGTGTATTTTGGTTCATAGCAAGCCCATTGAATTTTACATCTGATTTAGAGTATAAAGACAGGGTCATTTGTATACAGTTATATGCATGGGGTGGAATGTGAATACTGGTAGACAAACTGGTAACAGCATGGGAAAAAAATGAGTTAGAAACAGGGCAAATGTTGACAGTAGTATACAAATAGTGGGGTTTGTATGTCATCCTGTCATCCCTCAAATTGTGTTTATATCATATAACTTGACTCACTGCTGTTGAAAGTAAGTCCTGCTAGATTAAGGATATGGTAAATGGTTTTGGCAACATTTTGCCTTTTTACCATAATTTGAAGGAACTGACATATCATATTTTCTTTAGACAAAAGAAAGTGCATGCAAAAACAAACAAAGCAGTGTAATGGGATAGCTGATTTCAATACTAAAGCTAGTGCAAATTTAACAACTTTTTTACTTTGATTACTAGATTTTCCAGATATAGATGTGCATTTTTACTATATTGTATTCCAGCACAGCTGTAGAGATGACTCTTCCTCTTCCTCCTTGCAACATTTGCAGATGATCCTTCATTTGTTTCAAATTCAAATATAGTGCAATCAAAGGATGAAGTATACTGGCCTACTGATTGGATGGAAAATGAATATATTAAAAAAAAAAAAAAAAGACAAAAAGAAAAAGACTTTTCTGTAAAATTAATGACCTAATCTGATTTATGCACAGAATTGTGTAAGACAGGGACATGAACTTCCACAGCCAGGTCTAAAAAAAGCTCCTTTTTTCAGAGCTAATGTGTAGATATACTTGACTTAGTGTAATCTGGAAATATCTTCTGAGAAAAATAAATACAGAGGAAAGGAATGGGCCATGTAATATACTAGAAGAAAACATAGCACCTAGAAGTTGCTTATTTTGCAGTGTTTGCATAAGCAAAATAATGACTGCTTTCTATATAGACTTTGTACATACAGGAGTCAAACTAGACCATTTCACCAGACCTCTAGGCTTCCCAGCATGCAATTGGCCTTTCAAAGAACCATAAGCTTCAACAGAAGGTTAACAGATTCAAAATATTAATCATAAACATTTTCAAGTAATGCCATTTTCAGAAGGATTGGGTTTCCAATCTTTCCAGGAACCAAGCAGCTATTTGCAGACTGTTGTCTGCAAATCACAATACTGTCATTCATTAACTAAAATTAACTTTGAAAATGTTACATACCAGATGCTAAATGTTATAGTGGTTTTGTTAACTTTCACATATCCCCTTTCCATTTTCACTTATCTGATATATCTCTTCCCTTATTTAGGCTGGACATTTAAACTGGAAATATTTAGGGACATATGCGTACAACAGCATATTTGCTGATTCATAGCTATGAATTTTAGATGATACAATACAAGAAGACAATATAAAGAGAAAATAAAAAAAACAGCTGAAATTAAGGTTCAAAAAAGTAATTAGGAACTTTAAATAAGATTCAGAAGAATCATCCAACATTCATGAAACACACTTCAAATGCATTTTAATGAGGAAGAGAAGTAATTTTCTTCAGTTCCTTAAATTTACCAAGCTAACGATGCTTCATTTTCTTTACCAACACGAAGAGCATTCTGATTTATAGTAGATAAAACAGGATAAAATATTTGTAGCTCAAACTGGACAATCCTTTTTTTCAGAGACATACTAAGCATACTCAGCTCCTTGCTAGAGAACTTTGAATTTATGGTCTTAACAGAGGTCAAACCTGTCAGCTTTTATTGCATTGGCTCGACCTGTATTGCTCTGTCCACAGCACCTGGGATGAAAGGATTAGTGAATCACCTCTTTCCACTGTGTGGATCAATAGAGAAAACACTCCCAGAGATGCTTCTGAAGTTCTGTTGAATTATGATTAACGAGAGCGTTATGGTTTCTTGGTTTCTTGTTGATTCCTCAACACTCTCACTAAAGTCTGAGCCAAAAAAAAAAAAAAAACCTCTTTGCTCCAGGTTCTCTTTGCCCTCAGGAAGCCTAATTTCCAAGTTTTCTGATGGCTGCTGTAGTTTCCTCTTCACAAACAAAATACTCCACTCTAGAGATTTCGACCTGTTTACATGACTAGAATATCAGAATAAACACACTAGCTGTATACAGGCAGGCAAAAAGCAAGGGAACAGTCAATCGAGCATGAAAATATGCAATTCTTCCCTCGTTACAAAGAGTTATAACATTACCTCTCAGTCCAAAAGAAGAATTCCTGTTGAAAAGAACTTTTGTCATCACAAAGCAATATAATCAAGAATACATCATACAGCCTTCAGTGAAGCTTATTACTACTGAAGAGCGGAAATTAACCCTTTTGTTAACCAGTAGTATGAATGACCTTACACATGTTTCCTTTGATTTTCCTGGCAAGAAGAAGCTGGCAGTATCAAACATAAAGTTTATATCAAACATAAAGAACAATGTTTTTAAATCTACATAACCAGGTCACTATTTATATCAGTTGGGCTGCAGTATATGTACATACAGCAATCAGTCACATGAGCTGAGGATAGTAATCTTTGGCTACTTATTGAAATATTTTACTGAAACCTTTTTCAAAATACATCTCCAAAACTGTCTACAAAAGAAGCTTCGAACCAGAATTTGTGCTGCAGAATTGACCTACAGAGCTGAATTACTATGTAGCTCTTTTTCTTTTTTTTTCTTTTTTTTTTTTTTTTTCTGAATTCAAGATCAACTATGTCTTCCTCATATGACATAAAGCATTGTTCTTTGACAAAGACACTGTTCAATTCAAAAGCTGCTTCAGGCTCTATAATTTTAGAAACCATGCTATGGTGTAAGACAGGATAACCTCTTCTGGAATGGTACATACCTTACACTAATGCAATACATAAAGACACCAAAGAAAATAACTGAAGGGCATTTGTGTTGACAGTGCCAGTTTAAGTAATCTAATCTTGTTGATCCACCAAAACTGCAAAATCCTGAGGTTTTTTTGTTCCCTGTCAGATGTCTTGTTTTTAACTGCTGTGACAATGCTGAAGCCTTCATCCTTTCAGAAGCCAGCAGTTATAGCAGGCTACATACCATTGTATTGAAGTGACTGAAGCATAGCCAAACATCGTATTTGTCATCATATTTCTGTATTTCCTTTTTCTCTTCTGTCCTATCATTGGAACAATTTGTCATTGTCCTTTTCAGAAAATATTCCCTCTCCTAATCACCCCTCAAAAGCAACAAGCTGGTAAGAAGACTGAAAGGAACATGCAACATGACACAATAGGCGATCAGTGTGCTGTGGGTGTTACAAGTTACAGTGGTGCTCCAACTCAATCATACTTTTCTACATGATATTTGTACACCTGGCTACTTGCAGTTTATACTGTGCATCATAAATCAGGATTTTCTGTAAGGTAAATCTAGTGGTGCCCTGTCACCAGAATCTGTTATTGCTGCTAACCTCCCTCTGCTCAGATGCTGTCTATTGGTGAGGGCACAACTAGTGCTGGTGTCACCTGTGGCTCCCCGCTCCCTTTCCTTCATAGATAGTCCTTGAAGGCTCAGGCATTCCTGAGCTCTGATCTGAGCACCATGGGGCCTGCGAGGCCTAGCTAGGTGCCATGAGGCCCAGGCCTCTGACTGCACATGGGCTGCTCCCATGGCTTCGCACCACCAGGTCCCAAGTTGGCCATTGAAACCAGGCAGGAGGAACAAGACCTCAAGGGTCCACAACTGGACTGGGAACATCACCCATCTCTTATAGTCACAGGAAAAAAAAAAAAAGGTGGGGGTGGTACTACAGTGTTTTAAGGATATTGCTCTCTTTCTAAAAGAGCTACAGATCTAGACATGTGTTGTCTGTATAGCTCTCATTAGAGGAAATGTCTAGGAAAGATATCTCAACATTTCCAGCTCTCCCTCTCCCACTTGATCACAGATGCAGAGGAGAAGGAAAGACCTTCTATACCATTTGCATTGGCTCTTTGGTTAAAGTGCTTTTATACTGAGAAAGGACAGCTGCCACAAGATTTTAAAGCCTGAAATTTCCTCCACCTGTGCTGGTCCCTGGTCACAGATCTGATTCTTGGTTTTTGTCATAACAAGCTTAATTATTGAAGAAAAAAATTTCTCTTGCCATTATTTCAATGCACATTAGGTAAGCATAGAAGAAATGTCAAAATGTCTACTGCACAAATGCTTCACACATACACACCCTACTGAACAGTTTCTTCTTCCCCTTAAATGTGACATACCCTGTTTAAAACCAAATTTAAAACAGCATTTTATTTGCATAATCTATATATATCTATGAAAGCGTGACTTTGAGATTATTCAGCATCAAATCTCTCATTTCCACCTACAATTAAAAAGAACAGTCTATTTTCTAGGGGATCTTTTTTATATATTTTTCTTGGTCTTAAATGGGAATGTAGGAAAAGAACCTTTCTGAAACATGCCTTTTATCAAAGCTTCTTCATTACTGGTACAAGGTAGCTTAATCATCATTGTTTTGTGTCATGAACCTTCTAACTTTTTTTTTAGCTTTCTTATACACATCGTTCTATGTTGCTCTTTCTGAGCTGCTCAGATTGTTTTTCCACAAGGAAAATGCAAGTTGTCTAGCACATATTCCATTTGTTACTAGACTTGGTCCGTAACTTGCAAAAAGTCTTGGCAAATTATTAACATAGAAAAAAAGTGTTAATTGAAAAAGAAGTCCTCTGATGAATCTTCTTTGGATCAGGCTGGAAATGTTTGGAGCTTTACAAACCTTCTCTTAAGGTAATATCAGCCATTCTCAATGGACTATTTCTTTTCTTTGAAAAAGGTTTTGTACAAGACCTATGCTACAAAATCTTCACAGTTATACACAGAAGGTGTTAAAACATCATATGAAAAAATATCACAGACTGAATAAACTGGGAGGGTATGTAAAACAATGCAAATTTTAATAGCACCGTCTTTTGCAAGAAAAACTGTGAGGTGCTATTAGCAAAACTGGAAAGCTAAAAAGAACAGTAGCATCATAAACACAAAGAAAAGGCAGGAGATGATGTAAACAGAGTGCTAAGGAAACAGCGTAGTCTTTTTTGAAAGCTTGGGTTATGCTTTGTATAAGAATGTTGGTATCAAATATCAGGCAATGCTGCGGTTGCACCTAGTCATGTGGCATTCTGGCTTGCTGGCCAGAAGGTTAGCAAGATTGCTAGCATCTGCTAACAGAATGTGTACATGCCTGTGTACACGCCATCGAGATTTTGACTACACAACTTTGGTGAATTTGTTCTTAAAATTTTACATGGCAATCTTCTGAGCTTAGGCTCTGCAAAATTTCATACAGTAACATTTCTTGGAAGTCTTGGTGCTCCTACAGAGACTGTATCTGACCGCTTTTTCCACTGGTGTACACTTTGATGACTGTTGTCAGTCAGTGGCTGCAGCAGTGGCCCTGTCCAAAGACAACCTAATTAAAGAGCTGTCTCCCTATATCAGTCCTAACAGTTTATCAATTGCTTTTCATTATGACCTCCTGAGAGTGGGTAGGATGCCTTGCACCTTCAGTTGCACCTTCAGCTGGAATGTTACCAGAATGTTACTAGCTTCATTCACAACTCATGGTCTATTGGGAAAGAACAATTTAAACTTCTCTAAATGTAAAAGCTGTAATTTTTCTCAGTCCTGAAAAGGTCCTCACAAGTTTGGGAAACTTTCCAAGCCCTTTCCTACACATATGTATCCACATAATGTCAAGATACTTTCTCGCTTGTAAGAGTCCTCTTCAACTTTTCTAAAAGTGGATTTATTAGATATGCATAGGAAAAAAGATAGCTGGCATCCATTCTCTGTACTCATTTTCATATATAGCTCTCCTGAATTCTAATATATAAGTGCATACCATCTTGCAAGTGACATGGGCCTCTTAGACAGAACAGAAAGTATTCAGATCTGGGAGTCACTTTTAATATAGACTTGTGCTCTGGGTCACAGACTTGCTTGTTGTACCATCTGTATCTCCGGTGATCTCCAGACACAGCACAGGACATTTTTCCTACCTTCTCCAAGGATTGAATGACCTTCCACTTGACAGTCGTTCAAGTGACTCTCTTAACGTTTTAAAGTTAAATGCAAAACATTTCTCTGAGTGATTTCCCACTTGATACTATACACATAGCTACATCTGTTATTCTTACCTCATATTGCCCCCTGGTACTTGAAGGACAGATGATAAATCTCAGCTAGATTGTATTTGGCTTTGCATGGGCTTGAGGTGAATCAGACAAAAGGGTACAAGGAGCTTTTCCTGTTTCCTTGAGCATACAGGCAAAAGGCAGACACAAGAGGCAATCTTGGTCCTGATTTAATAGTGCACAGTTGATATATTTAATATTTTTAGGAGCACCAGCTACCAAAAGAGGACATATGAACCTCTGATTGGGTCAGCAGTGAAGCTAGGCAACATTTTTTGATGAACCTTAAGTTCATTCAAAAGTACAATTTAAAGGAGACCAAAAATATTAGCAAATGGAGTTTGAATTTGGTGACTAGCCTCATCCTTCATTTTAAAAACAGAAGAAAAAAATAAATAGAACAAAAGAGAAAGGATACAATACCAAGAGGATTATATATTCTGTTTCAGTTGAATCTCTGTCTTGATTAGTTTTACACAGTTGGATGTGAATAAAAGTGAATAAAAGATCCTTAGTTTTCACACAGTGTAGCTATGAGGAAGGCCAATATTGAAAGAGCACAGACAGTTCCCTTTTAAAAAAGCACAGCAACACAGGCCTATAAAGACAGGAAATTGGAATCTTGTCTATATCAAACAATTGCATCTCTTTCATACACTGATCATCCAATGCACTAAAATCAGTTAGACGGTCTTATCCTACTTCTCCTATTAGGATGCTTTTGAAAAACCTACTACCTTGGATGACCAGAAACATTTTCATTTCAGGGTCATATTTGTCCATGTCTACTGACACCATCCAATTGCTCTTGTACTGGTGCTGTCCTCAGAACAGTTTTCTCCCTGGCCTTTACTTTCCCACCAATGTATAATGCACAACCATTTCAGTTCATTTCAGTTTTCAGTTCTCTAGACTGATGATCCTCAAAGTCCATTTTTCCTCTTTCAAAAAAGACTTTGCTTTGATTCTTGTTGCAACACTTCTCTTTACATGTTCCAGTTTGAAATGACCTTGATAGGTGAGCAAAACTAACCATAGCATTCCAGATGAAGTTTCATTCCTGTCTTATGCAATGGTATTAGTGCTTCTTTTTCCCTCTGGGATGTGGGTCTTCTGATGCTTCCAATGGTAGGTAACATTTAAATTAGCACAGCAATTCATATTTCTTGGCAGGCTTGAAGCCTGAGCTACTGTAAGTCAGCAGAAGAGATGGAGTTAATAGCAGAAAAAAAAACACACATGAACATAGGAGTATACTCCTGAGAAGTTGCAGGAAACTGTTATAATAAGACTACTAACTTTGGGTTAAAGGAGAAAACAAATAAAACATAAGTGTTGCTGCTAACGCTTTGGGTCAGATAAGCTAGATTAAAATCGTATTTGTTTTAGCCTTGGGAGAAGGCAAGTAGTAAACTGGGAAATAAGAATTATTATTACAGTTAGATATAGACAAATATAAATCAGATTAGCTAAATAGTTTAAACCAAATGACTGAGGATGGTGCTGCACTGTGACTATGAGGTTGTAAGAGAAGGCAGGGGGAAGACACTGGCAAGTTGCATTGCATACTATCTCCCCATATGTTGCTGGACTGATTAATCAGGGTTTCTAATAGAAATGTACCATCCACCATTGAGTTTAATTTCACTTTTTCACTGGAACAGTCTGTACATACTGAGCTTTCTATTTAAGATACTGAAACTTAGAGCCACATTATCTGTTCAACACCATTGTTACTGAAAACAAAAACAAATTAATTACTCTTTTTAATTACCTTAGACATTTTTTTTCTCTTTGTATTTACATGCTCTGTCAAGTCTGATGTTCCATTTGTGTTTCATTTTACTTTAATTTTTGGAAATTCTCATTTTATTCTACAAGGTAAAAGGTTTCTTTATCAGTGCGCTTAGATCCTTTGCAGGTTCTCTGTTTTCTCTTCATTGTCTCGTTTGCAATGGTCATTCATCCAATTATGAGCTTTTCTGCAATGTCTTTTACCTGTTTGCTTGGGATACATGTTCAAGGACATTTCTGCACAACCAAGCAAACTATATTCCAGGCCTCACTCACATTCAAGTGAAATGTGAATGTGAGCTCTATCATCTTTTGCCTGCCTCACCTTGCCTATTTGAAACTGGTACTTTTCATTATAGGCCTCTATTTACCCTTCCATTTACTTAAAACCCAATTCTTATGATTATGCAATCCAAGGCTATTTTCTACAGCTGACATTTTGTATATCCTACTTAAAAAAAAAAAAAAAAAAAGTTTAGAAGAGAATTGATCTTGGTTCTCTACTGAAGGAATCTAGCCTAGATTCTGAGTGATCTCCTTCATTATGATAGCTTTGGTTAGAAGCTCTAACTAGGAAATTAAATAACTTTGCTGCATACGACTTCCCCTAGGTATACACTGGCTGCAGTTTGCATATGTAGTATTCCCCAACACCCTCCACAGAACATAGTGAAATGGGTGCTCCAGAGTCAAGAAAGGTCTGTATGGTAATAAGATCTCTGGTATATGAATGCACATGCGCATTCATAGACCCTAGAGCCACCTGCAACTGCCAGAGCAGTCTCACTGGGGCTCTATCTACACTCTTCCATCAAATCCAGGGGCTGTTCATTTTTTTGTTATACTTTGCTACTTTACTTTTCCAGACTGCAAAACAAGATCATCCTCCCTATTGCTTTAATATTTTTTCTCTCTTTTTTTTCAGACAATGAAAACACATATTCCAGAATAACTATAAGTCTGAGTTTTTAATAATGCAGAATACGGACATGATCAACTAAGCTACATGCTTTATCAGCATTTTTACTATCCATGCTGTATCATACCAATTTCAACCTGTTTTCTTTCCAAATGCCTAAGATGCAAGATGAAGCATGATACTGAATAAAAGAGCGATATCAGTGAGAGGCAGAGAGAGTAGCAATAATACACTTATCTTACCTGCTTTCATATTAGACTTACATAAAAAAAAGTCCTCCAGAATTAATTTAACAAATGTTATGCTCTTTTGCATCGTTCTATAATCTAAAAGGAAATGTCTAGTGAGGTTCTTTCTCTGAGGGCTTTGGGTTTTCAGCTATGTAATTCTTCTTTTGAAATCATGGCTTTCTTTTCAAAATACGCAGTCAGGGAGGATCTTATTATTGTTCTGCAGACTGTGTGGCTTCATGTACTGGTACTGAATGAAAGACTCAAAGCATTTCACCAATATGAGCACACACCAGTGCACAGTATTGGGAGGTTATATCATAATCTTTCTAGGTAATACTGGAAGAACAATATTAGCATTAAGAAACAGTACTAATATTAACAAGTATTCAAAATAGAATAAGGCTATATGGCCAAAGATTGCCCCCTGCACAGACAGTTGCCGCTCCCTTCGCTCTCATGGCCGCCCCCATCCTGACTAAAAAAAAAAAAAAAATCTATTTAAGCATATACTCAGTCTTCTCTCAAGAGGACTTAGCATATACTGTCCTGAAAGCAAGACTGAGAGTCACTTGCCAAAATTAATTGGAAGTGACTGTGCTTGGGGACATTGCCTTAATACAACTCTGTTACTTTTCACCTCTCATTTGGGGTCCTGATTTACATTTATGCAACTCAGCCTCTGTGATGAAACTGTAGCATGAGTAAAGAAACACTTATCTTCCTGTAAATTAGCAATCCTGCAAGAGTGTCAAATGGACGTGCTAAACACAGTGAACTGGTCATGTTTGAAAATTAGCTTTCTAGTCATTGCTCTAACCCACGTGGCACTTGACAAGTGCTCCAGCACTCAGGAAAGACCATGTTAATCATCACATGACTATTATTTATATCTCCATTTCTTGAAAAGTTATTCAATCATTAAAGATAGTGAAAAATGGCACTATCCAGAATGAATATGAAATGAATATTCATAACACAGCTAATTGTCACTGACATCCCAAATTTCATTATAATTTGTGTTTTGCAAGGCACTTTCTCATACTTGCAATAAACCCTTCACTATGCAACTTAATTATTTATTATAACAGGAGTCCAGACAAAATTGCATATATACAATCGAAGACACTAATTCATAATTAGCTACATAATGAGAATGCTTGGAGAAATGTGTTTCTTATACTGATATAGATGTATTTATGTAACTTAATAGATCTTAACATACTTAAAAGATTTTTTCCTAATTAATCAGCATTACATGTTTTAATTCAACACAGATCTAATAATTCAGAGTTTCCAAAGTTGTTAGGGGACTTGAAATAAACTTTTTTTCCCTTTACTGGGATATTACAGGCTTGATTTACTTACCCTCTGCATTTCATTCTGTGCTTCTAAGCAAAAAAGACCTGCAAGTGAGACACTACAGTGTTTATCAAGGCCATTATTTTTCTTGTAAGTATGTTTGGTCATTAAATATCTATTTAAATCAGATTAATTTTAATCCAGTGGGGTTTTTTTGTGTGTGTGTGCTTTTTTTTTTTTTTAACTTAATTTTAAAATGGCTACAGTTCTGATGCTGACTGTATAAAGCAAAAGGGAGATTATTCTGGTTTTAAAAATTTACTTGGGGAAAACAGGCACATAAAATACTAAACACTTCAAGCCATACAGATACTTTCAGCAAAGAATCATAATCTGCTAAAGAAAGAACTATCATCTGATATAAAGTATTTCTCAGGCTTTAAAGAGGCTTTCTCTCGCAAATGCTTAACTTCACATTCACCACAGTCTGAAGTGCATGAAAAAAAGAGCTGTTTATTGGCAGCTGCTTGAAGTTCAGACAGTTTTGAATAGGCCAGTGTGACAATGGAGTCTGGCATACAGGTGAAGGAAGTCACTTAGGGAGCAGAAATGACGATGGCTTGTTCAAGAGGTATTTACTGGAGTTCCTGGGATGGAGGGCAAGCGGATCCTACTTTTCTTAAGGGGAAGAAGCTGATCCCTAACCCGAGGATGCTAGAGTCGCACTGCACTGCGTGCTGGGCGGCTTGCAATAAAGGTCAGCTGCTGAACCTGTTATTTGCACACATGCTCTGTGATAGCCCTGAGCCTCCCAAGGCATTGCTGGTTGCAGCATCATGTACCCAGTTTTCCTCCAGCACAGCAACCAAGGGCATGGGGATTGAAGCTGACAGGCTGCAATCTCATTAGATCTAATAGTGACCAGCATTCTTTTTGTCTAATGGATACGTTAAAAAAAAAGTCTAAAAAGGTTTAATTCTCCTAGGAAAATAGTGTTTCATGTATCTATAAGAATATTTTATCTCACCTTCTCACTAGATGCGCTACCATTCTTCTTTTTGTGTCCTGCTGCAGAACATTCATATATATGGAATATGTATATATGAATAAATATATATATATTTATATGTTTATATAAAATCAGGAATGACAGAGAAACATGTGAGGAAGTGTTAGTCTGACTGTACCTTTTCATCCCCTAAAAAGAATGACAAACAATAATTGAAAACTTTTAGAAAGGAAATAAAACAGTATAGAACTCTTCAGAGTTTAATATTGTTGCTGCTTTTTATGGCTGCTAAGTAAGCCATCCCTGATTATCCTAAGTCAGATAAATAATGAACAAAAAACAAACTATTTGAGAAGCACCTCATACAAACAAGGAATTCTTCTTATGGAAAGGTGGCCTGATTACTTTCTCTCAGACCTAGTTAGCTAGCCCCCTCCTAAGAGGGAGTAACAGCTAACAATAGTCTGTCAGGAAAGTGCTGCTAGAGGTCACATCTGATACTGGTGACATTTAAAACAGGAATGTAGGAAAAGAAGTGTAAATACTACAAAAAAAGAAGACTGAAGTAGAAAAGTGTGTGGAATTCAGCAGCACTGATTTGTTAATCTTCATCTGTGCCTATAATCACCACTATTTTCTTCGCCCTACAAAGCTGCACCCTGATTCTGAGGGATGCCCATTTTAAATGGTAAATGTAAATGCATATTTTGAGTGAATTTTGAAGAGTACATCTGTAAGCATGTGCTTACAGATGGCATTTTGCACAGGATTTTAAACAAGTGTTTCCTTGAACTGAGATCTTAATCATGAGTTAATCAGCTGGGACAAAGCAGTGACCCTGTGGGAGTGCCTAAGTGTATGAAATAGGGCATAGGATTTAATTCGTGGCTAAACTACTCCTGAAGATGCTGGAGTCATTCTTAATGGCCTGGATTCTCCAGGTAGATCAAAGGCAAAGCAACAACAACAACAGCAACAAAAAAGCAGACAAGATGCCTTGAAAATTCAGCCGAACCTTGGAGATTAGAAAATGTCCTGAAGTGAGAACTTTCAGATTCTGCAGCTTCACACATTCATTTTTTTTTTTTTTTTTTTTTTTTTTTTTTTTTTTTTTTTTTAATTTTGAAGTTTGGAGACAACTTTTCAAATGTGATACAGGAGTAGACTATAGGGTTGTCTTCTTCAGTTTGCAAGCAGAGAAGTCAAGGGAGAATATGAAGATGTTTTAGAGATTTTAAAAGGCACTTGTATTTTAATGAAAATCGTTACATTTCTCTCTAATGCGGTTAATATCGCTTTCCTGATCATAGTGAATGTTAAGTGAAGCTGCTGTTACGTTCTTTAAAGCTGCAGAACTGCCAGTACTGAACTCACCATGGGAAAAATAAATAGGGTATCAGAAAAGAAATCGCTGAACAAATGAATAAATTGACAGAAGTCAGAGCAAAAGAATTTGCAGTAGTGTTACTGGGACTGTTGCCAAAAGGGGCTTTAACCTGTTGGCGAAACCCATTCAATGTGCAGACAATATTTTGACAAGAGCAAAGGGGAAAATGCGAGAGCAATTATATATCAGATTTTGATAGATAATTCTATCTGGTGCAGATACCATGTTTGACCTCACCTTTAGAGTAAATTTTATACAAAATAAGTAACAAAAAGAGCAAAACCTAGTGATCAATCATAATGTGTCAATTTAACTGTAAACTGTGATCAAGGAAAAGAAAGACAACACAGAGTAAACCAAGTAGTAAATCCTTGTTCTCCAATCATTTCTTTTTCTACTCTGTACCTCCTGGGTATCTCAGTTCAGTCTGTGTATTACCTCATCTCGTGATGAGATTCCTCTCATCTAATTTTAGACATAGAGGTGAATGAGATTTGATTCGCAAAAAGAGAAAACAAATTTCCGTCTCTACATGTAAATTAGATATCTAAAATCTCAGACCAGCTAGTGAAAACAATGTGATGTCAGTCAGTTGTCCTAGTACACTTAAAATGCCTTAAAATGTCTGAGACCTCATGGGACCGGCAGATATGACACAGGACTTCAGGGATACCTTTTTGATACCTTTATACCCCTTGCAAGTGAGAAGGCTGAGAGGAGCATTATGAATACAACACTGCATGTCTTTTTTATTTTGTGATTGCATATATAAATGTTGGTTAAAGCCTCTTCCACAGTGGATGCCGTTCTATGAGCAAGCCAAGCTTTGGATTGAAGCAAGCTTCCAGAGCAGTAAATTTTAAAATCTACCACGATTTTTTAATTTTTGGTACATTAAAATCTACCAAAATCTACCAAGTCATCAGAAAGAGAGGGGATTATCATCTAACTAGCATGGATAAGTGAATTAAAATATAGTATCAGCTTGCAATATCAGAACTCCCAAGAAGATAATTATATCATACAGTACTCTGGGATGCAATTACCAGCCACAATATGAAAATAAAGTCACAGTTCCAGTTCCAGTTACACAGTAATCTCTGAAATAGTTTCTGAAACGCCACTTTATGGGATACTGAAATTCAAGTTTGATTTAGCAATAGAAATGTATTTAGAGGAATATCCTATATCAACAGGGAGAGTGGAAGGATAATCTAAAAGCTCATCTATTAGCAACACCCTATGAGTTTTTCCACATGCTATTAGTCGTCAAGTATTTGTCAGAAAAACAGGGAAGAAATTGTCCTGATAAAGAAGCAAGACTTGTCAAGAGAATACAAAACAACTCTTAGTCAGGACTCACACTTGTAGGCTGTACTAGCACTATCTGAAACCATATTTTTCTTCCAGTATTTCTGTTTATCAGATGCTCATTGGCCAGTACTTATTTTGGAATGCCTTTAAAGTAGAAGATTAAAGACTTTGGGTATTGATAACTAAATTAAAAGGGCTGGCTGCCAATAGCTATAACAGTAAGTAATGAATAAAAAGCATTGCTTGTTCTGTGTCCTCTTGACCATGCAGAACAATCATTAAGAATTAAATGCTGGGATTCAGTCTCCCTCCTCCCCTTTCCCCAAGAGGCAATGCCTCACACACCACCAAGTATGCAATACTCTGGGAAAAACGCCAAAAGTATCAACTCCAGCTCTGAATGAGAGCAACTTAAAAATAGGACTTTATGGACTGGAAGGGGGAAAGGGGGTCAACACAACTGTATTTTCCTGTTTTTGCTTAAAATGAACATTTTTAATAGAATGAAATTTATATAAACTCATCTTTTGCTGTCTTTCTTAAGTGAAGTTTGGAATTTTCACTGATAGGCTGCATTAAATACATGTAATCAAGTGATGCTCTTTCCTTTACTCTCTACTTTCTCTTTTACCTTTCCAGTCAAATACGTGATGTAGCTAGAGTCTGGCTGTTGTATAGACAGGTCAGGTAAATAACAGCAATTGGTGATGTATGTGAAGTATTGAAGGAAATAAATATCTTCCAGCACCTCACACCCCTCCTTCTTGCTTTCCCACCAGTCTCTATCCTTAGCATGCACAAGAAACAGTTGTTTTATATTTATATATATATTATGTAGGCTTGTGTTAGCTACAGTGCCTAAAGAGCTACAGTGATGATTAACAGAATTGCTCGACACAAAACTAGAATACAAATGAGAACACATCGTAGAAACACTGACCCCATTATTGGCCTGAGTTTTATGTCATAGACTGGTTATACTAAAATAAGAGCACTGCCTTCATTGTAATTGAAACCAGGAACAAACTACAACAAAAATAATGTAACACTTGCATCTCTCATTAAGTTACTTGATTTGTTATTGGTAGAATGCAACATTTGACATTTAAACGAATCTCTCAATTGCATTTTAATAGTTTTCTCTCTCTCTTTCTCTCTCTCTCTTTTGCTTACAATAACCTGTTGGATGTTTTAAAATACATGCTATTTTCCATTTAGCAAAAGTATTTTTTTCTATTTGCTTTCATGTCTAATGATGCTCAGCATTAATGGCACTATCCCATTTACTCTTTTTGCATATTGATCCTCATGTCAGCAAAACATGGTACTGTATTTGGCTAGTTAAAATGAGTTCCCTCTTCTTGCTGGGGAGCATAAAATGGAGACCATACCTAAATCTTTCAAAAGGAGTGGCTATTGCTTAGTTGTTTTTGTATGGCACCCCTCCCTTGATGTCTACAAGGTTAAGTGGGCTAAGCAAAAGCTGTACTGAATTCAGTAGGTTTATACTGACAATTCATTTAATCAGGAGTGTTCAGCGTAACAAAAGCATCCAATACTCTTCAGGCTGTGGTTGGCCACACATGAGCAGGCGGGGGACAAAAAGCTACTCTTGCAAGTAAGAGTCACAGGAATATTGGGTAGGGCAGCTGGGGTGAGCAGAGTTGAACTGTTCAGTGACAAATGCATTCTCTGAACCTTTTCAAAGCATTGCTGAGCTCCTCCTCCAGCATCCCCTTTCCAGAGGTCTGGCATCCTCTGAAAAGGCTTCAGTATGTAACGGATGAAACAGAGTATTCCTTGAGGGAATTCTACTATTGCACAGCTCCTCTTTTTTTTTTTTTCTTTTGCTCTTGTTCCTGCTACTTGAATATAGTGCCAGCAGTTGCCACATTTATAGATTCAAACATCAATTTTGCAAACAAATACAGATATTTGTACCTGAATAGTGAATACACCTGAACTTTTTAGGGTATGTGCATGATTCTGAACTTTAATGTCTGATTAAATTGTAATGTGATTTACCATGACTTCATATAAACTTCATTTAAAAATTCTCAGATTAATATTCGATGTATTTTAACCATTAGATTATGAATGTTTTTCAGTTATTCAACATTTTATTTATTTATTTATTTAATGTTTTTTGATACTCTATACATACTGGAATAGGACATTTCTTGCATATTCTTGCATACAATACATATATGGCAGTTAAAAATAAAATGAATTTTTTTTTTTTTTTGATCAAATATGCTTTTCTTGGTATCTGACCTTTAAATACTTTGAAACAAAGTGGAGATTGTGCTCTGTTATTCTTCACTGGAGAAAAAAAAATGCTCTCCAGAGAGCAATCCATCTTATTTTAAGATAGGCACCTGAGATAGATCAGCACATTGCTAAATGCTCCTTTCTCTCTGTTGCCTACAAACAGAGATGAGGGTGGATATCTTACTGTTAGATGTCTACACAGTTAATGTCTGTAGTTAGAGAAATCAGTCCAAATCCAAATGTCAAAGTCAGTTAAAATTCTACTCCTGTGCTCGTCCTCTTCCCTTTGTGCACAGACTTCATCTCAGAATCACAGAAAGGGACACATGGAGGTAGGAGGAGACCTCTGGGGATCACACAGTCCAACACTCTTGCTCAGAACAGGATAAGCAAGAGCAGGTTGCACAGGGTCATGGTCCAGATGTCCAGTCAGGTTTTGAATATCTCCAGGGATGGAGACATCACAACCTCTCTGGGCAGCCTGTTCCGGTGGTCTGCTCTTCTCACAGTAAAACAAACATTTTTCCTTCTTTTGTTTCAGTAGCATTTTCTGTATTTCAGCTTGTGCCCTTTGTATCTTGTCCTGTCACTGCGAACCACTGAGAAGTGTCTGGTTCTGTCTTCTTTACTTCCTCCCATCAGGTATTTATACGCATTTATCAGTTCACCTTGAGCCTTCTCTCCTCCAGATTGAACAGTTTCAGCTCTTGCTCAGCCTCTGTTCATACATTAGATATCCCAAGTTCTAAATCATCTTGTGGACTTTTGCCTTTGTCACTTTTCTTGACCTGCTGGCAATGTTTTGCCTAAAGCAGCTAAGCCTTTCACACTTCAAGGAGGCATTGCCGGTTCATGGGCACATTTCTGGCTCATGGACAGCTTGTGTGCTAGAACTCCCAGGCCTTTTACTCCAAAACTGCTTTCCAGACACTCAACACCCAGCCTGTACCTGAGATTACTCTTCCTCAGGTGCAGGACTTTGCATTTCCATTTATTGAACTTCATCAGATTAATACTTCAACTCATTATAGACATCTAGCAGTCAGGCATGTAAATTGATCCAGGCCTTTAAGTTATCTCTGCAATCAACAGGAAGACTGAAACCTCTTCACAGGGCACTTCATCCCACTATCCCATCAAATCATGACTCCAAGAAGGGGATAGTCCTCTTTCCAATGACTATAGAAAAAAAATCTAGATGACTAACTTAGGTTGGCAATTAAGCTCTAGATAGTCAGAGACGCTACTATTGATTGATACAAATTCTAGCTATCCACAAGAAGGTTCATCTCTGTAAGAATCAAGAAATGCATTGATGTCTATGCAATGGAGAAGAGAGGCAGAAAACAAGGAGGACAACAGATGCAATGAAAGGACGAGGTGGGTGCTTCCCTGCCACTTTATCGTAAGATATATCTCCTAAGAACTCGGCACCTAGAAATTTGAAGTGACCTTGTTGTAGAACAGGAAGCACAGCCTTCAGAGATTCCCAGACTCACTGATTTGCAGGTTTATGGGGTTTGCCTGGGTGTATTCATCCATTAGTGGAATCCATTAGTGCTTGACAAGAAATGAGCCTTCTGTTTGCTTGCTTCATGAAAATTCACCCTTAACCCTTTAAGCTTTTTTATGCTCAAGCAAATTTGGACAACGTGTGCTAAGTATGGCTGTGATAATCCTCAGTTCTATCCTCTGATTGCTGGTGCCAAAATGCAAGTGCTCCAAGTGCCATACTTTCCCCTGCCTAAAGCATTCCTTTCATTCGCTAACTTATTTTAGTTGTTAGTTAACTTATGTTCTAGCTCAAACAGCTTGACTGTTAGTCACAATATTTTCAAGGTATTTCTGCAATATTTTATGAATCCCATGTGGTAAATATGCACTATTGATACATCTAGAAAAATTCACAACCTTTAATTTGCCTGGAGTTCTTCACATATGCCACATTAAGCCTGATTTTAAAATTTGTTTACTATGATCTCCTTTTCTTAATGATCTTTTTTGCTGTTTTAAGTGATCATGTAACAGAATCTTTCAAAAAGGACAACACAGAAATTAAGTTGGTAAATTTAGAGTTTTTTTCTGGAGTAAATAAAGAAAAAAAGATTTTATTTAGCATATACACATGCCATTGAATAGTAACTTTCTGCTGTCATAGGCAATTTAATGACAGAATTTACATTAAAATCATAATATTGACTTGCTTTTACGCAAAGTATAGATTCTGTTAGAAAACTGTGTAATTTGGGGATCTTATCCAAACATTAAGGTATGAGGATATAGCTGTATTAGTTAAAGGGGTAAGCTTTAAGGGAATTAGCTGGGGTAAGTGGAATAGTATACACAAAAAGAAAAGAAGAAATAACTATTTTTGCATCAAATATGTCCTGCAAATACTCATCTCTCAAGTGGCAAATCCTAGACTCATGAAAAGAAGTACTTGTTTGAGCAAGGATTTTAAAATGGAATCCTATAATCTTAGACCTCCTTCTGGAGCTCTTGTTCCAGAACTCTTCGTCATAAGAGTAATTGTTGCACAGACAGTCCCATTAGACCCAGTTCTGAAATTCTCATTCATTTTTTCCATGTACTCAGTGAGTACCCTTCAATAACCCTTTCAAAAAATGACGGAATTCCCCCTCTGGCATGGCCTCTCCAGAGCTGTGACCCCATCTGAAAAGAGGGCAGCTTGTGCAATATACACTATATAATGCCAAAAGTGGTCTGTTGAGACCAATCATTCCATTGTAAGCCATGCATGCTTTCCTCCACCTTTTTGTCGCCTTCTCTTCTCAATTTTTGAAGGCTGCTGGGAGCCAAAGTGGCCGCTGGCATAGGGAAGGCATTCTTGAGAGTCACTTTGCTAGACCTAATTACTGCAATGATGCAGAAGGGCTGTGCATTTGTTTTAGAATTTTACTGTCCTTGGTACAATATTGTTGAAGGACAAAGTACACAATGTAAAAATTGTCACAGAATATTACAGAATGCATATGTGGCCTTAAATATGGGTTTCTGGAATCAACTTGAAAAACAAAGGGCTTTATACATAAAGATGTAAATCTCTAAGGATCAAAACTCAGCTAGAAGAAAATGACAGTGTTTGAGGAGATTACTGAATTCTTAACCAAATTCCTGCTAAACCATATCTTTCAGCCTGCTATAAAAAAGAAAATCCATCTTTTACATCCTATTTTAAAAAAAACTTTAAGAAACTAAGACCCGAGCTTTAAAGGTGTTTCCTGAAGCTCTTAAACTTCCTCATTGATATCAAGACACTGAAACTCTTTTTCAAAAATTACCACTACCATTTTCAGTAACTAATCTTCTGCTTTCAGACTTTTTTTATTTTCTGCATTCAACAGACTTCTTGTGCATCATGGGTTTCCTTACAGAATGCCCTGTGTTTGAATCACGTTGTGATTTAATTTATTTTCAATAATAAATAGCAGTATAATAATACATAGGAAATTTTATGTGAATGCATAGTGATATTTCCCTTGGCACTATTGTTTAGCCTTCACCAAATACCTCTTCGTTGCACTATCATTTAGGCTGAACTTTGTTTCACAGGAAGCTTACCTTGTCATCAATGTAGTTTAATTAAGGCTGAGAGAGCTGGGCCTGTTTAGCCTGGAGAAGAGAAGGCTGAGAGGAGACCTGATCAGTGTCTATCTACCTCAAGGGAGGCAGTGAGGAGGATGGGGCTGGCCTCTTCTCAGTGGTGGCCACTGGTAGGACTAGAGGAAACAGCCACAAACTGAAACACCAAAAGTTCCACAGGAACTTAAGGAAAAATTTCTTAACAGTGAGGGTGCCAGAGCCCTGGAACAGGCTGCCCATGGAGGTTGTGGAATCTCCTTCTCTGGAGATCTTCCAAACCCGCCTGGACGCAGTCCTGAGCCACCTGCTGTAGGTGACCCTGCGTGTGCAGGGGGGTTGGACTAGATGATCTCTAGAGGTCCCTTCCAACCTTAAGCATTCTATGATTCTGTGATTCTTAGTGAGGGCTGAAAAAATCATTTCACACTTTAATGACAAAATCAAGGAAAAGCTTCAAATTATTTGAAGGTATGTCATAGTTAGGAAATTGCAAAAGTTTTTTTTTGAATATTATTTTTAAGTAATTGACACTTTATATCTGATTCTGTGGGATGAATTATCTCATCCTGGTATTCATCAGTACTCAAACTATTTAAAGAACTGAGACGCATTCAAATTTCCTAATACCTGGACGTCATTCCAGCAAATCTCCCCACCTGTTTAAAGATTTATTTTGCTATTCTTCTTTTACGAAGAAATAAGAAAAAGTGCAGGAAATATAGAATAGCCATGTCATTCTTTCCTAAGACCATCAATTCTGGGAACATGTTTCATATTTATCCTTTATGCTGTCTGCTTATGCATACTCAGTGCATTGTAAATTAACTATATATATGCTGCACCAACTACATATAATTCCTTCCATCTAAGATTTCTTGAAAGGAACATGGGTGCTTTCTATGTTATATACACCAATGGTAGAAATCACCTTGCTTATAGTGTAGTACCTATCTATCCTCAGATGGTTACGCCTAGGTTCACTTTATAGTCAAAAGCTTGTACAACATTATTCATTTATTGATATACAATAGTTATTTATTCTAAGGATGAGAGGAATGACTCTCTGCTAGGAGCTATTTCTCTCCATAGATTCTAAATGGGTGTCTCTATGACTTTACCTACATGAGTCTCATTCTGCCTGTGCCTTTTTCATCACAACTTGCCTAATGTGCAATTATACTGTCCCTTTATCACTCTACAGGAGTCTAGTCAACAACTGAAAACTAAAACCTCTTATCATATTTAACTAGGCAATTTAACCCTGCTGATTTCAGAATTGCACTTCTTTCTAATCCACATTTGAAAATAAAACTTGGAATGTTGAGAAATGGGATGACATATGGAAAGGCAGCTCAAGTTGTTTTCCAAACTATGTTATCTTTCCTGACATATAACTCATGTGAGTAGTCTTCTTTGTGGCCTCAGTAAACTGTGATCAAGTACTGAAGTTGACCTGATGGTGAAGTCTGTGAACATATGGAACAGAAATGACACCTACAACTAACACCACTGTGAATTGAAGATGCAAAACTCCTTCACATGGCTTTCTCCAAATTAAGGTGTTTAAGCCTGGTTTAGGTTCAACATAAACAGTTTTTAGAAGAATCAGTACTGAGACAGTCAGACAACAAGCCTCAAATTTTATGACCAAATGTTCACAGAATATTATTCACAAAAATTATTTTCCCATGGAAAAATACTGAAAATTTATTGCCTGTCCTAACTTTCTGAATTTGTTCTATAGAGGGAAAAGAACTAATGCAATAGCAAAAATCTGCTGGAGCCAGAATAGATTTTTTGAAAAAAGCATCCATCAGCTTACCTGAAAGAAAATATCCTTAGATGATTACTGATACGATAAAATCTAGATACAATTCTAGGCTTTTCTAATATGAAAAGAAGTTGTTTACCTATCACCAAACCTTCTCTTTATCAATTTACAAAGATATTAATTTAATTAGACTAAATAAAATACATGTCATTAGGAAAAAGATAAGAAGTTTGATTTTTTTCATTTTGCGTATGAAAATTACAGTTGGGATATTTGATGAGTGATCTAAGTAAACATAGCCACTGAATCCTTTTCTTTTGTTTAGAAGCTGCATGATTGACTGATTCTTAATAAGAGCAAAAATAGCTGTAGGCAAACAACATTACTAAACTTGCAGTGCACAGAAGTGAGCTAAAATACAGATGTCAGCCCTCAGCTTTTCCTGTATAATTTGTACACTGTAATGATAGTAAAGTGATTCCTTAAGCATATTTTCCAGCTTATTATTCACCACTATTTTACTTTATGTGGCACTTCAGAATGCGCTTTTATACCTGCATCGCTGGAACAGGATATCAGCAGCTTTTTGCTAGTGCATATAATTGAAAGGATCTTACATAAAGCAGACATTGTTAAAAAGTCTGAATTTGCCAACAGGTACAACTTAATTTTATGCCTACAATAGAAAAGTAATTATGGTGAGAGTGGTGTTCCGTTTGAAAATGTTGGCAAATCTTGACCTTTTGATGTTGGCTCCTCTATATAAGAAAAATAAGAAACATACATCTTGAGGCTCTTCCTGTTATCTATGTATACATATTATAACACCGGTAAGACAGAAGACGGTAAGACAGAAGAAGACGGTAAGACGGTAAGACAGAATAAAATATTTTATCAGGAAATAAGCTTAAACAATAAAAGTCACAAGTTCTCAAAAGTCCTTTCAATATTTTTTTTTTTTAAATATTGGAAGTTCTGTTAATTGTTAATCAGTGGATATCTGAATTTACATTCCAGAATGAGAACGGAGTCACATCATCTTTTGCTTCTCCTCAGTGAAAGCACTCCCTCTGTTAGACACAGAGTACTTAGCACTGCTATTCACCTTTAAAATGCATACCATTAATGATTCTCGACTGCACATTTCTCAAAGGGGATGAAAGTGAAGCAATTCTGCATTCTAATTTTGCAAGAATTAAATCCTGATGCCTCAGGTGAAAACAAAACAAATTCTCAATATAGAAAAGAATATATGTTCTACTGTACAGATATGTTTCCTATTGGCACTTGATATGGTGCTGCATGTTAAGCAAATTTACTGTCTTGACAGCTTGTGCATTTTGTTAAAGAGGGAACGTATCTGTCATTTCTGAGGCAGAGTCAAAAGATTAGGAGGTTAAAGTTATTAAGTATAGTGCCTTTCGTCACTCAAAACAGTCTTGCATTTGAAGGCACCAGTGGGCTCAATTGATTTCTATATTGTTGTACATAAGCTGGATTTGCACTAACAGTACAGTACTGATTATACCTTCAAGCAAGATTTAGTTTCCTGTAGAAGATCATCCCTCTTTATTTACCGAACTAAGCACTTCATGTGCATTGCTTCATCTAGCATAAAATAAAAGGGCCTGTTTTTAAAAATTCTGCTGACGAATGAACAGCTACATACGTCTTCATTTATTTCAATTATTTACCATTTACGTGTTTAAAATGATTCTATGAAATACTGTTTCATGGAAAATTGAGACTAATGTTTCACAATTACTGTAAATAGCCTTTGGGAATGTAATGGCAATGTTTTCTCTTCTTGCATTATCCTAGATCAGTGCATGAAAGAACATGAGTTTGGTCAATCAGATTTTTACTTCAGCTGAGATGTTAAAATCCCTCTTTTTTTTAGTGCTCAGTGTTCTCATAGCATATATTTTTCTTTAAATAAAGAATACAATTAAACTTTTCATATTGTATCTGATGATTCAAAGAATATCTAACATTAAAAAACTCAAACTTGTGAAGAGAATTTTTTTTTAAAAATCCTTTATTCTATTTTTCTAAAAGTGAGACAAATAACTTTATGTCATAACACAGTAAAAAGTCACTTAACATTATCCTACTTGAGGAAAAGATTTATTTTAGTATACTTTTATTGCTAGAGCAGTTTTTTGTATATAAGAACAAAAATGTATTAGTTTTTAAATGGTCTGTTAAGTCATAGTGATGGTTTGCTTTTATTTTATCAGTACCAGGGATGCATTTGAAATAACGGAGCTAAAACAGGGCATTGTTGAGAATTCAGTAAATGCTTAAGTTTTTTCTAAAAACACACTATGTTGCTTTTTTAATGTAATTTCTGTTCCAGGAATTTAAGATATCGAGGACTCATCAAGCTGTCACACAGAAGCTACACTAGCAGTGCGGTGTTGGACAATATGGTTCAGATACCTTAAGAAATGACCCTGACCACATGAAAGAGAGTCCAGGTTCATGCATTTGACTTTAACAGAAGAAACCCAGGACTTTATTTCATTTTTATTTAGCCCGCCTTCAGACCAATTCTCATGGACAGTAACACAAACACTGTAAGATCTCACATTTTGTTTAGCAGCATTTGTAATGCTGTGTACCATGGACTGAGATGTCTGTCTGAAGAGTATCAATCTTTCTACACATATTTGAATGTCTCTGTTTCTCTTCTGTACCATTCACTTACGAATTTATTGTTAGATTCTGAATGTTACTTATTCTGCAAGAAATAGAAGAAACTTGATGTACTTCTTTCTTGGACACCTGCAGAGTGGTTGTTATTTTGGGTATTTTGACTTAAGGAACAGAACAATAAATTTCATTTCCACAAGTGTAGAAATCAAACACAGCAGCTCTAAGTGGATAGGAATAAAAGTAACAATGATTGCAACTCTGTTCTTTACTGGCATAAACTGGAGATTCTGCATAGAGGAGGAGACCTTGCAAAAGTTATACCTTGGTGGTAAACAGACTTAGTAGGGTCAGAGAAATATATCCTCCTTGCAAAAAGTGAGATTGATCCCCATGGAATGCTGAGCTCCTTGACGAAGTCTTTGAATGGTTTTACTGCAAGATGAACATTTCACACAGTCTAGCCTTTGATGTGGTAATTATCTTATGCCCTTCTCACAGTCATGGGTAGCTAACTAAAGGAATACAATCTACTAAAATGAAGTCAGGTGCAGGAACGCCACGATATCAGCTCCAGCTAATCACCAAGCATGCTAAAGCTCCCTCAGTAAGCTCCTGACTGAAAAAGAAAACTATGAAAATAATCAGACTAAGTAAGCAAAAACATTATGTTTTCCCATCTTTTCTGTGTTCCTGAAATAACCCTCCCAGGGCAGTTACGCACCTACTATATACAATATATATAGGGTGGGGGAGATTTCTTCTACAGTCACCATAGACTTCATACAGGTTTTTCTTTGGTTTAGCTCAAACCTGCAAAGATTTAAAAAAGTAGAAAATAGCTCTTGTGGATAAATACTCTATGAGCTGTTCTATTCCCTTCTGCAAAAGAAAAGCACTGTGTGCTAAGTTGTAAAATTATCTGTAGACTCTACAAACCCATTCTTTCAATTAAAAAAGGCAAAAAAAAAAAAAAAGAAAACACAATTTTTTTACTAAATAATCTATTTTTAGAACAAGAGTACTGTTCCCTGCCTTCTTCGGCCTTGCCGAGGTTTTGTACATACCACACGATACGAAAGATCTCAGGGAGAAAATACTAGCAGCAAGCACAGTACACACAGCACTAATTCATAATTATTATTTCACATTCTCAGTCAGCAAAGGTCATACTATGATTTTCAATTCTTCAAATTTTCTCCCAACAGCTTCTAAGAGTAGAACATGACATCTGTAGTATAAACAGTATAAACAGTGCTATAAATAAAATAAATACAATGGCTCACTTTTTGCTCTGTTTCTACCCAGCCTACTGTTAAACCAGAAGATCACAAAGAAAAACACACTATACATGAACTTTTATTTTGTAGTGCTTATATTTTCTGTATGAATGTAAAGGAATTCCCAATAATAATCAGCTTAGAACTTGTGCTTACTCAAAAGACATGTGAGTTTTTAAACACTATAGTGGTAAAGAAAATATGAAACTTATTAAATGGAATAAAACTAACTCTCTAGTGATCTATCATATTTCAAATAGCAGAGAACCTACACTGTTGAGAAAGCCTGCCTCTTGCTTTGCAAATGGATCACTTCTTGGCCCTCAACTTTTTAACCTGTAACTTGAAACAAAATTAAAACTTCATATCATCTCTGGTAAAATTTACAGATAATACAAATGCAAATACAAATATTCCCCTGCTACTGCACACTCTCAATTCCTTGGTGAATTGTGAGTTGACAAAAATGAATTTTTATATGGCCAAAATGAGGTAATGTCTTTAGGAGTAAAGACTGAATGGCATTGTTACAGTATATTCCAAGAAAAGTTAAGCCCAAAAAGCACTGTGAGATGGTGACAGGGATGAACATAAAACTTCCCATATGAAACATAACTAATGTTAGTTAAGTGAGTTAGTTAATATGAAACTTAACGGGAGTCGCTTCCCTACCGAGTAGGCAGAAAACTGCTTTGGGAATATGGTAGTGTGCTCACATCTGTTAAAACAGTCATCTAGGAGAATATTGATAAGACAGAGGGATTTCAGAGAACAGTTTAGAAAATAATTAATGGAATGAAAACAGACCTAATGAGAAATTCAGAAAGTCCGACATACCCAATCAAACCAAAAGATTAGTGGAGAAGTGCCTCAGTCAGAGTCTATAAACATCTATATATTTTTTGTCAGGCATTTTCCCACCTAGCAAACAAAAGAAAAATAAGAACTCATGGGTGGCTGATGATGAACAAGTTTTCCACAAAAGGGTAGTGAAACTTTCTATTGAAAGACTATTAGAAACTTTTACATAATATTGGCAAGGTGAAGGAATTCTCACCACCTGATGTTTTAATGTTTTAAAACCATTCATTATATTTTTTTTTTCTAAAAATTGGCTTTAGAACATTAAAAATGAAACACAATGTAACTGCCAAACAATTTACCCAATAACTAGTGTTTATGACATTATACATTAGCATAAGCATATACATAACATTCAGTGAATGATTAAGTGAAAATTCAAATTAATTGATAAATATCCAAAATGAGGAACATCAGCAGTATAAGCCTGTAGTTTATGAATGGATCTGTGATTTAAACTTGATTTGCAAAACTTCCTAAATGAAGGTTTGTTTATTGTTTGGCAAGAAGTATGTTTCTTTATTCATGAGTCCAGTTATTTAAAATACAGCATCCAGTGGAATTTCATCCTCTAGAAAGACAATATTTGAAATCCTGCTCCGAGAGATTTTTATATCATTTTCCTGAAATACTCTTTGTTCATACTTTATCTGCATTAAGGTATAGTAGAATGTGGACTGCAAATAATTTCCACCACCAAAATCTTCTGTCATTTGCCAGGCATTCACTCCCTTCCAAATGGCAGTTGTTTGTGACCAGGCACTTAATAACCATAATAAGGCATGCAGTAGTGGATATATTTAACAGACTCCATTTTGTTGTGGGTTAAAGATTGAAAGACCAAAAGATAGAGCCTATTAAGTGTACTGTAAGACGACAGAAAAATCACTGCAGACTGAAGTAAGTCCCACTGGGGGCTTAACAAGCACCTGCCATTTCCACGCCGAGTGAGATCAATCAGTCTCTGCGGGTAGTGAGCTGACCTGCCAAAAGCTGATCCACAAGGGGCAGAGAAGACAAATGATCAATTCCCCAAATTCTGTGCTATGCAGTAATAAAACTTTGCATGCCTAACACATCGGCTCTCCACTTGTGTTATCTTAATCAAGTTTCAAATCAGATGTAAAATTCTCATATGATAGAAAGAAAGAAAGGTAAACTGGTATCTAAAGTATATTAGAAAATGAATTTTCTCTATAGTTACTGTGTAAATTTAGTTGCATTACAATGAAAATAAGTTTTTGAGTGTTCAAATTTACATTTGCAAAGTACAAACAGTCAGGTTTCTGCTTTCAGCTATAAACCTGCCATTTACTTTTTGTAGACTTCAGTTCATTGTTTATTTGTTTTTTTTTGTTTGTTTTTTTTTTTTTTCAGGAGAGGAGTGAGTTGACCAATAGAATACTAAAATATGCTAAGTACATACCAGTCCCAAAACTGGCCAGCAGAAAGGAAAGCAGGCAAATAGTAATTTGTTAGAAACAGTAGTTATTAACCCCTCTATAAAGCTAAATTAATACAAATTATGTGTAAAGGCACAGTTCATAGCAAAATGAGTAAGTTATTTTCTTAATTTGGGTCAATCTCAATTTGCAAAGATGAGAAAATGACTGCTGAAATCTCTAGATACTGCCATTCCTAGATACTCGGATACTGAAAGACATCTTTAAAAGGCAATGTCATCAAAGTGCTGTCACCTCCCCTAATATGAACTGATTTTCATGTATTATTATACACAAGATGAATGTGGAAAAGAGGAATAAGCAATAAGTAAGTAATACAGGAGGGAAATTCACCCGCTTGGTACACAGAAAATAGCTAAAATGGCCTTATTAGAAGTATTTACTTGCATATCCCCTACACCACTGTTCTATAAATGAAAAAAAAAAAATCAAAACTCTTTTCCTTTCTTTTTGATTTTTATAATGAAAATACTCATTCACTTCAGGAATTTTTCCAGATCAGTTCATCCTTGCACAAGTATTACCTTTGAAATGTTATCAAAGTCACTATCTGCACAGGTTATCTGCTGAGCAAGTGCACAAGTGCCTGCAGTTAGCTCAAGAGAAATCTAAAGATGACTATAGCTTTGGTATCAAGCTTTTAGAAGAAAAAATACGAACTTTGCCATACACTGTCAGTACCTTTAAATTCAATTCTGCCATTTCCTATTTTACTTTATTCCCTGGAACCACTTCTAGGTTTCAGCAAATCTATCTTGTCATTAGATTTGCTCCACAAATACTACACTGGTGCATCTAATTTTTCTGCTTTTTGTTGTTGTTGTAGTAACATATGTACTTATGGTAAACATCTCTAGATGGAAAACATCTGGCTAATAAGCTATTAATAGAGTAAAATATTTCTTAAAATAGGAAATGCATGTATTGTATACAAACAGTGGCAGTGTATGAAGGCTATACAGCAGACTATGTGCTAATTTATGACAATAAAAACTGCACACCAAATCAGGTTGTCATATACACTCTGACCATCTCCAGCTATGTGTGTAATAGTGCTTGATTTAACAAAAAGTCAGAACCTGTGTTTTCTTATTTTCTGAGGGAGATATGCAATAAATAAATTCTTTTAAAATGAGTCACTCCACACATGATGGGATAAATCAAAAATATGAGATAGTAAAGGTGGTTCTGAAAATATACATTGATTATAACAAGCTTTTTACCACTGCAAAATCATTTTTCATATGAATATCACACCTCCAATAGACAAAAAGACATAGATGCCACATCTAGCATGACAGCATGGGAACTGTACAGCTCTCCAAAATGAAATGAAATTCTGACTTCATTGAAGTTAGAAAAAGAAAACTTCCATTGATTTCAGCAGGATTGCGGTTTAACACAGAGAAACTAGGAACACATCTCTAGGGTCTGCACCATAAAAGCTGTTATCACTCTGTGACCTGAGCAAGCCTAGTGCACTGTCATCATAGGAAATTAATCTGCACATAAAGATTTCAATGGCAAGTTATGTAGAAAATTTTTAGGCAACTAATTAAAACAAGTTGTTAACACAGATAGCAAAAAAGACGAGAACGGCATATGTGAAAAGATAAGCTGACAGCAATTGTTTTCATACAAAACAGTATAATTTGAGGTGTTCTGTGATGTGTAGCATACTTGCTTACTACATAAATAATAATAATAAAAAATCCCAGAGGATTCAGTGTCTTTTTGGCTTTCAAATGTCATAAAAAAATACCCTGTATTTTCACAAGCTAAATATACAAACGCTGCACAATGCTGCAGTCATTACTGATTGCCTGACTTCAAAACCTGACTTCAGTGTGACATAAACTTACTAGTATGCTCATGAATTCTGTCACTTGTTACTTGGATTTATTGTGATACCAAATCTGTAAAAAAGATTCAAAGATATGGCTATGCAATGGTATTCAGAATACAGATTGAAAAATTCATCTTTCCAGGAATCATCATGATCCCAGTATGCTAAATTAAATTGTGTTAAATAATATTTATGTACCAAAATTACACCAAGACCACATTTTCCACCTCTACTTAGTTCTGCCAGTACTTTTACTTTCTACCAGCATCTCAGGCTGATCTCAAAGTCCTTTGTGTTGCTATATTAAAGATCTATGTGTGAGCACTGATACTGATACCTAGCAAAGCATTAATTCTATGAAAAATCAGGTGTATCTTCTGTCTAAGCTACACTATGATCTAACCTAAATCTAACCTAAATTCCATCTGTCAAAATTGTGTTTGGGAAAATTCTGGAAGGCAATGGAAAATATAGCGTTTAGTGTTTATCAATCATGCTCTTCACATCACATTCAGCTTCCAATTCGTAACATAAAACATGTTGAAAAAACTCTCCAAAAGCTCAGCTTTGACTTTTAAATATAAAATTTTAAATATTAATTCTTAGATATTTTTAAAGGATGTCCACATGCTTTTCCCTGGATACACTTTATGCTGGACAGGACATAATTCCTGTAATATAATTGTAGAAGAAATCTTTTAAAGCACTATTTTGCTAAAGAGGATTCCTCTGAGTACTTATAATATATATTTACCAACTACTTTAATTAAAATACATAATTCTGTATTTAACTTGAACCTTATATTTCATTCTGGCCATTTTATTATGATTTTGATGTTTCCTGTATCACACTTGCATACATTTTGGAAAACAAACATAAATAAAATATGACAGAACAAACACGGATTAGAACATTTTGGGAGACCATTAACATATACAATTTACATGGCATAAATCTGCTAACATCTGCAGTGATAAAAAAAATCCCAACATCTTTTACACTATGCAGATGAAAGCAGCCTTTTTTTTTCTTCATTTAGTACCATAAATAAAACAGTGTATTTCTTCTATTTCCCATTTAACAAGTCAGTGAGTGCCATTACAGTGTATTAATATAGAACATTAAAAGGGAGAAGCTGAAATATGATGCTGAAAAGTTTAAGTAATCTGCTAGCCCAATAAGAAATTACCTCCATCAGACAGTAATATAGTGTCTGGAAGGCTCTAAGATAAATGACCTGGAATACAGAATCACCTTCCTTAGTATTTTTCACCTTTCTTGATTTCCATCACTCAAACTGCACTTCAGAAATTTACTATACCAGAAGAATGGTACAGTAAAGCTGGGGGAAAAAAAAATACAGGTATGAAATACAGAATGTTCTGAAAAAACTACACTGCTGTTAGCAGTGTTCCCATATTAAATCTCAGTTTATTAAGATTCACAATTCAATATTGTTGCTTGGTTACTTTTTTTTCCTTAGGAAAATGGTTTTGAAATCCTAATGGTTAATCAGGAAAATGGTTTGGGATTCTAAAAGAAAATGATAAAAACAAAAATCTATTAAGAATTTACATTTATTCTTAAGGATGATAGCTGTTGGCATGAAGTGTAATTGCACTACAATTAATATTCACTATGTGTTTGTATAAAGGTGTGATAAGTATCATCCATTCAAAGCCTAAAAAATGAAAGCTCAAGAAAACAGTTAACTGTCAGATTTTTATTTCAGTTGGGCCATTTTATTCAATGTCTATTTGTATGATTAAGTCAAATACTGAAGTCTTTACTCAGGATGAAGAAGGATGTGTAGCCTTCCCCTACTGAGAATGGAGTCTACAACATATCTAACACTGACAGATTTGTGCTCTTAAATTAGAGAATGTCCATCTGAAGATTTTTAAAACAGACAATTTGGATACATTTCAAGTCTATAGAGGTTTATCCAAAGAAACGCTAAGCCTTCTTGCTTTGAAAAGTCCTGCAGACAAATAAGTCTTGACTTGACTCTTTAATTTGCAGTTCTTTTTTTACATATACCTACTGTGGCAGCAACCTATCATCGAGAGTTTTTGTCTCTCTGTTTTTTTCCCTTCTTGATGTGCTTTTCCCAAGGCATACCTCTGCTTCACATAAAAATAAATAAATAAATAAAAATAAAAAAGGAAAAAAAAGAGGGGGGGGAAAAGAGAAAAAAGAGAAAATAAGGAGGTCCTTGTTTTTTTTTTTTTCGACCTCCTACCACAAAAAAAAAAAGAGCAAAAAGATAGCCATTTGCAGACTTTCAAAAACAACAGAACCAACATACCAAAAATGGTCCTTGGAGTCTGCAGCTAAATATCTTGACCTTAAAAATCTAGTTCTGAAACTGAAAAAAAAAAAACAGAGACATCTTCCCTATTGCATCCAGTCAGTAGCTGCACTTAACACTGTCACAGTGGCAACCACTGGGCTGGGTATCCAGAGGACGCAGATTGTTTTGCTTCTCATGCTGTCTTCCCACCTTACGCCTTCCTTCAGCTCAAGTCATCTCAGTTTGCTTCCTCCCTTTCTGTCCTCTCTGTTTCATCTTCCTCCTCCCAGCTGTATCCTCTCCCTTGCCCTCATCATTGATCCTCTCTCCTGCCACGTGTACATCCCATATCCTATTGAAAGGTAGAACTTCCCACTTGAAGAACTGTTACTGTGAACCATGGTTACCTAAAAACTAAAGGTCTAGTCCACAGATCACTTGTAAAGCTTCAGCTTGCTATCATGCACCTTCTTCTTCTGAATAACAACAAAAGGCCAAAAAAAAAAAACTTAATCACCCTTGCCTTACTCTTTAGAAAGCAAATTTTAAAATAGTATTTCAGATACATCACCTACTTTTCCAAGGACAAAAAATGAAATGTACACAAAAATAAAGCAAATGTATCATTCTTCACATAAATTAATCCAACAGATCCCTAGCATGCTCTTCACATTCTTGCTTACTTGCCTTTATTATAGTATATTACAGTGACATATAAGATATATTCTGGGCTCCTATCTTAACAAGTGCTTTTATTAAGATGATGGTAATGATGGATCTTTCATCTTTATTATGCGTAACTTTGTATTTTTATGCCCCAAAATGTTAACAGCCGACTATCTGAAATATGTCTTAGCAACAGAGATGTGATAAAATATATAGGCCATTCTTCACCACTAGGCAAGAGAATGATGGTTTCATTTCACTTCAGTGCATGACAAAGAAAATATACTCATAGAAAGCAAAATATGTAGCAAAAAATACATTCTTTATGAAAGGAACTGTAGCTGTTGGACTTCTCAGATTGGTTATGTATTTCTAGTGCTCCCTACATTCCTTATTTGATTCCTACATTTCTCATCTTAATTTGAGAGATTTTGTTCCCACAGAACTGTAAAAGATATATCATCCCCCTTTCTTCCTCCAGAAAGAATAAACAGTTCCTGTGACCAAGTCAAGTCAACTTCCGCAGGCTCTTGGAGGGGCAGAGCTTTGGAAGCGCAGCCGTCCACCAGAGTGGGGAGCCCACTGGAACGCTACCATTTCTTTATAATCATCTCGTGAAATTAGACTCAACTGACTAACCATGCACTTCATATGCAGTGGATGAAAGTTCTCGATTACCCTTATCAGGGCTGTCCTATCTTCAGAGGACTCAGAGTGTTAACGAGATTACTTGTATTTAAGATGCTGTTCATGATAAAATAGCAAGGCAGAGAGAAAATCTTCCACAGAAAGCAGCAGTAGGTGTCTGTGGGCCAATAACCATCTCATTTGAAACTTGTCTGAAAGATTAAATCTTTCAACTGACATATGTTACTACAGGATTTGTATTTACAGCAACTTGAAGTATTCAATATGCAATGTGGAAAACCTGGACTTGCATCCTGTCCTGATCACTCCTTAGTTACTTACAGCATTGCTCCAGTCTGAGGAGACATGAAATAGTTGATACGATTGTTTTACTGTTCTCAGGAAGATTAGAGAAAAATGCTACCAAATTCTGCTGCCTAATTTTGCTTGTCTACTATTCTTCTATAGCAATGGAGAGGTTCAGGTACATCTCTGAGGTTATACATCCCATTTATGTGCAACCTGTCTCTTTCCATATACTGGAGAAGAAGCCTAGGTAAACTAGAAATTAATCTCAATTTGGTCTACAAGTCTGTCCTTCCTTCCTTCCTTCCTTCCTTCCTTCCTTCCTTCCTTCCTTCCTTCCTTCCTTCCTTCCTTTCTGGGCATGAATTTCACAATATATTGCTTACTGGCTGTTGCCGCAATTTGAATCACATTACATTAAAAAATGAAGGGGATTGGGTGGCTATTTGTTTTACTCTAAAAAAAGTATATAAAGGATACACACTCCTATGAAAAATGCCCATGAAATTTCTCCAGATCTTTATTTGATTTCTCTTTGAGGTAGAGGACATCAGCATACAAAATGAAAATATAGACTATGCTCTCAGAAATCATAGATTCAAACATCTCCATAATCTGTTGGAATCGTGATTGCAAACAAATAGGGGTTCTGATTCATTCTAGGTAGGCAGAGTCTCACCAACACTTTTTACACAATTCAATTCTATTTGAGCTTTCTAAAGAACAGCCTGTTCCTGGACTTACATGAAGTCTGCTCACAAAGTGATAAACACAAGGTGGTGAACAAAACATTCAATGTAAGCAACCTAAGATTTTCCAGGAAACTTTCAAGAATACTTTCTGGGAGCTATGTGGAGATTTCTGGAGTGACTGCTGGACCAAAAGATTCTACTAAAGCATATACTACATGCAATGCTACAAGCACCAACATTACTCCTATTCTAGGGGATGGTTAATAATTTTTGCTGTAGGATCTTATTCTTCCTTCTTTTATCAGCTCCTAATGAAATATTGGGTTTGAAAGGGATTGCTCCAGACCTGTCAGTGAACACAGTACCAGCGAATGAAGAAATATACCTGTCAGTGAAATTTCTTGCTGCACTGATAATAAGCCACTTCAGAACAACCAGCTTGAAAATAATTTGTGAGCAATATTATCTCTGTCACACAATATGGGCTTTTACAGAAGGTAGAATTATATTTATGGATGCTGTTCATTTATTGAGAAGGTTAAAGTTCTTTTACTGTGTTTGATTATTCACTGGTAGAAGACCTTTTCAAATACATAGTAAAGAAAAAATAATAATAATCAGAATGTAAACAAGTGAAGAGAATCTGAAGAGTACCAATCCATTACTGCAATTTGGGCATTGATGCTAAGCACTGAAATCCTCAGATTTTTCCTACATAATACAATAAAGTAAATACAAAACAGTGCAGTAGGATGAAGCTTACATGCTCAGTGTTGGTCAACATAATATTACTGAAGGAAACTGTACAAATTCTGCCCTTCTTTATCTAACGAGACTCAGAGGAAATATAACCAACTACTATCAGCAAACTAGGCTTTTGGCCCTCCTTTCATGGAAAATGAATAACTGAAAATATTTTTCAGTAATTGCAACATGGTGGTCTCCTTCCTGTAAGATTTGCTTGAAACCAGCTTCTACATTGCTTAGAAAAAGTCATATGAAGTTGATGGGTTAGTTCACTTTGCTCCTATTTCTAGCTAGCGCAGAAGAGATGGACTCTGTGGACCACATATAAAGGTCAAATCTTCTGCAGCTAGACCACAGCTATAGATCAGACCTGTTCCTGGAGTTGCAGAGGATGGTTACTGAGGCTGTCATGTCTATAAAAGATGCCCTCATGCATAAAGATATGTGGTTACAAGTAGGTAAGGTCTATATTCCTGCCTATAATAACTGCCTACCTCTGTGTCCCTAAGTAAACACTCAAATCACTAAAAAGGGCATCACATTTTAAGACAGAGGTTGCTTGGGAATATTTTTACTCCTTGAATGTTTTCAGGGAGTTAAAGGGCTATTCTTGAGCGAATGTATAAAAAAATTATACCAATTTTATTAATGTACCATGCTGACAATTTTAAAGCTGTACCAAGGTTCTTATTTGATGCTGTAGTCAATACAGTACAGTATGTCTTCAGTCTTGTTGATACTAGCAAAAATTTTACAAACTGTACATGATTTGTGAGTAGACTGTGCCTGGAGCAAGGCCTCATAAAAAAAAGAAAAATGTAGGAAGCATTTATAATACTCTTGTGAGCTCCGTTATGCCTTTTCAGTGGATCATTCTGTCACTAAAGCTGTGACAACTTCAGGCTTGAAAAGTATGTGATACTTGTAAAATCAGTCCATAAAAATCAATCTGGAAATATCAACAATGACACACTCTAACTTCACTATTCTGCATTCCTATCCTGTCTTCCGCTTAGTTTAACAGGCTCTTCTCAAACTCTTAACATTTGAGACTGTAGACCACTTTCAACTAGTTTTGACAGAGATCACAAAAATAGTAAGTCTCTGAAAGTTTGGCATCAGGACAAAATAAACAAATTGCTAATGATTAATTAATGCTTATTAAAACTGCTGCTGAGGGAAGAACTGCAGCTGGAGGGTCAGAAGGCAAACACGGCCTGCACAAACCACAGCTCTTACTGCCAGAAGGCCAAATACAACAGGTGGGTTGTAGGTGAGAAGAAGCATATGATATAGCAGTGAGGGGAAGCAGAAGATGCAGGAGGGAAATAGATACATTTTTAGGTTCTGAGAAGAACTGGGACTCTTGGAGTTTTGGGTGACGTTAAAGAAAACTAATCAGGATTGCAGAGGATAAAGAATATGGCTTCATTATTCCCACTGTTCCCAGAAAAGTTTTACAACTAAGCACCACACATTTGAATTTGCAGTGTAATATACACTACATAACAAATTATTTTTACATCTGGTAACTGCAAATAAGTAATTTTTTTTTTTCAGACAGATTATATGATTTTGGTTAAGCTTTATAGCACTGTAATGAAGATTTCCTTGAAAAGCCGCATAAACCTTGATGTGCAGATATTTCACTCTTTACAACCAAATTATAATACTCTGCTAAGCTATGGTGCCAAGTTTTTATGCAGTGCTTGGTTTCATGGCAGAATTCTTTGTATGAACGCAGACATTTCTATGGCAGATGTTTTGTGCATGTCTATGTTTTGTTTGTTTTCCTTTTAAAAACTGTGTTATTTCTATGCAAATTCCTGGTACTTCAGCGATTTTATTAAGAGCTGACAAATGTGCTCGGTATCGTACCTTCTAATAGAACACTGAGAAGACAAAATGCCTTGTCAGCAACTTCTGAAAGATTTTGGAAGACACTCCAAAGCTGTTTGTTTTATTTTAAAGTTCTTTAATTTGACATTGCATTGGCATGCAATATAAAACACCTCATTCCTAGCTTTCACTGAGATGTCTAAATAACAAGCAATATGATTTTGTTTGTTCACTTCCTTTAATTTAATAATTAAAGAGAAGACATATCTAGCCATTCATTAGAGTCTGATTTTATTTGTTGAATCCAAAACAAGTGCATGCCAGACACAGAATTAGAGTTAGAGGAAGTTTTGGTTCAATTTTCTTTATATTTTCCTAAATGAAAAATAAACTGTAATTTCTGTGGTATGGAATGGGAGTGGTTTTTCTGCATTACTAAGTATATGTATTGGTCTCATTACAGCCAGCTTACAACACATCAGAACAGCATGACCATTTGAATAATGCAGTTAGAGACATTTTCACACTCTTTGAGTATAGCAGCTGGATAGCATGCTACCAAAGTACTCTTGGCCTGACTCACTGGTATCATTACAAACATCTGCCAGGGAGCTTATATTCTTATCACTTTTTAAGAAGGATGAAGCAATTAATGATGGAGATGACAGAAACACTGCAGTTCAGCAATGCATGTATTTTGTAATTAGAGGTTCTAATAGCTAGCATTATTACACACATAGATAAATAAATTCTTGATGTAATTCTGTTGATTTTAGTGGAGTTAGTTACAGCAAGGATGAGAAGAATAAGACAGCTATTCACAAAGGAAAAATAGAGATGAAAGGAATTGTGCCTAATATAATAAATCGTACTGAAAACGGGATAACTTCCTTTAAAACTTTAACTTGCTTTAAAAGTGCAAGTATATGTTTAATCTATGTACCTGAACAATAAATGAAATGGAGGTGAAAGGAAGGCTGTCCTCCTCCAGGTCAAATGATTTCAAGGAGAGAGAGCAACATGTGCTGATTTGACTTAAAAATATAGACATAAAATGTGACTATAAAACTAAAGATGGTCATCAAATTTAAATATCTGGAATTTGCCTCCCACAAATGCATTTTGCAACACTCCCCTATCCTGCACTAAGCACATTACCTCATCTCTCTGTATATGCATGTCTGATACTCTGGGTTGCCTGCAGTAGTCTGGATATGAAAGAGCATAGGTTCAATTTTACTAATGGCTCTAAGCCCTTTCTCTTCCACAAATAGCAACTTACTATTGAAAGTCTGAGGAAAAAGCACTTTAACGATTATTTGACAAATAATACAATGAATGAGGCATCCTGACTAAATCCTTAGGTTAGGACATAAGCATTTAAACCTGTGAAATACAATCTTTCATTTACCATGTTTTTCAAGGCTTTAATATATTAGGCATCACTGGTTTGAATTTTACATGTTAATGAAATTCTAATTTTTTCATACTTAGAAGTGAATATTCTGAAATGGTCACGTAAAATTCCTCTGTTACACTGCAGATTTAGGCAGATCACAAAATGAACCACTAAGCCACTAGAAGTCAGAAAACATTCTCCCTATGGGTAACCAAGGATGATGACAACAGGTCCATTCATCTCTGCCTAACTAATGAACTAATGGTTAGACTATACATCTAGGAGGCAGGAAAGCTGGGCTTTATAGCCTATTTAGGGCAAAGGAAATTGAATCCCTATCTTCTATATTACAGGAAAATGCCATGATAACCAGGCAAATGGTCTGAATAAGACTATTTTTCAGTCTTCTTCCAAAAGTTAAGCCACTGTGAAGCAAGGAATACAAATCATGAAATCTGATGGAGAGCAGTCAGGATAAAGTCTGTTCAAGCCCAGCAGATAAGACACTCAAAAAGGATTAAAACAAAAGTTACAGACTTATCTTGCTGAAACATACATACACTTTTAAATTGTCATTGGATAAAAACTAGCCTGAAGAGATTTGAACTGTCTTCTAGAGATGCCTAAGATGTTTATAGAGCCACTGACAACAGAAAACTCAATGTACTGATGTAGATCTAGATGGGGCTTATTTCTCTCTTTGAATAGCAAAGTTGGGCACATTGGCTCATGCTCTAGGTCAGACACTAAGACTGTGCCTATTTAATGAATTCAAGTCAAATTTAACAATTCTCAGAAATAAATCTCATCATAAAATTGTTGTCCTTGTCCAAGCCTCAGATGTACCAATCTCACAGGCCAAATGAACTCATAGAATTGACTTGTATCTGATTCCTTCCTAAGCTAGAACAGTATGCCCCAAAACTGCACTATGTTACACAAAGGAGGTTCCCCTTTAACCCAAGCAGGCCTGCACACTTCTTAGCTACAGAAATCCCCTATTTTGTGATTTGAGGTAGTACCATCCCTTAAGGAATGGCCAAGTGCATCTCCAGCTGTATTACTCACTTCATATGTAAGAAATTACTACAGAGGTCTGCAAAATACTACCCCCAATAAAATGCATCAGTGAGTCCACATAATAAACATCACCATTTAACCTCATCCTATCCAGTCCAACTATCTTTCAAAGGGATGACTGTCTTCTTTAAGGCCGATCTAGAGGGAAACAGACTGAGCAAGCTATCTGTGCTGTTATGAGAACTATGGATCAGTTCCCCACGACCCCTAAAACTTTTACATATATGACATTTCTATGCTTATAGAAAATCAAATTCTGTTTTAGCTGGAACAATTACAAGATTTCTCTGCAGGAGAAAAACTAAACTAATCAGGGTTTCTCAAGATTTTCATAGAGAGAGAGGGAGGAACAGAAAGGAAAATAAAAAGTGCTCAGAGATCTGGCCTACGTGAAATAATGTGATTTTCACATTACTTCAAAACAGGCAATTGGCCGTTTTGTTACTGTTAATTATTTCAACTGTATAGGAAGGGATTTCTTTCTTTTATGTCTCACTCATCAGAACTGTCCTTCTAGCTGTCCTCAGCCATATTATCATATGTCCATTTAGGTCTAGGAATATTGCTCCAACATAGTCTCTTACCACAGCAAATTCTTGCTGCTTCCCACATATAGCAAGATTATTTCTTCAAGAGCATATCTTTATGTGACATCCAAGTTTCTTCACTGAACTAGAGATGTCCAATATCCATCAGTAGAAATAAATATTCAGAAACAAATTAGTCACCTCATTATTCACAGAGGGACTGCAATCAAGTTCCAAAGTATAATCTCTACTCTTATAAATGCTCTAGAGCAAATAAGGAACAGTGAATCAGTATTAGAGAACATAGAAGCTATTTTAAAGTCTCCATTCCAGAATAGTGCAGCATACCCCACAGTTTAGGATATGGGCTTTCAATTATCTTAAGAGCTTATTCTTCCAAAAAAAAAAAGCACATTAAGGTATTCCCTGTGAGGGAAAGAAACCCTATGCCTGTACCTCAGAGACAACTTTTAGAATTCTTCAGTAAGTGCAAATGAGGAAGAATAGCGTTGTTATTTGAAAGGACTAACTAGGTACCCAGTAGCAGTTGCTGCTGGCTCAGAATATATGGGAAGTGTGTAGATAAAGGTGAACATATCCCATTGATTTTGGACTGAGATTACTAAATTGCTGTATATTACTTCAGTGCTGTTCTACTCGCTCTGCCACCTGAATTATGGTTTCCCATCCCTTCCTTGAGCCAATGCTTGTACATGTGCAACTCTGGAGGACTGTATTCAGGAAATTATGATGTGACTGAAAACTTTCCAGGCTTTCCAGGCAGTTTCCAAGAAAGTCTGGCTTTCCAGGCAGATCCCGAAGCACTTAGTTCCTGCCCAAAAGAGAGGCCAGGAATGTATAACCAGAGGGAAATGAGGACAGGACTGGGGCAGTCTGGATTTGGATTGGTTTAGGCTACCATGAAGCTGCACTCTTAGATGAAAGAAAGGTCTGATTCCTCTTTATCTTGTTGCTTTGTTTTCCTGTCCTACCCTCATTTCTTGATTTTATTTGGATTAGGCATCAGCCAGTCTTTACTTCCATACTTTGCACTCATTTCACTTCCAATCTCCTGTCTCAGCTGTGTAATGAGACTGCCCATCTCTACTGAAACACAGGTCTCACCATGATACCGTCCTGTTGCAGTAACTCTGCGAATTGCATTGCTTCCCCTGCATACCCCAGCATGATCATATGCCTATGAACAGGAAAAGTAGATGAGAGCAAATCCTCAGAGGCAGGAATTAATTGAATTGATAAACAACCAACAACATCCTTTAGGTCTAACTTCAGGGTAAAGAAACTTGTGTGCAAATATAATGCTGCTGGATATCAGAGCTCTATTCCAGATGCTTAATGAAAATATAGTAGGATAATATAGGTAAACACAAATGTCTAGGTGGCTGCTTTCCACAGTTTTTCAAAGGACTTAACACCTTTTATGTTTTTGAAAACACTCCTAATAAAATAAAATTAGGTCTTGCACAAATCTGTTCTGGACCACCATGACCTACATAAATACTCCTTTTAACCATTATTATGTGCTAAGCCCCTCAGTCAATTTCTTGTTGAAATTACAGTTTTCAATGTGGCAGGCCTTTCTGAATTAATTTTCAAGTATGATTTTAAGAGATAATGTGTCTAAAGAATTATCAAAATTCCTATCCTATCACATCTATTGCATGTTTTTTATTCATTGTCTGATTTATTCAGTCCAAGAATTATATCTTTTTTGCATGATTTAACAGAAGTTTTGGGAGGCATTCTCAAAAAATAAATGTTTCAAAATGAATGCATATGTATAACAGCTTCACCTTCTAACATTTGTATCATGAATATCCACACCATGTGAAATGGATGTATAAATATTTTAGTACTGTTTTAAGTTCTTGATGTTAATATGACATACCAGTCGCCAACCTTCATAGCCTCCTTCACATGTAGTCCTACACTACACTCAGGATCACAATTTCCTGCTTGCTTCTTATGACAATTCTTTAGATCAGGATGAAGGGATACACCGACTACATGCAAAACATCTTCTGTAATCTTGGTCTGTATGTAGTATTCTTGTTACAGTTAGGTCAATGAGGGAACTTGGTTGATGAACTGCTGATAAGTGGATCAAGTGCATAATAAATTTATTCCATAAATTGGCCAATCACAAATTAGGAGGGTGAAGCTTAACATGACATGGCATGGCATGGCATGCCTGAGTAATTCCACTGCTTTAATTTAGTATAGTCTGAAGGTTTGTTTTGGTGAGTATGATGTCTGAAAATGGCACTGAGATAGAACCTGGGTAATGTCAAAAACTCCCCAAAACAGCTTGAACAAAAAAAAAACAGCTGACCTGTGGCAATGTGAAATGTACACTTGGAAATTCTCAGATCTGGGATATAGCTGGGGGTAAGTACAGGAACGCCAGAGTTATGTGAGTACCTAATGACCATATAAAATCACTGGTAAGGACATTTATAAAAAACAATGTTTGTATTTTCAGTTACTCTGAATTCTTAAACCTCTTAAAATATTAACTCCAAATTCACTGAGAGAGGTGTTTTAAGGTTTGTTGAACTTATGTTCACTGCTGGAGAAGCTGAGGCAGAGACATTTAGTGACTTACCCAAGGCCACAGAGGGAGTCACTGTCAGAGCCGGGATTAGAGCTCAGGAGTTTCTGGCTCCCAGTCCCAAGCTCAGACCACTAGACCATGGCCTCAGGACATTTCCAGCTGGTCTTCAGTCTAAAAAAAAGTAAATTCTCAGGTATGTTACAAATATGTAACATCTATATATAATAAATATATTTCTTTTTACTTCAAAAATTGAATGTAATGGTATGAATGTGAACACATTGCTGGTTAGTCAATGATGAAAAAGAAGCTGCTACAACTTATCCAATTTATCTTTATCATACATCTGTGTCTGATAAAGATCTGCAGAAAAAAGTCTTCATTTAAATTGCAGCCAGTGCAAACAACTATAGTATTTCTCAGGGTAAGGAACAAATTGCCTTTCCAACCCAGCCAGCATGTCATTTATATTAATGGCAAGGAATGCTAAGTTGCTCTGTGTGTAAGTAAACTCTATTAAGAAAGTCACGTCCCTTGGTGAAGCTAGATCCTTAGCAAATTTTACTAGCTAAGCACTGAGCTCCATGTCAGAGTAATTACACCTTTTATCCACTGCGAGCTCTCTCTTAGCTTCTTCATTTCTTAATTTCCCACTTCAGCTAATTTAGCAGTAAAATCGCAAAGGTTTAGAAAGGTTAGCTACTGAGGAATTGGCGCATGAATATTCTCTTAAGCTCCATGCATTGAAATCACATCATGTAGAAGAAGGAATTAATTAAGTAACGATTAGATAGTGATGGATCATTGACAACATATATACACTTTGGTTCTAAAATTAATCTCCCCTGTAAAGCCAATGCATTGTGTATCTTCTCATTTAGACACTGGCAAGTTTTGTTCTACATATATAAAAGAGAAATAGTATCTCAAAAAAAGAAAAAAAAAAGGAAAAAAAAAAAGATATATCTTCTGGCACTATAGAAACTACATGCTTTTTGAATTTTTTTTTTTTTTTTAAATGAATGAGGAAGAAAATAGCAAAAGCAGAACAGTTTTTAAGGCAGGTGATTTTAAAGTGACTGTAGGGACATTTGCTATATGAAAGCACTTAGTATGTTCAAAGTGCTAACAATTGTGTAGTATTCTCTTGCTTTCTTCTTTTACAAGTTGCCATATTGTTTCCTTGTATTGACAGTCAGCTGCTTAATATATAGATTGGCAGTTAGCCCAGTCAATCCTCAATTCTAAAAGCCTCTTAACAGATGAAAAATCCTTGGTCCATTCACACCTTGTAGAAAGGATGACAGGGCAGAAGTGACATCCAGATGCATTTAGAGCATACTTTGAGCCTGATTCTCCTTTGCCTTGCACCTTGTGTAGTCATTTATAGTTGTGCAAAGTGAGCACAAAATGGACATAAAACACTGCTACCCATGTGAGGAAAGAATTTCAATTTGGTTGAATTATTTCCAGAGGTGATTACAAAAAGTGCCAGGCATTGAAAAAAATCTGGCTCTACATAGAAAGCCTAAATAATTTTGACACAAAGCATAGAGTGGCAGAGGCACTTTCCAAACAACTTAGGAAATTGCACTTATGTTTTGGAGGGAAAAAATGGTATTTTTATTTGCTGTTTGCTTGGTATTTTCATAAGGAAAAAAAAACACCCCAAAACATTAAAGACATTATGGAAAAAGAATAACCTTTTTGTTTTGGTTTGTTTTGTTTTTGGTCAGAAGTACATTCAACTTGATGACCTAAACTATATTCTCACACAAAAAAAGATTCATCACCCAGACAGGATCTCCACTAGTAAGTACTACCTTTTCATGTGCTACTTCTAATCCCAATACTTAAAAAGTTGTACTTCTACACAGGCACCTGAAATGAATGCAGAATTGGTATTGTCACGACAGCTGCTCTCAGTCCACCAGAGTTCAATACTGTTCTGCCTTTAGCACGTCTTAGGTAGCAAATGATTGTCCTCAGCATCCCCTATGACAATACAAGACCTACTACTAGGTATCTTCAAGATATAAATAAACATTAGCAGGAAGGGCCTGCAAAAACTAGGTTAACAACTATGTCAAACTTGAAAGTTAACAAATCAAGGACTTCATCCTTCTATCACTGGAGATGTGATCAAGAATTATTTCCATTGAATATTAGACATTTAATGTGTAGTAATTCGCTTAGTATATTTGGGTGTCAACTACTCCGTGGTTCCTGGGACCATTTTCCTGGCCCTTCCTAGGGCCCTGCTAATCCTTTCTGCTATACCTAGACGCCAGTATTTACCCAGCAACTCAGGTGTGTTGATTGGGAGCAAAAATATAAGTTACTTGACTGCAACAATGGCTGCTGACCCAAGAGTATTGCTACAAGAAATAACATCTCCTGGTATTTCTGTTTAGAGTGCTCTTTTGTTATATTTTTAATGGGTTTTATCACAATCACATCAGATTAATGTAGAATATAATTTCTCCAAACTTCCCTTACCCTTCCATCAAGCAGCCATAGACCAAACATACATTTCTGATTTTAGTAATAGTGCATTGCAGCTTGGTGTTATTTCTTATTTTTCCCTCCCCACACACCCTCTTTCTGGATTTAGAGCAACGCTATGAGTTGCTAGCTTGGCTTGGCTGAAAAGTACTCTGTGAGTGTGAGTGTGAGTGTGAGTGTGTGTGTGTGTGTGTATGTGCAAAACCAACTGCTGAAAGATGCTTGAAGTTACATCAGGGCGTATGCTCAGAGCTGCTCTGCAGCTGGTTCTTGGGCTGAATTTCTCTTCACCAATGCCAATTATGTCTCCGTGTAAGATAGAATCTGTTTAATAATATTGCACTTGACATAGCCATTATTTTACCAAGATGGGGCATAACTATGATTTTATTTATGTTAATTAAAATCACAAGTAATTCCATTCATAGCAGTAGTAATGAAGAGCTGTATAAACAACTAAGAGTTCAGAACGGGGTTTCTGGTGTTAAATCTGAAAGGACATAAACTGAGTCTGAATCCCTTCATTAAAGAGAGATACTAAAGCACAGATCCTCTGTTTCCTTACATTAGTCATTCATGCTATTAACATAAAACATCAAAAAAAGAACTGTAACGATGATTGGAAATCTGCCACAGTACATGAGTTTCCTGCTTCACCTTTCATATAGAGAATACCTCTGAACTCATGCGATTTAAGACAGTATTTTTGGTATGCCAAAGTTATCTTAATATTAGGGTTTTTGTCCTTGCAAGTTGATATTACTATTTCAAATATTTATTTCCTACCTTTGTTTTTATACCACCATTACATAACTTGAATGAAAAATATCTAAAGGCAAACAATATTTAAGTAACACCTCAGAGACTGAGTTAGTTTTGCAGTGCTGTCAATTAAGTAAATTATGTCTGACAAATACAGGAGTATCAAAACAGTGATCATAATTCATAAAGTTTGCTTTATAGATAAATCATAATGTACCATCAAAACTTTCATTTTTGAAAGTGAAAACATGTCAATTTTCCAAAATAAAGACATTCTAAAACAATAAAGGTTTTGGACTAGTGCGTATCTCCTGCTCAGGAAGAAAAAAAAAAAAAAAAA